>OY978220.1:7630069-7664847 GCA_963854785.1 Vaccinium vitis-idaea
CATCCATCCTTCTGAAGTTGAGCTCCTCATAAACATTAGTAATGCCGAGCCTGCCCAGCCTGCACTGCTACATTGTTGTTCTTCAGAAATTCTCGACAGGCTGAGGAGGTTGGGCAGGCTCGGCATTACTAATGTTCATGAGGAGCTCAACTTCAGAAGGATGGACGGGAGAAGCTACTTCAACTTCAGCAGCAGCAGCAGCTGCATCCAGCTCTAGTAGCAGAGAATCGCAATTAAACATTCCCTCGACCCTGGGACAACGAATCAGAGCCTCTTTGGCTTCGTTGTACCGCTTCAAGCGTAAATAAGAGAACCTGAAAATGATTTTTTGTATTCATGATATTGCCATTCTTCAAAGGTCTTATTAATTGTAACTGCATATACATATATATGCAGAACTTATTAATAGAGGAACTTTTGAGGTTTGCAGGGATTCATAGCCTCGTATCGTTTTTTTTAACCGGATGACCGGGCCAGATTGCGCACCTCGACTAATTCATAGCCTTGTATCTTTACTTGGAATTCATAGCCTCATATCGTCTGAGGCTTGCAGGGATAAGCTCATGACAGTCACTGATACTAAAATGTTGTTTCCCAGAGATGGACTAACAGTTAGGCATGAAGGGAGTAATACTCAGCCAGTCAAAGGACAAACCCAACAAATGTAAGTTGGTATCGCTTCCCTACTAATGCCAGATTATTCAGATAACTCACTGCCATCTTTACATTGTGCTACGAGTATGAAAAACAAAACAAAGAAAAAGCGATGAAGAAAAAAAAACAAAGAAATATCTAACCCCATATAGTAGATCCCGATCAAATTGAAGTCGTCAAAATATAGGGCTGTTGCTTGCGCCCTTGGATTGTATTCCAATATGATTTCCCCAAGCGTAGGGTTTAGGCCGGCGGTAGCATGATAACCGGTAAGTCCGGGTCGATTCCACAGAGACCGAATGCGCTGAGCGTGATGGTTGATTCGCCAATGTTGGTTTAGCCTTAAAGCGGCAAACTTGGCTTTTGATTTGTTTGGTGGAATTCTCTTAACTTCGAGAACGACTCGGAATTTGAAAAGACTAATTAAAAGAAGGCAAGATTTAGGGGTTTACAACACTCATGACTTAGGCCGACTCTTTCTCCTCTAAAAATAACTGGCTTGGGGACATCGTTAAATGACCCCGAACGGAAGATTTGGTTTTTGAACTCGTTTGATTAGAAATGGTGTTTCACAAAGAGTAGGATTCTTGTGCCATTTATACAAACATTTGGATTGACATCGCCCTAAGCATTACATGTGCCAAGTGGTCAAGCCCCTGGCTACGTGTGATCGAAGAGATTAACAAATCCCAATTTTGATACATAAAATCAATCCATACTCTTTGATTAACAAGCAATGTTTGCATTATGGCGAGGAGAGCGAATAAACCTAAGTCACGGGGTGTTAATCACCCCATGACCGAGCCTATAACAACTACTCGATCATTACTAAGTAAATAGGCAAGTGTACCGGTCATCCGGATCATTCAATCAATAGCAACTCACGCTCACACATGCCATGCACAATTATGAAATTACTAGGCCACATAAGTAGGCAAATGTTATGCATCCCTCAAAGTTTCAATTCCAATAGGGCTTAGACAAAATGATTTCCCAAAAAAAATTGCAATCACACACATAGAAATATCAAGACATACCATGATAAGCGCTTAGCGTGAAATGCGATAACGAGACAAAAGGTAGATTAACCATGAAACATATGGTAGATTAATGCACCATATTTACTGCTCTAATGTTCACCATAAATATGGATTATCCATTATCCATTAACCATGTACCCATTTTCCCATTTAAGTATAAGAAACTAATTAGAACATGGTTCATTGAAAACTCCTATTATGGTGAAACAATTTACCATGAAATTGACTGTTATTTCATGGAACTGATACCATGAAACCATACAACTGAATATTATAACAAACATACCATGAAAAAACCAAAAAGAAAAAAATTCCAACCCAACATGGTAAATCAATAAACTATAATCACTGTATGAAGTAATCATCTTTTAAAGGATGAACATGGATTATTGAAAACTCTTATCATGGTGAAACTATTTACCATGAAATCGACCATGTTTTTCATGGAATTGAAACCATGAAACCTTAAAACAGAAGGTTACACAAATATATCATAAAAAAAAAAACCACTGACTTCGTACAAAAAACACACAAATCACTGAAAATTTACAAATCTTTGTTGAGACCTAAATCTCATAATCAGATCTTGAATTGAGACCTGAACCCATTTTAGAGGAAAACTACAATAATACCTTGCTAGTGAACAAGGACGAATGGGTTTTTGTTGCCAATCGGTGTGATTGATTTCAGAGTTCTATCGTCGGCCAGTGAACGGGGATGAAAGGGTTTTTGTTGCCATTCAGAGTGGGTGACCAAGATGATGCCATCAGTTAGAGGGGATGTCGTCGACGCATCGGGCATTGACGAGAGTGGGACTTCGATGGTGGCGTTAATGGTGGACTTCAATTAGAGGGCGGTGGCCGTTTGAAATTTTTCTGGGTTTGTGGGAGAGACTGGAGAGAGCGAGAGAGAGATAGAGAGAGAGAGAGAGGTTATATGGTAGGGTTTGAGAGAGAAGGGGCTAAAAGGAGATAAGGGTTGTGTTATTGATTAGCACTATCTCCTCAGAAACGTGCGTGGTTGAAAGTGAATTAACTTTAATATTCTTATTCTAATACTATTCAATCATGTCATTAGATATTTCCTCTCCACTAGTAAACCTTAGAAGGAGCACTACTATGAAGTGATTGTCCAACCTCCTAACAAACGAATTGCATGGAATAACGTAAAACCGTAAAATACTAAGACAATTTTTTCATTGTGGGCCCACAATAATAGTGAAATCTGGTGTGTTTTTAGAATCGCCGAAAGCTTGCTTCAATTATAGAAATCCCATGTTTAGAGGGATTTTATAACTGTTTCAATCTCAAGCAATCAATTTGATCTTCCCAAATATAGTGGTAAAAGTTACCATGAAAATGTTAAACTATTAATGGAAATATATACTACTAAAATATTTAGTAAGGGCACAATGGTCCAATTTACATTTACATGATGGAATCATAAAAATTTAAATCTCATAGGGTGGCATCCTAAGGATAATATTGTAATAGGATGATAAATTAAAATTCTCTTGTTTTAACTCAAAAACCATTCTATTCCACTAACAAAAAACTCTCCAAAAAACTGGTTTTGTTTTAACTCTAAAACCACTCTATTCCACTAACAAAAAACTCCCAAAAAAAACCAACTACCCTTTACAATAAACTACTACAATTAAAAAACCAAAAACACTTTAGTGGAACAAGCTGTAGATTTAAACTACAACTAAAGGTCTAAAAAACTAAAAAACCAAAAAACACTTTAGTGGAACATGGCCTTGCAAAAAACAGACCGCGACATTTTTTTTTTTTCATGTGGATCACGTGATAGCAAGTACGTAATACTTTTATATTAAGGTCAAGATGGTTGGGGCCAACTTATGCGCGCCCAGTGTTCTAAAACTCGGCCAACTCGGCCGAGTCCTCGGCGACTACTCGCTGGAAGGTGCCTTACCGAGGCGACTATGGCCTGGTCGGTGGATGTCCTCGTTGGAAGGTTAAGGCGGGGACTAGTCGGAATTAGTCGCCGACTAGTCGCTGGAAGGTCAAGGCGTGGCTAGTCGCCGACTTGCCTAGTCAGGAAGAAGTCGGATTAAGGCGAAAAAAGTTGGAGAAATTCGTCACAGATCTTCACCGACTTCGTCAGTCGTCGTCCTCGTGTTCACCGACTTCATCACCCACTTCGATCCCAGTTGTCGTCTTCATCGAGTGTTGGATGCTTACTCTCTCTCTCTCTCTCTCTCTCTCTCTGATGCTGCATGCTCTGTTTTTTCTGGGTCTTTGGGTGCAACAGTCAGAAAGAGAGAGAAAAAGCACAGTGCACTTTTATTATTTTTTTATTGCCTTGCATTGTTTACGGTGAAAGACTTCTTTACAGCTGTGTACAGCTGTGATGAACTTACGAACTGCTATAGTGCTGCCGTGATTTGGAAATATATATATAGTGGTAATTACATGTTACCCCAATATTTTTTTAAAAATATCATATTTACCCCAGAAAAATCTTAAAAATTACAAATAGACCCCTAACCGAGGAATTGCTGGGCGCCCGAGTACTCTCCGAGTACTCGGGCTGGAAGCTCGAAGGTCCCCGGCCGCCCTGGGAGCGCCTAGCGAGTTTTAGAACCTTGTGTGCGCCTTGACTATTCTCCTCCCTAGTCCGGTCAAGGCCAATTTATTCACGCCAAAACTAGGGGATTTACTAGAAATTGATCTAATGTACCAAATTTTCATTTAAAATTCATGATCCTACAATCTGAATACAGTTATCAGATTAAGACCCACTCAAAAAAAATATTTTAAAATTAATGAACGTTTTAGGTCTTTTATGTAGGATCTATTACTATTAGTATGCCCTGCAATCCGATATTTGCATCATCAGTGCAAATGGATCTATTCCCACACATTTATCGCTTTCATTATTGCTTTTTCGTGTTTGGCCTCATGTAAAGCACTGACAGGTTAGTATTTAAAATCTTTTTTTTTTATGTAGCCTTTTTTTTTTTGGCAAAATATGTAGTTGAAAATAGTACCACAACACGTTACAGAGTATTGGTCTGTTACACACAGTTATGTAAGAGTATAAATGGGATCCCGCTACACTTGCGTCTGTAGAACTTTTGACGCTCTATTACCGTAAGGCTCCGTTACATGCGAGTGTGTTTTTCACTTTGTTTCCGCGGTGTTAGTGGCCCTTTTACATTGCCTTTGGATTCGATTGAAATCTTCAGCATAAACTTTCTAGTTATCTTCATCAAAGGCTTCATGATGGGAAAAGGCTACAATACACACCCCTTATTTGAGTGTGCATGATACACACCCCATAAAAGTTACGAATTTTTTGTAAAAGTTACGATTTTTTTTTTATAAAAGTTACGAATTTTTTTGTAAAAGTTACGAATTTTTTTATAAAAGTTACGAGATACACCAAAATGTTACGAATCATAGAAAATTGTACGAATCATATTGCTGAAAGGTTACGAAAAACTAAAAAATGTCACGATTGCCGATGAGGTGGCACAATCTAGACCATACAATAGGTGTATATGGTACACCCAAATAAGGGGTGTGTATTGTAGCTAGCTATTCCTCATGATGGAGATCACTTACAAAAGATAGCTAGACAGCCGCATGCTTCTTCTTCTTTTTTCCTTGCCGATCACAGGATCGCTTAACAGTGTCGACTCATTAGTTTTGAAGGCCTGAAACGGACTTATGAGATGAGACCCTCCATGTATTTAGCATAATAAAATTTTTCAACACATATCTTCAAAATAACCGATTACAAAATATTTATCGTCATACAAATTTAATCATATATTCATCCAAAAATAAACAGCCATTACATATGTAGAAGGCTTACGTGTTTGGGGCCCCTATTTTTTATATTTTTTAAGAGACCCGAAGCGGTATCTTCATTGGCTTACGCTATGAGCCGGCCCTGGCTAGCTAGTACTCATCGTTGAAAAAAGAGCATTGACAGAATTACAGAAACTTCCCCCCACTTTTATTATTGCTTCACCATGTAACTTGTTCTGCCTCAGGTACAGCAACGATAGCTAGGTAATAACTACTTAAGTTAGTATTTTTTATCCTGTTACTTTTTTTTTTTGTGGCAAAAATATAGAAAATGATATCCAACACCTCTCCCAGGGAATATTAATCTGTCACATGCCGCTACCTCGTTGCACTTACATCAGGACCGAAGTTAATGTCTCATGCGTGGATGGTGTACCTTAAGAGTATGTTTAACAGTTGGCGTGCTTACCTCCAAGAGAACTATAACACCATTATAATTTATAAACCTATATCTACACATTTTTGCAAATAGCAATTTGGTACAAGAAAGCGGGCCGCCATATTCCCTAAAAAACGAACCCAGGATGGGTGTTGCGCAGCGTGTTGAAGGGGCACAACGCCGCCTTGTTGGTGTCGTTTCAACCATCGGAGACGTTCACCGAGTAGAGTCGTCGAGTTCTACATGTGAACCAAAAATTAACTCGATCGAATATTGATAAGTCCCTCATCGGAACACATACAACTTGTTGTAGTGGTTTTGATCTAGTGTTTCGGATCCATTCGATATCATGCATTTCAAGATAATAATGTTCCGATGAGGCATCTAACGATATTCAATCGAGCTTATTTTTGGTACACTTTTAGTACTCGACGAGCTTTACGCAGTGAACGTCTCTGATCGTTGGACCGACACCGGCACGACAACACCAACCCCTGCACAACACCTCAAGGTTCCCTCAAAACAAATCATATTCTCTTGATTCTCTAGGCATTTTCCTTCTAATAAATTCAGCTTGTTCATTAAAAATAAATAAAAATCATTCACGATTCTAACTAGGAGTGTAAGTTTTTCAGGTTTGTCCATCATGCACAAACTAACCAATTTTCATAAAAACAATGGTATGAACTCCGTTTCTCAAGTCAACTATAGACCAGGTTCCTTTAGGTGATGAGACTATTAAAATGCATATGCTCAATTGCTCATGTAATGTAGATTTTTCTTCCTGTCCCAAATTGCTGATTCCCTATCGTGCCATTTTATAATTTGAAAATAAAATAATTTTCGTGCATATTTTTTAAAACATTGTTACACCAAATTATAAAAATACATGAAGAACTTTAATCGTGCCCCCAAAAAAAAACGCATGAAAACACTTTATTTTTATCCAAAAATTTCACAGATTTTTGTATGGACAAGTGAGGCAGCAAAATTCGTGTAATTTTGAAATTTAAAAATAAAGTATGTCAATGTATAATTTGTAAAACTTTTTTACACCAAATCAAAAAATGGAACTTCAATTATGTAAAAATATATATTAAAAAGATATGCACGGAAACACTTTATTGTCTTGTTCGAAAATTATATGAATTTTTATATAAATTAGAGAGCAAGCAATTTGGAAAGGGGAGAAAGAGTATATAAGATTAGTATTAGCAAAAAACCTGTGCTATGCACAAGTCGAACCCAGGTACACACGGCTAAGATAAATTCATATCAAATCAATGTTCGTTTAGTTCAAATTGTTAAAATCCATAAATCATTCATATCTATGAGAATCATGCTTGCGACCTTAGATCGTATCGTAGATGGTGTCGCCCCAAGCGTAGGGCTAGGTCAGCGGTAGCATAATAACTCGGAAGTCCGAGATCAAATCCACAGAGACCGAACGCACCCGGCGTGAGAGTTGTCTTGCTAGTAAAGGTGTAGTCTTGAAGCGGCAAACTTGGCTTGTGATTTGGAGGTGGAATTCACTTAACTCCGTGAATGACACGAAATTTAAAAAACGACAAATTAAACTAAGGCAAAGTCTAGGGGTATTTAACTACCATGACTCGGTTTAATCCATCCCCTCTTGATAACCGGCTCGGGGCATCGTTAAATGCCCCCGAACGGAAGATTTAGATTTTAAAACCATTTACAAGAAAATGTGTTTACCAAAGATTAGGAGTTTTCGGTACATTTTGCAAACAGATGAGTTGACATCGCCCAAAGCATCACATGTGCCAAGTAGCCAAGCTCTTGGCTACGTGTGATCAAAGGGATTAACAAACTCACTCTTTGGTACATAAAAGTGCAACCCCAAATATTTGATAAACAAGCAATGTATGCCTTAACATGAGATGGATGGATTAATCCCAAGTCATGGAGTGCTAATCACCCCATGACTAAGCCTACTTAAACTACTCACCCATTACACTAATTAACAAGTCTAGAATATGGAAAAAAACTAAAAACATGCTTAATAAACTTAAAAACCAATTTTTATGGTTAATCTTAGGTTTGCCTACCACATTAACTCTTGAGAAAATCACAAACAACAATTACTAACTTGAGTTTAAGAAGGAAATGACTAAAAAAAGGAGAATACAATTTAACCGATAAAAACGTAAACAAACTTGATTTATATAGAGATCCAACGAGTAACTACAACATTAAACAACAAGAAATTAAAGGAAAATGAAGACTTACTTGATTAATCTAGAGAGATAAAGCTTAACAAGCTATAGAGTTTTTACTAGAAAAACTAACTAAGGAGGAGGAAGTGGGGAGAGAGATGGAGAGGGAAATATATACACACACCTTCCCTCTCTCTCAAAATATCCTATCTCTCTCAAAATATCCTATCTCTCTCAAAATATCCTAATAATGCTTTTAGTAGAAACTTTCCATTTATGGAAAGTCCAAAAAGTTGGTAAAAAAATCGCCAAGGCCAAGGTGGATCGATCCACATTGAAGAGTGTCTGTTGAGCTTCTAGGATGAAGTGGATCGATCCAGTTTGGTCTGTTCAGGCAGATTTTTTACCCGACTTCACGGGCACGCCCCAGCTTCGTCCGAACTCAGAATGAGGCGATTCTTGAGCCGTTGAAAAGCTCTATGAGTCTACTTTCCAACCCAATTAACCTCAGATTCATAGCCTTTGTATCTTGAAAGTAATGAGCCTTTTTCTATCAGTTGGTCAGATTTTCTCGAGGCTCATAACTCCAAATTTCTTGTTCTTTTGTTCCGGGCCTTCCTTGAACCTTCCAAAGCTTCTTGAATCGACTTCTAAGCTTTGGCGATTTTCCTCCATGGCATTGCGGGACCTTGGGTACTTCCGGATACAACCGGAGATTATTTGGAGCTTTGGACACACCTTTTAGCTCCGATTTTCTAGAACTCATCAAAAACACAACTCGCGCAAAATCAATCGTATAAAGACACAGAATGCACGTGTGTGTGATCACAACGAGCGAGAAAAGCCCCACTACTTACAATATTGAGGGCTTATCAAATCAAAATAAATTTAAATTTACCATACCGCTGTTATGTTGTTATGTAAGAAATAAGATTGTCATGAAGATCCTATGCTCGTATGTTCTCGACAATCCTACCTATATGATGTCAAGCAAACTATAATTTTTCTAAGATTAGGTCGAAGGAGGATATGCGATCTCAAATTCGTAGTAAAGAGCGCAGTAATTCCAAGTCCGACCATTGGATCATATCTCCTCAATTAAATTGAATATGCATTATATTAATCATTTTAAAGATGCAAGAAAAAATTAATTTTACTTCAAATATAGTATATGTTTACCTCCATAAAAAGACAATTTTGAATCAGATGCATAACACGTCTTTGGAATTGGAAAGTGAGTGAGTTTGCATAGCCATGGGAAGACATCAACTAAACTTGTCAAAACATTCAGATCATGCACTACAGCGTACTCTTTGTACGACACTTCCGCCCTACAGGACCCCCGGATCTAATGATGTTGAAGTAACATATAAAATCATGACGTATAAAGCAGTATAAACATCCCAGTAATCCAGCCGAGAAAAGAAAAAAAAGACACATCCAAGTAATCCAACACGTTGGAATCTTGATAACTAAAGCATTTATAAACATCCAAGTAATCCTGTCGAGCAAAAAAAAATCCAAAAGTAATCCAAAAGGTTGGAATTAACATTGATTTTCAGGCACGGAGGACAAAAGTGGTGAAGGGCTAAACCTCACCTTTTGATTGCCTTCTTTTGTGTTTATGTACAATTGAACCCGAATGAATTTGAATATTAAAAGGTAAATTTGAGTTCACAGTGGGATGTGAGATTTAATGAGCAAGAGAATGATTTATAGGTTAATTTTCGTGTGAATTTATATAAAAGTCAAATAATCATTTAAGAGAATGGCTTATTTAGAGTAAGAGTTTATTAAGAAATAATTTTATGTCGTACAATTACAGAGTGTTTTATGAACATCGTCAATGTTTCCGTTTTGAACGTCATTTTTGCCATTCGTATATCTTTCTTTTGGTATTCATGTATTTTCAATTTATCAATTTTTCTTTAGGTCTGTACAAATGCGTGATTTATTATGAAAAGTACATAAGAAATTCCACAGATATTGAATATTGTCAATCTTTTCCATAGAAATTCCATAGCTATGCATACACGTACGTGTATTTATGATGGAAAGTTAACATAAGAAATTCTTAATCTTTCCATAAGTGTGTGTGAAAATGAAAAATATCATCCTAACATAACATAAGAATTTTTCTACTCTAGAAAGGCAAGTTAATTCATTTCAGAATTCAATTTCTTAGCTTTTAGGTGCCACTTGTCGCTTCCACGATCCTCCTCACGAAAAGTCATTCTGCAATAATATATATGATTAATTACAAGTTAACCCCCTTATGTTCTTCCAGCAGAAAGTTATTTGAGGAAGAATGTTCCAGCGGTGGACTCACTCTCCGCCCTTCTGTGAGGAAGAATGTTCTTGTTTTCTATTTGTATCCTAAACCTATGACTATCGTTTAAGTTTATATATTCCGAAGCAAAAAAAAAAAAAAAAGATACAAAACGCTATGGGGCAGCAACAACGGTGTTCCACTAACAAAAAACTATTTTTTTCAAAAACCGAGACATGTCATTCTCTCACAATACATCACATAAAAAACCGTGAAAAACCAGTTTTTTCAAAAAACCATCTTAGAGATTCTTGCAATTTCTTAAAATATTTTTAGAAATATTTTAAAAAATTTGTTTAACATAAATTGAGAAGAGATTTATCAAATAATATTGAAAAATATGAAAAATTTAAAAATTGCATTGAAATTCAACGAGAGTAGGGAATACAAATTTAGACCTCACCCCTCTCTCTCTCTCTCTCTCTGATGGCCGAAGAGGATGAAGAACAAGATTCAAAAGTCAATCGTCCCATCCCAGACCTTCCGAACCGCTTTCTGCCTGTAAGTTCTCTGATTCTCTCTCGAAATTGGGTTCCTTCATTCATATTGTTTGTTTTGTTTTTCCCTTTTGATTCCCCAATTGAAAATTTTAACTAAAGCGTGATTGCAATTGCTATGAGCTTGTGTTCGTTCGTTAGAAGCTAGTTCAAGATCGGTTTGTTAAGTAACTAAACTAAGCTCAAACATTTTTCAGGCTGGTTAAGCTTTCAAACCAACCAAGCTCGAACAAGCTGCTACTTGGCTCGTTCGGCGCTTATAATGTATAAAATATTCAGGCTGCCTCAAATCGGCTCGTGTTCGGCTCGATTAAAGGTCTTTTGAGATCAGCTTGTCTCATGAACAAGATAAAGCTGAACATGTTTTTAACCTCGTTAAGTTTTCAAACCAAGCTTGAACACTAACTGATCAGTTCATTCGGTTCATTTATCACCCCTACCAACTGAGGCTAGCTCAGTTCCCGACCCTTGTACGGTTCCATGGAGGTCGTCTGACTCGTGCCAATCATTGCCAAGAGCAAAGATATATTATTTATTCCCCTGAATGGCTGGTTATTTGTTTAGTTCTTCGTTTTCTTGGGGGCTTTCAGTTGGGCTTAGTATGATTGTGGGCTTATGTTCCGTTTGATGTGATTCAAATTCATATATTCTTGGCTTGTAATAAATAAATAAATAAAATATTTTCTGATGTATGAAGCAGTTTGTCGAGGTCGTTTGCAAAGGTTCAGGGAAGACCAGACGTTTTGCTGCCGGAACAGAGGCAGGTTTTGCAGTGTCTTTGATAAACAAGAAGGTTGAAGTTGGGCCAATCGCTACACACATTGAAGCAGTGAAAGAAGGGGAAGAGCCTGTGAGTTTCGGCCCCAATTCGGTGTTGGTGGATTACGGTGATGGTTGGAAGTTGCAAACAGTTACTGGAGTAGAAGGTGATAGTCCTTGGAATTTCCTTCGTTTCATCTTTAGATATTTCATGCACAATCGAGTAAATAGAACATATTTGGGATGCCTAAGATACCATAAATTTTATGTCTTTTATGGAATTTTTGTTGCTTCTTTTGAGGGTTTTCAGTTTCGAATCAGACTGATTCTGTCTTCGCGCTACTTTTATGATTATTCCCAAAGAGAGGAACAGGAAAACTGATAACATAGGAGGGGGAAAGTTTACTGAAGGCAATGAACAAAACAAAATTTCCAGTTGTTTTGGTTTCTTGTCTGTTGTAGGATTTGTTTCTACAAACTTGGTCCATTCATTTTACTTGCCTTACTGTGAATAAAAAAGGTACAAAAATTTTACGTGACAAAACTTGGAACACGAAAGATTTAGATATAAAAACTGAAAACAGATGGATTTCCCTTGGGTGCTGACTTCTTGTTCATTTTTTTTTCTGGAGTAGGCCTAAGGAAAACCGAATTCGATGGGTCAGCAACATTGCACAATGAGTCTCTAAGGGTATGATTTCTTTCTTCATTTTCTTTAGTTTGAACAAGGCTGTGCTAGTGAACAAAGTGAACAAACTATGAGCAATGAGGTAACTGGTAAATTATGAATATGTGCCCCCTTGAGGAAAGGTAAACTGCATGATTCTGTAATTGGTTATGATCATAGGAGCCCAAAAAGTTTGTGGCTGAAGAAGTAATAACATTTTGGAGCAACAAAGTGGAAACAAGTATGAAGCGGTCACCTTCGATGTGGCTACATTTGCTGGTAGTCTTGAAAGTGAAAATTTACTGTAATCACGAGTTGTGACAAGAAATGTGAAGCCATGGTTATTGGAGAAGCAGTTTTAGAAACCATGATTTCACTGTCAAGGAGTTCTTCTCCAACCTCGTCTTTGTTGCCAGAACTATATTGTAACTCCAGCATTTGTAACCAACAATTTTTCTTTAGTATTACCAATGAGAAAAGTACTTGAAAGCGAATGACAATCCCATTGTTTATCCTTGTTGTGGTGATGACATTGAAGTTTAATATATTGGCAAGAGCTAATGGCATAAAGGTGTACTGAAAGCCTGGCAGGAACTAGAAGCTTTGAGGTTTGGCCTTAGATGTAGTTTGATTTTACACATTATTGAAAAAGTTTAGGACATAAGAAATAAGGTAAGTGATGTTTCCCATTTATCTATCTTCCTGGCCGGGTGAAGCAGGTTTGGGGTTCGATCATGCAAATAGTATAAGCTATTAATATTTCTTGACAAGGTCATGAATTGGTCTGTGGTAGATGACTCTAGTGGCAGTTTTTTTTTTTTTTTGATCGGCGACTCTAGTGACAGTTCTTACATCTTTTGGGTACTTTAATCAATTATTACTGTTAACTATAGGACTGGGCTAGAGGACCGGTTTAAAGATTGTTTTTGGAAAGCATATTTCATACAGAAGAGGGAGGTGGAGGGAAATTTTGCAATGTTACAGGGTGAGGGGTTGTACGTTTTTGCGAAGGTTGGGAGGGATGCTCTGACCTAATAGCTTTTCTGGGTGGGAATGTTCAAAACGTGTGGTTTATGCTTGGTAGGGTGAAAAGATGATATCTTGAGATAGAAACTTCTACGCTTGTCCTTTTTTTAATCCGTCTATCTGACAACACCCAAATGGGTAGCTGTTAATATTCGTTTTTGCTCAAGAGAAAGTAGACTTTCATGTTTCAATACACGATGCATTAATATAAATACGCATTCACAGATTTCAGTAAACTTGTCACGTTTATCAATGCCTTTTTTACGGATTATTCACTGACTTAAAGTTAGAGGTTGGCATTTTCATTGTTGAACTTACTAACATAATTGGTTTTTTGTTACCAAGTTTCAGGGTTTGAAGGCATCACAACCGGTCATAAGTTATTTATACATTGGGAAGATACTGCTTGCTTTTATTTTAATATTTGTGATGGGTGCAGTTTTGACATTAGCTTTGGAGAATCTTCCGAGTCTAATCTTGTTTATTAACTCGTCCATGTAAAAATTGTATAACACTGCTCTTCTTTCGTTGAAGTACATATGACATCACATCAGTTAGTTGTGCCAATGTAGACATATATCCTTTTTACTATGTACCAGAGAAATAGACGAAAGGTTTCTGAAGGCAATTCTTTGTTTTGGTTATGCTGTAACTTGTTTGGGTGTTTAATGTTTCAATTAGAGGTTGGTCTGGTTTGGTCTTGGTTTCCCGGGTATGCCCCTTGGCACCTGTATTGGGTTTTCTGGTTCGATGAACGAATTTATCAAAGTTTTCGACCTTCATACGAATCGCTAAGGTACATCTATAATTTCGATGTCCCGTATATTCCACTTATCTCCAATGTGTTCGTGTCGAAGTTTTGGGAGAAATGAGATGTCCACGTGGCGGTGTGGTGTAGTAACCGTATGCTTTTTAGGTGCACTATTTTTATATTTTTTTTAAAACATATTCCGCTATAACCGCACCACATCATTTTTATTGTGCTGTTTCGTTGTTGTCCAATTCAATTAAAACGCGTTTGAAAGCTGCTCGCCTGATACTTCATGGCTTTTCATGTTATGCCACGCACCACATGCACAATAGCAGTATAAATCAAGAGAAAAACGACACACGAATTTACGTGGTTCGGCCAAATCGGACCTACTTCAACGGGGAGGGGGGTTTCACTATAATCTGGAGAAAACCGTGTTGTTGTGTTACACACTCACATTCACTCTCACAATAGTTGAAACCTCACCAATGATCTCTGGTGTATCTCTCTCAAACTCACTGCCTCTCTCTCTTTTGGTCACACAAAATCAAGGGACTAACAATGAATATATAGAGTTACATAAAAAAACCCTAAAAAACTCCCATTGGGCCTAAGCCCAACGGCCCACATGGGGTGGACTCTCAACAATCACCCCCTCCATCCCGAGTGGGCAATGTCATCCACAGCACCCTCATGTTGCCATCTCCAATCAGCTGTCTCTAGCAAGCGCCTGTGTCACTAACCTATCGAACATCCATGCACCCCAATCCAGAGTACAATAGCCCGAACGAGTGTATCCTTGCAAAACTAGACTCCGCAGCCAATCAGAAAATTCGAAAAAAAACCGAGCACCGCACCCCCTTAACTGGAATGCCTCCGCTCACACACCTCCAGCCCGAGGTGTTCGCGCTCCTCCAACCGAAGCGCCTGCACCCCCCCCCCCCCCCCCTACCGGGGTGCCCACACCCCCCCCCCCCCACCGGGGTGCGGCCGAGACTTACTGGCTCGGCGAACTCGGTGATAGTGTCTCTCCCTCCGTGTCGACAACTCTGGAGAGACCACTACCACTAAGTGTATCAAGGGCGAAAGAAACTCTTTTTGGTATCGTCGGAGCTCCCAAAACCTTTGCTTCTTTCCCTTGGACTTCTACGTGGACAACCTGCAACCATTGCTTCTCTTTCTTCAGGCCTGAATCCCACACAACACTTGAGCAATCTGGTTCACTCCGTGTGCGTAACTGCAACTGGTGCATCTCTTGCCCAACCAAACTTCCCATACAGCTTGCCCCTTGTCTAACAGCAGCCCCACATGTCACGACAGATCCCACAAGCCTGTATAGCCCACCAAACTTCTTTCCCAACAGTATCTCCTGCTCTCCAACAGAAACCCGAATTACTCCGGTATTCGCCGAAAAACTACATCCTCTCTCATCAAGCATCCCGAGAGATATCAAGTTTTTCCTCACCCTTGGCACGTGTCGTACTCCCGCCACCTTCACAATTTTCCCACTCGGCATCCGAAACTTCACTTTCCCCTTGCCAATAATCCGATTCGTTGTACCATTGGCCATGCAGACACGGCCTCCATTGAATGTCTCGTACTCCCAAAACTGTGATCTATCCCCACAGATATGATATGAGCACCCCGAATCTAGCACCCAACCCAATTCCTCTGCATCTGTAGCGTCTAACACTGCCAACGAATACTCATCATCGGATTTCTGAAAAGCCACTGCTGCCTCCTTTGGTGGGATTTTCAAGATCTCTGCCATGTATTTCGGACAATTCCGCTTTATATGCCCCTCTTCCTGGCAATGATAGCAAGTGAATGTATGCCCCCTCGATCGTGATCTGTTACCGCCACCCTTCTTCTTTCTGTTTCCCCTCGATTGGTCCCTACCCCTGTTACTGCCCGAAAAGAGTGTCTGTGACTCATCAACCCGCGCAGCCCCCATCTCATTCCTCCTCGCTTTTTCATTGAAAATAACATCCTTTACCATAGCCATAGACAACTTATCATCCGGCGCTGAGTTACTTAGGGAAACCACCAATGTCTCCCAATTATCGGGAAGAGAACTGAGCAACAACAGAGCTTGCAACTCATCATCGAACTCCAACCCAACATTGGACAACTGATTTACCAAATTTTGAAACTCACTGGAATGCACGACAACTGTCTCACCAACCCGGAGCTTCAAATTCACAAGCCTCCTCATCAGTAGCGCCTTATTTCGGGATATTTTCGACTGATACATCCCCTCCAACTTTGTCCACAAAACGTAAGCATCTGTCTCCTGTGCCACATGATGAATATCCTCCTGTCCAACACACTGACGGATCAATGCAACTGCTTTCCTGTTAACCCTCTTCCAATCTTCTTCCTTTGTCTCCGTCGGTTTGGTCCCTTTCTGTTCCAAAGGCTCATATAGCTCTCTCAAAATGAGCATATCCTCCATCCGAGGCTTCCATATCGCATAATTGGTCGCCGTCAATAGCACCATAGCGTTCATATTAACCTCCGACATCTCAGCAACCAAGATTGTCTCCCCAAACACCTTTTGAAAACTCCCATAAGTGATTTGAAACACTACGGAACGTATAAAAGCAGTAAAATAACACGTATCGTCAATATAGGTAACAAATCTCCGCAAGCCGAGCTCGGGATTGGATCTAGGACGTCGAACAAAGTCGGGAACCGGTCCGAACCGGTCAAAAAACCACTGAACCTGTCAATAAACAAAAACGGGTCCGCCGCTGAACCGCTGTCTGGTCTGGTTTGACTGAACCCGGTCTGACTTTTCCTATGAATCGCCGGTCCACCCCGGTTTGAACCCTTTGACCTCCGATCTGACCCTTTTGACCTAGACATTGGCCATTTTGACCTCTTTGACCCTGAACCTTGACCTGCCTGACCCTTTTGGACCTCCGCTGATCCGTCTGAACTGTCGCTGACGTAAGCCCTAGGACTGATGACGTCAGCCCTAGCCCTTTTCACAGCCGCCACCGCGCGTGCACTGTACCCCGCGAGTAGATCTCACTCGCAAGCCACGCGCCGCCTTTGACCGGCGCGCGCGGCTTCTCCAGGCGGTTTCCGGCGACGAGGTTGGTACCACCGTGATCGTCTCGAAAAACCCCACACAACCGTGGTCTCAAACTTCAAATTCGATCACCTTTTGTCCGGCCCCAACGCACACCACCACTCGCCTCTGTCCGAAAGTGTTCAAACTATTTGTGCTCCGTCCTCCGGTGACCAAATCCGACCGCCCTTACACCGTTGCAATCGTCTCGGAGAGTCGCACGTAACCCACTGATCAAAAAATAATTTTCGTCAATTATTTTATCCGACCAGGACTACAAACAATGCTCCAAAGGCCTCCGAGTGATCGTCCAACTGCTCTGTGCTCTCCGGTGCTTCAACCCAAGCTCTGATACCAGTTTGTTATGCCCAAACACGCACCACACGCACAATAGCAGTATAAATCAAGAGAAAAATGACACACGAATTTACGTGGTTCGGCCAAATCGGACCTACTTCCACGGGGAGGGGGGGTTTCACTATAATCTGGAGAAAACCGTGTTGTTGTGTTACACACTCACACTCACTCTCACAATAGTTGAAACCTCACCAATGATCTTTCGTGTATCTCTCTCAAACTCACTGCCTCTCTCTCTTTTGGTCACACAAAATCAAGGGACTAACAATGAATATATAGAGTTACATAAAAAAAACCCTAAAAAACTCCCACTGGGCCTAAGCCTAACGGGCCACACGGGTGGACTCTCAACATTTCAAACTAAGCTTTAACGATCAAAGCCCTTTCCTTTTTCTTTTACCACTATTAACGTACTATTTTGTAGTGCAAAATAATTGGCCAAACAAGCCAAGCCCTTGTTCAAGTTTGATGGTTCAATATAAGCCAATGAGTTTTAATCAATTTGTCCACGAGCCACCTTTATTCAAGCTAGGCCATTTTTTTATTTTCATTTTTTTTTGAACTGGTTTATTCAAGCTTGGCTTGAGCGCTTAATTTAAAGATGGTTCAAGCTTGAATTTTTTTTTTTTTTTGATAAATAGTTCGAGCTTACTTAGTTTTATGTAATGTAACGATCTCATAAGAGTTTTATCGAGTGAAGATGAGCTCGAACTAGCATGGGTTGGTTCGCTTATCATCAATGTTATCCTATATTTTAAGAGCAATGCTATAGACACTAAGGGTGATTTGGCTAACCTGATAAAATTGGTTTTTTGGTTTTTTTCGTTTTGTCTTTATTCAATTTTTTTTTTTTGCATTTGTTAGTTTTGCGTCACGATTTTGTGGTTTCTAGATTTATCTCGTCGAGACGAATCCAAAGAGTATAAAATTATGGTCAAAAGTAATAGTTTTTGGTAAAGTTGCTTTTGAAGAAATGGCATGGGCCATTTCCTCAGCCAAATTTAGCCAGATAAATGGTTCGGCCATTTTTTTGGCAGGAGAAATGGCTTCAACTGGGGGCTGAAAATGAAAAGGGAACCAAAAATGGGTATGGCAGGGTTTTGGCTTGGCGTTAGAGATTTAACCAATTGGACTAACCTCAATTAGTTGTCTAATCTTGAGATTTTTATTGGACCAATGGACCCCACAAATGTGGTGGGACCCAATGGTACATCTTAACTGCAAAATAAAGCAAGAATCCCAGAAATTTATTATGGACCTTACAAATGTGGTTCTAATTGTTAAAATGGAAGGCGCTACATATCTCACTAGATGTAGATAAAATTAGCCTAACTAAAGGTGAGATTGTACGAAAATTGCTCTCATTCATGCCATTGGTCTTTCCATTCTCTTGTCATATCGATCAATGTTTGAGAAGGAATATGAATTGTATTTGGGAAAAGTTGTTTTACCCATGTGAAATAGATCGGGTGCCATTTACCTCCTGGCATTTTATCAAATCACACAATCTATGTATGTTTTAGTTTACAGATTAGAACGCATCATTTTGATTCCATTAACCGAATAGCGGAGAAGTCTAAAACACCTGTGGTAATTTGATTCTTTGCCTTTGGATTTTCAAATGACCTCAGTCACAACCAGATTGGTGATTGTATTTTTTTCTTGTTTGGTTTGTTTTTGTTTCGTCAATGGTAAACTAAGTGGTGGGTTGGGGCGTACGCCTCTTCAGTGCCTTCTTCCTTTAGAGATTTATTTTATTTATCTTGAATAAATGAACTCCTTACGTGGAGGAGGAACACAGGTGCTGGTGGGTCCTTATGGAGGAAAAAATGGTAGCAAGAAGATTAACTAATTGGATTTCCTCTAATTCTTAGCCCAAGAGCATTTTAGTATTTGTATTTGGAGGGAAATGATCTTTCATATCACCTCCAACCATCTCTCTCAACGAATGCCGCATTTTTCAAACCTTCATTTACATCTTTTAACGTTTAAGCTTCATTTACATCTTTTAACGTTTGTTTACGACCTTCACTTCTAAAAGAAAACAAATTTCTTAAGTGCCCCTTGACATGCTTCAATAATCCTAGCTAGGGCATCCCCAGTAGCGTTGTATTTGTTCCTCTTCATACTTCCAGGGATTCCACAAATTGAGGTTGGTTTCTCATTACCTGGTGATGGTCATGAGTACTATTATATCCAATAGTTACTTCTTCGTTGCACACACAATACCTTTTTTTGGAGCCACCCATGAATGTTTACTTGTTCTTCTTATCATTTGGAAAATATGTTCTATTGTTTTATGTATTTATAGGTTTATTTGGTTGAGTGCAGCACTGTCATGTTTACAATAGTATTGTATACATGCATGAGGTAGAAGCAAAATCGTTGTTCATCGCATTTCATTTGGAGGCAATTAATATATCCCCTCAAGTGAGTTTTACTTGCTTGAGCATGAATATCCATGTCCTTAGGCTTTTCTTGTTTTATGTTATACTTGGGTTCGTAATACTTTGTATATTTGCTGATATTGTGAAAATGCTAATTGACCTTTTATGTTTTCCAAAATCTTACATAATTGTGGTTTGTATATATATGAGGACGATCTAACGAGAACTCCCTCATTAAAATTCTGTGAGGACCTCGTGGATCGGGATCAAATCTCGATGATCTGAACCGCTCAATGTGTTTAAAACATGTTTTTAAAGGTCACCGTGGGGAATCGCCCAAAAAAAAATATACGCGGAAGGGCTTCATTCAAGCATTTTTTGTTAAACTGTATATGAACAGTTCTTATGAAAAACTGCTCGGATTAATCCTTTTCGGGTCTTTTTTTTTTTATGATTCCTCGTGTTGGCCTTGGAAAACATGTTTTAAACACATTAAGCAGTTTGGATCATCGAAATTTGGTCCGGAAAATAAAAAAAAGGGTGGTCCTCACTGAGGAGATCCGTGAGAGAATCCTTAGGAGATCATGATTGTACATATACACACACACACACACACACATATACAACACACACATACAGTCCACTTTCAATTAGGGCTCCCGCATTTTTACCCTAATGGAATCGCTACCTTTTAAGGCACAGTAGATTTTCAGTGGTTACTCTTGTGCGCCTTTGGCATGGCAATGTATTACGTTGCATCTCTATAGTTTAAGTGACGTAATGGTTCGTTTCAACGGTATCCTTATATGTATGAAACGGCACTTTGATTATTTATTTGACCGTTGGTCGAAACCGCTAGTGGCTATTAAACTTTAAAGGGCCGGTTCTGGGTACACATAAATAAAAAAATCAAAATCAAAATAGACACTCCATCTCAGCTCTTGGTATCAAGGGCTGAGATTAAAACTTAACAAAACAGATTCTGTATGAACAATAATAGGTACACACCTTCTCAACCACTCCCCACCACACCCTCTCTCACATGTGTGGTGGAAAGTGATTGAGAGGGTGTATACCTATCATTTTTTATTTTCTATCCCAAAACATGCCCTCACCATCTCAGCACTTCCATCTCCGGGGATTGAGCGAATCTATGCCATGGAAGTTTTATAGGGGGAGAGGGCATGGACAAAGTGGACTTTAAACCGCGCGCCGCCGCCGCCCGACTGAAAATTTATTTTCGCACTGGGCCAGGTCAAACCTGGTCCATAATAATTTAATTCAGTCTCTTCTCTTCTTCCGGAACAGTACAATTTTCCCTTTCCAGTCGTCACTGTTCATGAAACGTGAAACAGTACCTTCGTGACTGTTGAGTTCCGAACAGTCATGCCTTTCCGTTTTCGTGCCTCTCCGATCGGGTGTCTATTTTCCTATAAAAAGAACCCTCCTCTTCTCATTTCATTCACGTTTTCTTGCATACAATCTGCATCATTCCGCATAAATACATTCTAAGAGTTCCTGCGTAGTTTTCTGGTTCGCCTACCGTTCAGATTGGAGTGCTATTTCCGTTCAGTGAAAACGGGTAGTCCTGGGAAGCAGACGTCCGTATTCCATCAGCACCAGAGTGGAGGACGAATTTGCTTTAAGGAAAGAGTGTCTTAATACTTGCCCTGGTTCGAGTCGTCTTTTACCAATTTCGGTGTACTGAGTTTGGTCCAGTGAGTTTTCCATTAATTTTTGTCTCTGTTTTATTAATTTTCAGTTTTTCGGTAACCGAGTTGTTAACAATCTTAAAGCAAATTCCTGGTTTTTTTTTTTAAAAAAAAAACCTCGGTTTATAAACAGGATAAAAAAAAAAATTCGTTGGTCTCTCTTCTGACAATTTTATCTCGGTTTAATTCTAGTGCTTGCATTCTGCTGTGTGTTGACGATTGCAACTCTCTTGTTGTTTAATAATCGTTATTAAGTTTCAGTTTTATTCTTGATATTTAGTTGCATGTACCATCCTGTGGGCAATTTTGTTCTCGGGTTGTTTCGAATAAATACAGTAGACTTGTTCTTTGGTTATCAAAACTAATAGTGTACTGTTGTTTTCTACTAAGTTTTGTCGTGGTGTACATCCTAATGATACAGCCTCTTCTTGTCTCTGTCTACTAGAAATTTGTCTTACTTTTGTGTTTTGGGTAAATAAAAAAAATAAAAAAAAACCATCTCGTTGCTTTCTTTTAAAGTAATCAGTATGTGTTTTTTTCCCTTGCAATAGGCATTAAAACATTAGTTCTTTTTATTCCAAAACTTGCATTTCAAGGTTTTTTTTTTTTTTTTTCCTGCTATTCTAAATAGAGATTATAAAGAGGTTTTTTTTTAAATTTTTTGTTACTCTCTGGTTTTTTTATTGTTGTGTCGATCTTCTATTTGTGTAACAAAAATAGCTGCCGAAAACCCAAATGCAAATGTTCCTCCTGCTAACCCTCCTCTTGTGGTTCCAACTGTTGTACCTCTGGGTCCAGCTGCACTGCCGGTGAACCATTCCGAGAAACCTGAAAAGTTCAATGGCATGGAGTTCAAGAGATGGAAAATGAAGATAATGTTTTATCTTCCGACACTCCGTTTGTCGAGGTTTCTGTCTGAAGATGCCCCAACTTTGGCAGAAGATGAGACAGATGTTCATGTTCGGATTGCATATGATGACTGGAAGAACTCTGACTATCTCTGCCGTAATTACATTCTCAACGGACTGGACAACGCGTTATATAACGTGTATTGTACGGCTCTAACTGCGAAGGAGCTCTGACTTACATTGGAGAAGATATATGTATCTGAAGATGCCGGGTTGAAAAAGTTTGTTGTGGGGAGGTTCTTGGACTACAAAATGGTTGACACAAAGTCTGTGATGGCTCAAACCTAAGAACTCCAGGTGCTGCTTCATGAGATTCATGCCGAGGGAATGATTTTGAGTGAGTCTTTCCAAGTGGCTGCGATCATTTGGAAGTTGACGCCCCTTTGGAAAGATATCAAAAAGAAGATGAAGCACAAGCGTAAAGAGATGAATATGGAAGATCTGACTACACATCTACGAATGGAAGAAAACGCTACAAGTCTGGACAAGAAGGTTACTAATCAGTATGCTGCAAAAGCTAATATGGTTGAATAAGAGCGCAAACCAGGCAAATGGAAGAATGGCAATAAGAGGAAGTATCCGGGCAAAGGTATTAACCTCGGTCCACGAGGAGGTGTGGCTAAAAAGGCTAAGACTGATGGCAAGCACAAATTTACTGGCAAGTGCTTTATCTGTGACAAACAAGGTCATCTCTGCTGTGGTATCTGAAGTCAATCTGGTGGGTTCCAATCCCAAGGAGTGGTTTGTGGACACTGGCGCAACTCGCCATGTGTGCGCAGACAGGAAGATGTTCACTACTTATAAACCGGTGGATTCTGGCGAACATCTCTTCATGGGATACTCCTCGACCTCTAAAGTTGAAGGAGTTGGAACGGTGGTTCTCAAAATGACTTCAGGTAAAGAGGTGACTCTTAAGGAGGTGATGCATGTGCCAGAAATTCGTAAGAATCTGATTTCTGATTCGCTTTTGGTCAAACATGGCTTCTGCTTGGTTTTTTAGGCTGATAAGGTTGTGCTGAGGAAGAAAGGAATGTATGTGGGTAGGGGTTACATGGTTAATGACATGTTCAAAATGAATGTACTGACTAAGGTTCCGGCCTCTCCGGGTGTGACTAAGGTTCCGGTCTCTCCGGTTATCAATGAAATGAACACAGCTTCTTATTATATGCTTGAGTTTTCTGAATTATGGCATGGTAGATTAGGACATGTTAATTATGGTTCATTAAAACGTTTGATAGATACAAATTGCATACCAAAATTTAGTATTAAAACTGATCATAAATGTGAAGTTTGTGTTGAGGCTAAGATGACAAGGAATTCATTTCAAAAAGTAGAAAGAAGTACAGAACCACTTGGATTGATTCATACAGATTTATGTGACTTAAAGTCTGTTGAAACTATTGGTGAAAATAAATATTTTATTACTTTTATTGACGATTGCACAAAATATTGTTCTGTTTACTTGCTTAAAACCAAAAGTGAGGCCATAGAATCATTTATCCACTACAAGGCTAAAAGTGGAAAATCAACTTGGCAAAAAGATCAAAATGATTAGGAGTGATCGAGGTGGTGAATCTGAAGCACCATTTGGTGAATTTTGTGCCGAACATGGTATTATTCACCAAACGACTACTCCTTATACACCACAACAAAACGGAGTTGCTAAACGAAAGAACAGAACTCTAAAAGAGATAATGAATGCCATGTTGATAAGTTCAAGATTACCACAGTATTTGTGGGGAGACGCAATTCTCTCTGCTGACTATATCCTGAACAAAATCCCACACAAGAAAACGAAGATTTCTCCTTATGAATTGTGGAAA
Organism: Vaccinium vitis-idaea; assembly: GCA_963854785.1. Classification (NCBI taxonomy): domain Eukaryota; kingdom Viridiplantae; phylum Streptophyta; class Magnoliopsida; order Ericales; family Ericaceae; genus Vaccinium; species Vaccinium vitis-idaea. Next base: position 7,654,451 of record OY978220.1, read on the forward strand.
GGTATCAAGCGTTCCTACAAATACTTGAAAATGTGGGGGTGTTTGGCGAAGGTGGCAGTTCCCGGTCCTAAAAAGATTAAGATAGGACCTAAAACTGTTGATTGTGTTTTCATCGGTTATGCTTATAATAGCAGTGCAAATCGTTTCCTTGTCTATGAGTCAGAAATTCCTGATATCCATTCGAATACATTTATGGAATCCAGGAATGCAAAATTCTTTGAACATGTGTTCCCATTTAAGGACAATAGAGTCCCTAGGCCAGTTCTAGAAATTGAGCCCATACAGGAATCTGATGATATGGATATTGATTCAATTCCTGGAGAAAACAATGATGATATTGATGGTCCTCGTCGTAGTAAAAGGGCTAGAATATCGAAGTCCTTTGGACTCGATTTTCTGACATATGTGTTAGAAGCTGAACCTCAGACTCATAAAGAGGCAATGTCATCATCGGAGGCTCCTTTATGGCAAGAAGCCATAAATAGTGAAATAGAATCAATACTACAAAATCATACTTGGGAACTTACGGATCTCCCTCGAGGCTGTAAACCTCTTGGATACAAATGGATATTCAAACGAAAGATGAAAGCAAATGGATCAATTGACAAGTACAAAGCGAGACTTGTAGTTAAAGGTTATAGACGAACTGAAGGTCGTGACTACTTTGATACTTATTCTCCTATTACAAAGATAACATCTATAAGAATGTTAATTGCCTTTGCGGCATTAAACAATCTTGAGATTCATCAAATGGATGTAAAAACCGCCTTCCTAAATGGTGATCTAGGTGAGGAAATTTATATGGAACAACCTGAAGGGTTTAAAGTTCCAGGACCAGAGGGAAAAGTGTGCACGCTTGTCAAATCGTTATATGGTTTGAAACAGGCTCCAAAACAATGGCATGAGAAATTTGACAATGTCATGATATCAAATGGTTTCCAAATCAATGAATGTAACAAATGTGTGTATGTCAAATACAGCGGCAGTAGTTATGTCATTGTTTGCCTGTATGTAGATGATATGTTCATTCTTGGAAGCAATAATGAAAAGATAAAATCTATGAAGAACATGTTGAACTCCAAGTTTGACATGAAGGATATGGGTTTGGCTAACGTCGTATTAGGAGTCAAGATAATCAAAAGTCCCGAGGGATATATCTTGTCTCAAAAACATTATATAGAGAAGATATTAGAAAAGTTTAACAAAGAAGACGTCAACACAGCCAAAACACCAGTAGACTTAACATTGCATCTATACAAGTATACTGGTCAAGGTGTTAACCAATTGGGATATGCGCGAATCATAGGTAGTCTAATGTACTTGATGAATTGTACAAGGTCGGATATAGCCTACTCTGTTAGCAAACTAAGTAGGTATACGAGTAATCCAGGGAAGGATCACTGGACGGCTATAATCAGGGTGCTTAGATATCTAAGGCATACCATTAATTATGGACTACACTATACTCGTTATCCAGCAGTGCTAGAAGGATACAGTGATGCTAACTGGATATCTGATTCTAATGATTCAAAATCCACAAGTGGATATGTATTTACATTAGCTGGTGGAGCTGTCTTGAAAATCCACTAAGCAAACGCGCATTGCACGGTCCACGATGGAATATGAGTTTATAGCTTTAGATAAAGCTGGTGAGGAAGCTGAATGGCTTCGCCATTTCTTAGAAGATATTCCAACTTGGTCTAAACCAGTGTCGCCAATCTGCATACATTGTGATAGTCAATCTGCAATTGGCAGAGCTCATAATCATATTTACAACGGTAAGTCTCGACATATACGTCGATGACATAACACCGTTCAACAGATACTCTCCCATGGAATTATCATATTTGATTATGTGAAATCACAAGATAATATCGGATCCGCTAACCAAAGGGTTAACTAGAGAGTTAGTTGTTAGATCATCGAGGGGAATGGGGCTGAAGCCCATAACTTAAAAGCCTCTATAACGGCAACCCAACCTAGCTGACTGGAGATCCCAAGATCTAGGTTCAACGGGACAACCGAGTTATATGAGACTTAGGAGAATCATTGTGGAGACTATGTCTCTACCCATTCCTATGATGCAATAGTGATGCCTGCAGCGTAACAGGTTAGGCAATGCCTTTAATGATTCTTAAACTTTAGAAAAAACAAGTAGAGTATAGCAGGATACTCTTATTAAGAATCACCTATGCGAATGTCGAAAGGGCCGCTTCTATGAGAATGTCGAGGGCTGAATTCTCTACAAACATTCATGAAGACCAGGAGTGTCTTAGGGCCGTAATGAGCACAACCGTAAGAACCAAACTGCGTTTGGAAAGATTCTGTGTGTTGGCTATTGTCTTGGCTTACACCAACGGCTGAACAGTTCAAGACATCGCGTTCACTGGTTAGCTTGTAAGTCCGATAGTTATTCACAAGGTGAGGTTCAAAGCAAAAAGCTACCTAACCCCATGCAGGAGATTTCCTATTGTAACTCTCAGTAATTTGCTTCTGCATAGCACTGTTTATCCTGCCAATTTCATTCAAGTGGGGGATTGTTGGAAATTTTTTGATTTTTGTCAATTTTAATTAAATATTTTAGTGGGTCCACATACTGTTGTGTTCGTCTTGGTTAGGCGATTAAGACTGACCCACATACCGTTATGTTCGTCTTGGTTAGGCGATTAAGACCGAACATTCGGTTGGCCAAAATCAAGTCAAGGTGAATGAGAAATTGACCTTAAGAAGTGCCTACATACTTGGTAGAAGGGGGAAAATTCTTGTCCCACATTGGGTGTGGATAACAAGTTGATTGGGTATATTTATCCTTAGTTTGACTTAAAGGGTTGGGCCCTTAGGGTCATGGAAGTTTTATAGCGAGAGAGGGCATGGACAAAGTGAGCTTTAAACCCCACACGCGGGCGCGCCGCAGCCGCCCGCCTGTCCGACCCGGCTGGGCTGGGTTGGGCTGGGTCATTAGATAAGATTGGGTGTGGCCCAAGAGGTTCTTATCTTTTTATTAAAAATTTATTTTCGCACTGGGCCGGGTCAAACCCGGTCCATAATATTTTAATTCAATCTCTTCTCTTCTTCCGAAACAGTGCAATTTTCCCTTTCCAGTCGTCACTGTTTGTGAAACGTGAAATAGTACCTTCGTGACTGTTGAGTTCCGAACGGTCACGCCTTTCCGTTTTCGTGCCTCTCCGATCGGGTGTCTATTTTCCTATAAATAGAACCCTCCTCTTCTCATTTCATTCAGGTTTTCTTGCACACAATCTACATCATTCTGCTTAAATACATTCTGAGAGTTCCTGCGTAGTTTTCTGATTCGCCTACCGTTCAATTGGAGTGCTACTTCCGTTCGGTGAAAACCGGGTAGTCCTGGGAAGCAGACGTCCGCGTATTCCATCAGCACCAGAGTGGAGGATGAATTTGCTTTAAGGACAGAGTATCTTAATACTTGCCCCGGTTCGAGTCGTCTTTTACCAAATTCCGGTGTACTGAGTTTGGTCCAGTAAGTTTTCCATTAATTTTTGCCTCTGTTTTATTAATTTTCAATTTTACCGGAATCGAGTTGTTAACAGTTTTTATTCTGTTAAATGGGTTTTGTTTCAGATCTGAACTCTGTTGTGTGTTATTTTTGTGGGTTTTGATTAGCTTTTTGAAAGGAAAAGAAAGGAGATTTTTGTGGGTTGGCCGGAGTTGGAGTACACTAGAGAGGGAAATCACTAGAGATGGGATGGCCGGAGCTGGGATCGGCCGGAGATGCATATGCCGGAGTGGGGAGGGGAGAGAGATATACCGGTTGTGAGTGAGATGGAGGGGAGAGCGTACAATGGTGAAGATTTTAATCAGCCCTCGGTTTTAAGGCTGAGATAGAGTGTTTATTTTTGTGTTTTTTTATGCGTTGCCTGCATCCCCTTTATATATAAATATATAAATTATAGTTAATTTGAAAACATAATTAGTTATCAACTGTTCCTTGACAGTGTCACATGCAACATGTCGATTTTTTTGGAACAATGATACATACACACCCTCTCTACCACACTCTACCACACCCCCTCTCACATGTGGGGGGACTCACCCTGGGAGACCCACCCCACATGTGAGAGGAGGTGTGGCAGAGTGTGGTAGAGAGTGTGTGTCTGTATCATTTTTTATTTTTTTTATCCAAGTTTGAACTCTGTATTTGTTAAATCTACAAAGGTACTTAGACAACTGTGATCCACAGCTCCATTATAATATGCCTTGCAAGTATTCCACTTTGAAAATTGACCAGTCAGTTGACCAGATTTTAATATAAACAATGTTCTCCAAATAGTGGGGACCACCAATTTTTATTGAGACTTGTAACATACAAATTCGAGTCCTGCAATAAAGACAAGAAAAGATGCACAAAATATATTTTATTGATTTGATTTGAATGCGGGTACAATCTCTATTAAATTCTTTACAATAAAGAATAATTCCTCTGATTCGATCTCCAAAGTTGACGGCTATAGAACTTGTCGTAGGATTGAACCGGTTGGTAGTTCTTTTAGATCTTCAAGTTGAGAAGCTTGAAGAATGAAGCTTGATCGAGGGCTTGAACAGCTTTATCTTGAACAAACGGTGAACTTGAGGATGATCTTCGCTAGCTGATGCGTAGACTGTTGTTGATATGGATGAATCGGCACGTAGCTTGGGTGCTTGTTGATCCTCCACACAAACTTGAGGGATTTGAGAAGAACTTGCAGAGAAGCCTTGAGAACTGCTTGAGAGTGCTCTGGAATTTCCCTGGCTGCAGCTGCCTTTTTTTTTCTTCTTAATGAGAGCCTCTATTTATAGGCTCAAAAAGAGAGGCCTCTAATTTAAAATTCCTCCTTTGATTGATTTCCCTTCCAAATAAGAGTATATTAACCTCCCTTTATGGCAGTACATTAGGTTAAATATATAATTATAGATATTGTCTTTGATTAATTTTCTTTCCATAATAGTAAATTGACCTCTCATTATGGAAATAAATCAGGTTAAATGATTGATTTTCTTTCCATAAGAGTAAATTGAACTCTCATTATGGAAATAAGTCAAGTCAAATTATATACATGTGTATATATTATTTGTCCTCATTATTATTTCCTTTTCATAAGAGTAAATTGAAAATTTTCTTATGGAAATAAATAATTTCAATATATATATTGGACCCAGGATAATTTGGTTTGCCATGCGTTCATGGATTGGCACAATTTCGTGGCCCGTTTGGCCAATTGAATAGGCCCGTCTTCTTTGGGTCTAGCCCACATCTTTTGAACCCATACTTTGCCAAGCCCAATAATTATTTGCAGGCTTCTAACCAACTGTGACTTGAATTAATTAAGATTATTTATTCATCTCAATTAATCGGACGGCGATAAAACCATGACGAAATTTTAATGTCTACAAGACTTAAACTTGTACTTAGCTTGTTTGGGCGACCTGTTTTTGCTTTACATTCCCGTTTTCCATTTCTAACTGTTTGGCTGGCTCCTTGGAAAACCTGTTCTGTGAGAACTCGTTTTTCATTTTCAACATTCTAGGCCAACAGCCAAAAAGAGCTGTGAGGCTCCTTTTTCACTTCTATTTCTCATTCTCGTTTAAAAAAATTCTCCCATTCTACTCATGTCTTCCCTTATTGTTTTGTGGGCCAAAATTGTCCAGTTACTTGAGCCATGGGTGGTGAAAACTGAGTTTGGGTGAGAAATTAAAGTCTAGATTTGAGTTTTTCGACTGCAACAGAGAAGAAGGGAAGATGGGTTTTTGGTGTGGAGAGTGAGAGAGAGAGAGAGAGAGAGAGAGAGAGAGAGAGAGAGAGAGAGGGGGAGAACAGAATTGTATTGGTGTTCTTTTTTTTTCCCCTGAAAATTTGTATATATATATATATATATATATATATATATATATATATAAATATATATATATACAGGAAGTTTCCTATGAGGGCTCCCTCACAAAAAAAAAGTGCGGGAAAACAGTTGTAAGCCGTCGGATCGCGTGAAGGGCATGGGATCCAACGGCCCACAGCTGTAGTCCATATAACAATGATTTGAAATAATCAGTATTTCCGATTGGGGTCATCCCTCCAACCTCCAGCCACTACCAAATAATAACTTATATTTTAATTATTATGATTACATCAATGCTTGGTCTTATGCATTACTTCATGAAAATTCAAAATTCTCCCATTCTTGGTTCTTCCAGTTTGACCAAAATTTTAATTCTCCATTTCCTACTTGGTTTCTCCGCTGGTGGTCTCAAATGGGTGCCAGTAATGATATCATCCCACCAAGTCTTCGTGACCAAGTTGATTACTTCTACTCCAAACAAAAATTAAACTCTCATCAAAATCAATTTCTTAAACTCCTCCTCTTCATTGCAAAATATAAAGTTGCTTGGATTTTCAGATGGAAATATGTTATCTCTGATAATCTTGTCTGCCGCCAATTCTTGGTCAAATGGTGGAATAAGTTCAATATCCAGCAAGTTATTGATCAAGTCCAAAACGACTTTAAAACAAAAGTCCCAAAACCAGTCCAGATCCTCGACAGACCTCCATCACCATATATGATTTCCAACATCAAGCTTGGTAGTCCTACTACAAGCTCCCCACCTCCAAAATCACCCAATCAAACAATAATCAAATTCGCTCAACAACTCATACAGCAAGCTGCTCAAAATCCAAATCAAGAAGCAAGCAAAGCATTACTCCAAATTGCTACAGACATGCTTAGTCAGAGTCAAGACACAGAAGCATCTACTTCCTCAACGCCAGAACAAAATCCATTCGATTCTCTATTTCAAGACTCTCAAGACCCCAATGAATTATGAGTACTATTTTTCTTTTTCTGATGCAGGGTCAGGGTCAGGTATTTTATATTTTTCAAGAACATTACCTCTATTATCACTCACTGATAATAGCTGAGAATCAATCATCCCCACTGGATGATGGTGAAAGCGTGAGTACAAAATCAAGTGTGTGTAAAATGAATCATGATCAAATTGAACTTTCCCTTTTAATTAATCCGTTAGTTACTTGGGACGAGCTCAATAGAAGGAGACGTATCCGTGACCAATTACACCATATTTGGACACGTTTCCTTTTAGAACCCAATACCAAAATAAATATCAAATTCTGGATAAGAAGCATGAATCATCTTCTTGCTTTTTATGACAAAACAGCCTTCAGTCATCCAGCCCTCAATAAAACAATCATTTTCTTCAACGACAATGAAAAAACTGATTATTACTGGTTCAAATTGGTAGTCAAACGACTACGCAAAAAATTATTGTTACTATCCCAGCCTTGACAAAATTCAACATGTGGAACAACATTTCCCACCAAAAGAGACCTCTAAGTCAAAAAAGCAAAAGAAGAATCAATCATCAAATGCAATTTCAAGCAATTATGGAAACTTCCACCAACATCATCATCAGCAAGTGCAATTGAAGACCAAGACAAATGAAGAATCGTCCTTTTCACCAAAAAAGGGATTTTCAAGGCCAACTTTCCAACTCATTACCATCATGTCCCTCAAACTTTCCACAAAATAATTATGGGATCAGCTTTCCAGCAAGACCAATATATCAGCAAGTGGAGCAATATTCAGGAAAACAATTATTCAAGAAAACAATTATCATTTCAGCTTTTCCACCGAAAGAAGTCTCTCAAAGTCAAAAGGGCAATTATGGCACTACTTTTCCACCGAAAGAAGAAAGCATCAACAGCATCAAATCCAATTATCCCTCCGCCAATTACGGAATTTAATGATTGTAAAAAGAGTTCCTTATTCTATAAAAGGACTCTCAAGATCAGTAGTTAGGCATCGGTTTTTTTTACCACTCTTCTTCTTCTACTACTTCTCTCTCAACTCTGCTCTCCCTCTCATATCTCGACCCATCTCTCTCAACTCTTCCTCCCCCCATATGTACCAGTAGCTTCAAGTAAGCCTTTCAATTCAATACAATGATTTGAATTTACATTTTCAATACTGCTTTCAATTATTGTCTTTATTATGGCCGGTTCTACCGCCCTTATTATTATGCATGTTCTATGGCTGGTCTAGACCGCCTAATTTGACTACTCTGTTTTAATATCTCTCTTAAGACTCTCCCTTCCGCCCCCCTTATGGTATCAAAGCCAAGTAGTGAGTAGTGAGTAGGAGGTGGTTATGCCGGGTGGTTAGACCAGGTTTGCTGTAGGATGTAGAGTACAGTTATACTCCAAATAATCCGTGCATTATTATCAAGTGCTTGTAGGTTGTTTAATTAATAGTTTGGCCGTAGATCTGCAAACTGCCACGCTACATCAAGTCACCCAGGTTCCTAGGTTCCCATTTTAAGGTGTGTAAATCCCGAGGTAGGGTAGCCGTTTTTGGGTGTGGATGGGGTATGTACCTGGTGGCGTATGTGCCTTGTAGGAGATAAACAGTCAAATTATTAAACTAAACAATTCAAGTAGTTGAGATAATATACAGATTATTTACAGTATAAAATACGCTACACTCTTACTCTTTTGGTATAACTTACCTTGCATAACTACTCCTATTACCCCTACCACAACTTCGAATGTTCAATAACAAAATGATAAACGAAAATAATCAGTATTGAAAATGAAGAACTAGAACATGCAAATTGGATGGCTCTATCAATTGGTGTTATAGTGGATTGATATATATTATATCCTAAAAATCGAATTTTTGTTTGAAATAATTTAATTTTGGGGGCTGAAACTACTAACCCATTGTGTTTGATGGTTTGTAAAAAAGATTTTAAATGTTTCCAATGTTCGTCTATTGTATTAGAAAAGACGAGTACGTCATCAATATATGTGATAATAAAATGACTAAATGGATTGAATATATCATTCATTATATTTTGGAATTCACTAGGAGCATTTTTTAATCCAAATGGCATTACATTCCATTCATAATGTCCAAAAGGGGTTGTGAAAGCAGTTTTGTATCTGTCTTTTGGATGAATTTGTATTTGCCAGAATCCACTTTTAAGATCGAATTTTGAGAATATTGTAGCATTATGTAATCTATTAATGAGGTCTTTTTTGTTGGGAATTGGGTATCTAATCCATTCTAAGGCAGTATTTAGTGGTTTATAATTGATCACTAGGCGAGGTACACCTCTTTCTATTTCAGCATTTTTGTTGACATAGAAAGCTGGGCAAGACCAAGGTGATTTACTTTTTTGGATAATATGGTTATCAAGTAATGTTTGAATTTCTTGTTTACAAGTTTCCATTGTTTCTGGATTCATTTGAATAGGTCTGGATTTTGTTGGTATATTGCTTTCTTTGAAATCTTTGGTATAAGGTAAAGTAACTATATGTTTTTTGCGATGCCAAAAAGCACTGGGTATTTATTTGAACATATTTCTGTTTCTAAATGATACTTGAATTTATCTATTTGTTGAATTAAGTCATTATTTGTAAGTTGTTCTTCTATTTGTTTATATTTTATTTCGTTTTGGAGATAGTGTAATTGTTGAGTTTTCTGTGTAACAGTGTCAATTGTTTTAATTCTCGTTTTTCAGATGGTTTTAGGAATTTGAAAGTTATTTCTTTTCCTAAGTGTGTTGTAGTTATACCAATATTATTTGTTGTGAAAGGGTATATCATACCAATAAAAGGTAAACCTAGAATTACATTATCTGTCATGTTTTTAACTAAAATAAAAGATGTTTGAAAACATACATTATTTTGGCAAATATGTACTTTGGGTAATTTGTATTGAATATCCATTTGGCTACCATTGGCAGATACTAATTGTTCAATTGTTTTATGATAATATTTTGTGGGTATTAATCCTTCTTGAATACAATTCATATCTGCTCCAGTATCTACTAGCGCAGCTGTTTCTATTTCCATATCATGAATTTTGAGGTTGATATAAGTATTCCATCTTTGAATTGAAATTATACCTGGTTCTGCTGGAAGATTGTGGATATTATTTTTATAGCTTTTTATTTCATTGATTCTAGAGTGACGTCGTGCTTGGTTATACTTGGAGTTTTGGATACTCTCATCATATTGCTTTATTTCCTTAATTTGTTTTTTGACTTCTTTTATCTCATGTTGAAGTTCTTGTGAAGTAGTGTCACGTGTTTTGTTTACCTGTGTAATTACATTTAAAGTTTCTATTACCGGTTCTGGTTGTGTGATAATTTGACTATTTGCCAGACTTGGGTTATTTATGTCCTCATAATCCTGATTTAAGATTATGGGTTCTATTTTGTGAAGATTTGGTAATATTTCTTTCAATTTTTGAGTATAGAGTAATTTTAGTTTTGGATCTTCTAGTCTACTGATTAGTTCAATTAGCATATCTTTGTCATTTAATTCTGGAATTGTTGTTGTTGTACATAACTCCTTGGTTGTCGTTTTATGT
>OY978220.1:7665047-8019055 GCA_963854785.1 Vaccinium vitis-idaea
ACAATTCATATCTGCTCCAGTATCTACTAGCGCAACTGTTTCTATTTTCATATCATGAATTTTGAGGTTGATATAAGTATTCCATCGTTGAATTGAAATTATATCTGGTTCTGCTGGAAGATTGTGGATATTATTTTTATAGCTTTTTATTTCATTGATTCTAGAGTGACGTCGTGCTTGGTTATACTTGGAGTTTTGGATACTCTCATCATATTGCTTTATTTCCTTAATTTGTTTTTTGACTTCTTTTATCTCATGTTGAAGTTCTTGTGAAGTAGTGTCACGTGTTTTGTTTACCTGTGTAATTACATTTAAAGTTTCTATTACTGGGTTCTGGTTGTGTGATAATTTGACTATTTGCCAGACTTGGGTTATTTATGTCCTCATAATCCTGATTTAAGATTATGGGTTCTATTTTGTGAAGATTTGGTAATATTTCTTTCAATTTTGAGTATAGAGTAATTTTAGTTTTGGATCTTCTAGTCTACTGATTAGTTCAATTAGCATATCTTTGTCATTTAATTCTGGAATTGTTGTTGTTGTACATAACTCCTTGGTTGTCGTTTTATGTTTATTAATATGTATATTTTCAATGTAATCTAGGAATTGAATATCCGTTTTATTTTGATTTAGCAAATTTTTCCATTGGGAGAAAATATGATATTGCTCCTTTTTAGTAAATAATTGTCGATAATTTTTCCGTCGCTCTATATTTCCTAAGGAATTAAATTCTTTGGATAATCTTTCACCATGGATAAAGAAATATGTGGAATCTAAAGGTTCATTATTTTCGTTTATCATTTTGTTATTGAACATTCGAAGTTGTGGTAGGGGTAATAGGAGTAGTTATGCAAGGTAAGTTATACCAAAAGAGTAAGAGTGTAGCGTATTTTATACTGTAAATAATCTGTATATTATCTCAACTACTTGAATTGTTTAGTTTAATAATTTGACTGTTTATCTCCTACAAGGCACATACGCCACCAGGTACATACCCCATCCACACCCAAAAACGGCTACCCTACCTCGGGATTTACACACCTTAAAATGGGAACCTAGGAACCTGGGTGACCTGATGTAGCGTGGCAGTTCGCAGATCTACGGCCAAACTATTAATTAAACAACCTACAAGCACTTGATAATAATGCACGGATTATTTGGAGTATAACTGTACTCTACATCCTACAGCAAACCTGGTCTAACCACCCGGCATAACCACCTCCTACTCACTACTAACTGTACTCTACATCATTTTCTTCAACAATAATCAAATTCCCCCTTTTTACGGACCTAACGTCCGGACCTCCACCTTCTCGATTTTTTTTTTTGAAAATCCGAACCGTTAGATGTGTTTAAAACGTGATTTTAAGGTCCAACGCGAAGATTTGGCAAAAAAAAATACCCGGAAGGGCTTGATCGGAGCAGTTTATCGGAGCAGTTTTTCATAAAAACGCTATATTAGCGTTTTTATGAAAAACTGCTCCGATAAACTGCTCCGATCAAGCCCTTCCGGGTATTTTTTTTGCCAAATCTTCGCGTTGGACCTTAAAATCATGTTTTAAACACATCTAACGGTTCGGATTTTCAAAAAAAAATTGGGAAGGTGGAGGTCCGGACGTTATAAAATCCGGGAGTTTGGATAGGAAGTTTTTTGCCTAAATTTCTAGTCCACACTCCCGGAAATAAGGAAAAAAGGGGGTTTTTTTGTGTTGCAAATTATTTTTGGAAAATCCGATACGTCCAATTATTTTTGGAAAATTACATTTTTTGCGAAAACTGTTCGGATCAAGCCCTTCCCGGTATTTTTTTTTGAAGATTTTCCGCGTGGACCCTTGAAAACACCTTCTGAACACATTGGACGGATCGGATCGTCAAAAAAAATTTTGGATCATGAGGTGCGGAAATTAAAAGTCCGGATGTGAAGCAAACCCTATATATATATGAGAAATTTCTAGTGAGGGTTCCCTCACAAATAAAATGCGGGAGAATGCTTCTGAGCCGTTGGATCGATTTCACGGGATCTACGGCTGAGATTAAAAAATCCCACACGCGGGTCGGTGGCCGGGTAATATGATACCAGGTTGTACTAAACGGGTCATTATAAGATCTCCAGATCCATGGGTTCCCCTCATTTCACGAGTTCATCAGAGAGAGAAGAGAGAGAGAGAGAGAGAGAGAGAGAGAGAGAGAGAGAGAGAGAGAGAGAGCAAACAAGCGATTTGAAAAACCTCAGCTCGAAATCGATCGAGCTCGAGCCAAACAAGTCCAGATCTTGACAAAATCGAAGGTATTCACCTCTTGTCTCTCTTCCGTCGTCGATTCTCATCGTTTTCCCCATTGTTGAAGTCGATTTTTGATTGTTTAGGGTTTCCACGAACAGGTCTGTCGAGCAAGGACAACCAAACCAGTCCAGATCTTGATGAAGGTGAATCTCTCTTCTCTCTCTTCCCTCGATCTTCTCTCTTCGTTAATCAACTCGAAATCTGAAATTGATTTTTCAAATTTCAAATTTTAGGGTTTTCCCACCAACAGCTTGATTTGCTTGATTTGCCCTGTGGCCCTGTGACTTTCGTCTTGGTTATGCATTTCTCCGGTATTTTAGAAGCTGAGACTACACTGTTAAGTGCTGAAACTTCCTGGAATTGAAGCTTAGTTCACGGCTGAAAGTGTTGTTTTTGTCGTGTAAAATGACCTTACGCTGCTGTAATTAGCTGTTAAGTGCTGATACATGCTGTGAATACATTCTTGAATGTCAAAAACTGAATTTTATTTACTGTTGTTGTTGTTCAGTCAGTGTACAAATTAGATATGCTTACCACTCTGTCATGTTGATGGATTGTTGTGTTTCAGAGATTTAGTCACTGTACTGTTGGGTTCCGAATTTAAAGTCTTGGATTTATTTTGTTTGGATTGCAGAAGTTGGAGGACAGGGCATGTGGGTGCATTATGTGGGCATGTGGTTTTTGGAGTTGTTGCATATGGCACATTTTTACTATATTTCGAATATTTGTAGCTATTTGTTGTTTAGAAGCTTAGATTTTGTTGAACTTTCACTTGGTGGTGTTATGCAAGAATAGGTGATAACATGGCTTACAAATTATGCATGATTTATAGTGTGACTTTTTTTCCTTCTTTTATTGATTACATCGTTTTTTTGAGTATGATTACAAATTATGCATGAGTTATCTAATTTTTTTAGTAGCCCCTTTCAATTGTATGCCTATCCCGTATTCGGACAGCTGCATCATGAATGTAACGGCTGATTTTGATTTGGGAAAACAGGTTGCCTGCACAAGCACTAACGCTTGTTGCATTAGCTGGAGCTGCGGTCGTTGAGTATTTTGACCACATGACGGGAGCGAAGGAAGAGCGTGATGCTAAATTTTTGGATTTGGATGGAAAGCTGCATAAAGATTGAGGCGGCCAGTACTTAGATTATTAAGTTGTTTGGATCTTCATATCTCTATATGTTTTTTTGGAATGTCAGAGAGATGAATTTTGTAACTTGTACACAGATGAGATGATGTAATTACACAATCAATAAAAATTCAGTTCAAACTTTCTTTTTACCTATGAATGTTGCAAGTTTGTCGTGTGTCTATATTGTATCGTGTCCGTATCCTACTCATTCTACCCATCAATTTTTCTGTATAAGCTTTTTACGATGCAACTTCCTTTTTGCTTCAATTTGAAACTGTCATTTGCAGAGTTATCTTTTCAGCTTTTGAGTTAGTTATGTCACTTCTGGCGTTCAATTGACAACCTTTGTGCTAAACCATAGTGAGACTGGCGTTCAATTGTCTTTCCTGAAAATAAAAATACACAACTTCGTGATGCCACTTGTGTTTCTATTACTTCCCTCATTTTCAGTCCCAATTTACAAAAAATACTGGCAATAAAAGCAAAGCTCGGAAAACAAAGTAGCAGAATTCTGAAAGATAACGGACTGATTTATTTACAAAGCATTCATCCAAATTCTGAGGACTTGATTACAAATGAGGATGAGCGAAAAGTATTAGTCCTAAGGACTTGATTACAAAGCATTCATCCAAATTCATACAAAGCATTCATCCAAATTCAAGGGTCAAAATCACTTCAAAACAGACCAAAATCAACATGACAGTGATCTGAGTTCTTCACAAAGCAACCAACATTTTTTGGCAGACCGCACACTATAACAGCAACCAGCATCATCTGGGTTCTTCACAAAGCAGCTTTTCAAATCGAGTGACCAAGCAAATCCGACAACTTCTACATTGCCACAAACTTCAACAAATAAGGCCAACCAATCACAAATAAACCTAGCAAATAACATGCATAGCCACAAACTTCAGCTAAAAGCTGATGGTATACACAAACTTCAGCTATCCTCCCTCATCTACAAGCCAACAAGGAAGCAGTGAGTCAACTTGGAAAACATTTGGCCGGAAAATCATTTGTACACACGAAATTTCCTCTATTGCACTAAATACACACCTAGATAAGGGACCACGGCACAAATACAAAGGTGTACACGTCTCTAACACTACAAGTTGTGCATGAAAAAAAATATCTCATTTTAAGAAAAACATGATGGTATGGGTCAACAGCATAATGAATTGTGAAATCACTTACTTGCTCAAACCAAGTAAATACTAACAACTTATTACTTAACAAATAGTGAGAATGAGTAACAAGAAAACCCACAAATTGCATAGCAAAAAACACGAAAATGCAAAAACCGATTGTGGTTGAAAACCCAGAAAATGCAGAAATCGATTTAGCTACAATCCATGAGAGAGAGAGAGAGAGAGAGAGAGAGAGAGGGGGGGGGGGGGAGGGAGAGAGGTACCTTCGAGTATATCGATTTTGCTCGATTTGTGTTCGTCGAAACCCTAAAAATTGAAAACTCGATTTCAAAATTAGGTCGAAACCCCAAAAGATAGAGTCGGAGAAGAGAGAGAAGAGAAGGGAAAGAGATTTACCTTCCGTTTTGGTCGATTTATTCACGAAATCGATCAGAGTACCTTCGTTTGTGGTTGAAAACCCTAAAAAATTTCAAAACCCAGAAATCGCGATTTGAGTACAGGTCGAACAAATACTTTCCAGAGATAGAGAGAAGAGAAGGGAAAGAGATTTACCTACTATTTCGTGAAGAACAGCTCGATCGATCGATTTGGGGGTCTGGGGTTTTCAAATCGCCATTTTTCCTCCCTCTCTCTCTTCTCTGGTAAGTTGTACGCGTAAAATGAGAGGGGTGGGATCCAGATGGGTGATTTAACCCGGATCATGACCCACGAATGGTTTTACCCAGCCCTTTTGACCCGCGTTTATTTCATCCCATCTCAGCCGTTGATGGCCTTACGCGATCCGACGCTCCACATCCTTCTCCCTCATTTTTTTTGTAAGGGTTCCCTTATAAGATACTTTTCCTATATATATATATAGAGTCCACTTCTAATCCGGACTTTTAATTTCCGCACCTTTTGATCCAAATTTTTTTTTGACGATCCGATCCGTCCAATGTGTTCAGAAGGTGTTTTCAAGGGTCCATGCGGAAAATCTTCAAAAAAAAATACCGGGAAGGGCTTGATCCAAGCAGTTTTCGCAAAAAATATATAAATACAGTTTTTGCGAAAACTGCATGGATCAAGCCCTTCCCGGTATTTTTTTTTGAAGATTTTCCGCGTGGACCCTTGAAAACACCTTCTGAACACATTGGACGAATCGGATTTTCCAAAAAAAATTTGCAACACAAAAAAACCCCATTTTTTCCTTAAATCCGGGAGTGTGGATAAGAAAATTTCCCTATATATATATATATTTATATATATATATTTATTTATATATATTTATTTATTTATCGATTACAAAAGAAAAGGAATGTGAGAAGAGTATTATTCCAATAACAAAATAAATTGAAATTGAAAACAAGGGCAAAATGGTAAAAAATCAATCCATAACTCATTTTCATCATTCTTCTCCCAAACATTTTGCTTTTGCAAAATACATTCTGTACATTTCTCCCAAACACTCATCTCAGATTCAAAACTCAATCTGGCTGAAATCCAAAAAGTCAAAAAATTAGAAATGAAAAAACTAAAAAGTAGGCTCCCAAACACCTTCTAGACCAACCAACAGTTTTTTTTTTAACTCCAGAAAGTATCATTCTTCTATTACTCAAAAACCTCCGAAACAGAGTCCAGCATACACAGTTGGGAAAGAGGGGGAGGGGGATTAAACACCCATTCATGGGTAATAACATTATTGAAAAAATGGGATGCAACCCAGTGAGCAACTGATAAGCCCCAAATGTTGTATATAACCGGGCTTATCTCGCTCGTTGTAATCACACACACGTACATTTTGTGCTTTTATACGATTGATTTTGCGCGAGTTGTGTTTTTGATGAGTTTCAGAAAATCGGAGCTAAAAGGGTGTGTCCAAAGCTCCAAATAATCCCCGGTTGTATCCGGAAGTACCTAAGGTCCCGCAATGCCATGGAGGACAATCGCCGAAGCTTAGAAGTCGATTTAAGAAGCTTTGGAAGGTTCAAGGAAGGCCCGGAACAAAAGAACAAGAAATTTGGAGTTATGAGCCTTGAGAAAATCTGACCAACAGATAGAAAAAGGCTTATAACTTTCAATATACAAAGGCTATGAAGATGAGGTCAATTGGGTTGGAAAGTAGACTCATAGAGCTTTCCAACGGTTCAAGAATCGCCTCATTCCGAGTTCGAACGAAGCCGGGGCGTGCCCGCGAAGTTGGGTCAAAAATCTGCCTGACCAGACTCATCTGGATCGATCCATGATGAAGTTGGATCGATCCAGATCATCCCAAAACTCTCCAGACTCATCTGGATCGATCCATGATGAAGTTGGATCGATCCAGACCCATCCTTGGCGATTTTTTGACAGATTTTGGATGTTTTAATATCTTCCATATATGGAAACTTTCCACTTATAGTATGTTTTTGGGATAATTAGCCAATGTAAATGGCTTTTAGTATAAATACCTCCCTCCCTCCTCTCTCCTACTATCTTCCTCCTTAGTTAGTTTTGTTCTCACCTCTCTCCTCCATTGGAGAGAGTTTAAGGTCTCTCTCTCTAGTTTATCTCATGTAAGTGTTTGTCTTCCGTTAATTTTACGTTTATTAAACATGTTGCTCTTGATTAGATCTTCCTATTAATCTAGTTTATTTTCAATTCCACCTAGTATTTAGTTTACTTTTTTTTCTTGCTATTTCCTTAGTAAACTCTTGTTTTTAGTAGTTGTTTGATAATTTCTCAAGTACTAATGTTGTAGGCCAACTTAGGTTCTTCACTTAAAATCAGTTTTTAGAGTTGTCAAGCATGTTTTTAGTTTTCTTCAAAATCCTAGACTTGTTTTCTAGCATAATGTGTGAGTAGTTAAGTAGGCTTGGTCATGGGGTGATTAACACTCCATGACTCGGGCTAATCCGGTCCTCTCATCTCAAAAGCAAACACTTCTTGTTGATCAAAGAGTTAGGATTAATTTTATGTATCAAAATTTGGATTTGTTAATCTCTTTGATCACACTTAGCCAAGAGCTTGACCACTTGGCACGTGTGATGCTTAGGGCGATGTCAATCAAAATGTTTGTCTAAATGGCACAAGAATCCTAATCTTTGTGAAACACATTTTCTAGTCAAATGGTTTTAATCTCTAAATCTTCCGTTCGGGAGCATCTAACGGTGTCCCGAGCCGGTTATCAAGAGTCGAACGGTTTAGCCTTAGTTGTGGTAGTTATGATCCCCTAGACTACGCCTTAGTTTTAATTTGTCATTTTTAATCTTCCGAGTCGTTCTCGAAGTTAAGAGAATTCCACCCACAAATCACCAAAGCCAAGTTTGCCGCTTTAAGGCTAAACCTTCATTCGCAAGACAACTCTCACGCCGGGTGCGTTCGGTCCCTGTGGATTCGACCCGGTCTTACCGGTTATCATGCTATGCGATACCTAGCCCTATGCTTGGGGCGACACCATCTACGACACAATCTAAGGTCGCAAGCAGCAACTCTATTGCATTTCCTATTTACCCAAGAGAAAGAACAATTACGAGAGGTTGCAAAACTTCTAGTATCTTCAATGACTGTAGAAAATACCCACGGGGGCACCGTTTCTGTAGAACAAAGCTTGATCAAAACTTTACTATCGCTTTCAATGATAACATTTGGGCAGTTGACATCCTCCAGCAGATTAGTGGCCAAACGAACAGCCAAAGCTTCACCTTGCAGCACAGAGGAGGCATACCCATGCATTTTCTTCTTTTTCATTTCCTCTGTCCACTTTTTCCTTCGTTTTCTCCGTATTCGAACTGGAAAAAGCAGAGCCTTCGTCATCCTCTTTCTTCTTCATATTCGAACCAGAAGCTCCTATCTTTCCGAGGAGCGCAATCCCATCTCAATGGGAACGCGTTCCCGTCGCGTTTCTCGGCCGGGAGCGGCTTAAAAACTGGCGTTTCCTGCAACTAAGAAGCAGATATTTATCTAAGTGAAAACTTAATGGTTATCTTCTCTGGTCCTGTTTAGGATCAGCAAATAAAACCCTCACATTCTTCTCAATTTCACCAACAAATTTGCTCAACACTTCAGGCCCATTGACAATCTAGAGTATCATAAATAACAGTGAGCTATTACTATCAAATTCGACAGGACAACCTGCTATTGACAATATATTCCAAAAAAAATTCAATGATATTGAATAAGCTTTGAAACAATCAGACTAAATAAGCGGCGTCAACAAGCAGAACATCAATACATCTGCATTGTGGCATGCGTCAACTTAACTTCAACTCTCTACTCAAATCAACAAACACCAAACAACTTCCCAAACGGATAATAACCCAATGGGTCCTTCACTAATATACCTTTGTTTCCTTTCCATTTTACATTTTCCCAAATTTGGGGAGCCATTAAAGTCTTCCCCGTACCAGGAGGCCCATAAAGCAACATTCCCTTCACATGCTTGATACCCAACCTAAAACAAAAAATTGTTTCCATGACAAAAACACATTACTAATTGTGTTGATTATGTATGGAAAAAAAAAAAAAAGGTTGGATAATCATGAATCCAATTGGGTAAAACCCTAAACAAACCCCACCAAAGCAAAATCGATGTCTAATTATAACAAATTTGATCACACTATCTGTTTCTATAGATGGAGATCGAAACACCACTGAGAGCAAGCGACTTACATCACCATGAGAGATTGCTTTCAGATTTTCTGTTTTAGTTCCATATTCAATTTGAAAGAAAAAATTCAAACCATAATATCTCATCACTCTATCGGTAAAACTACTTTGCACCAATGAATTTAGATATACATACAACACCACGAATTACACTAGAGACCTGGAAAAAAGCTAGATGAAACAGATCCACACGAAGTTCAACGCGCACTAAGCAACACTAAACATCATCCAAAAATTTACTACTAAAAAACGCCAGAATCAGTAAACAGGGCCGGCCCTGATGTTTTGGTTGTCTAAGCCGGACCAAAATTTGGTTGCCCCACTTAATATTAAGTCATTAAAAAAAACGTACGTGTAAAAAATATATATTTACGTTACATTGTGCTTTTAATTTTAATTACATCAACAAATTAAAATCAAATAATACCAATTATAGTCCTTTATGATAAGTACAATCCGATTCAAAGAAAACAGCTTCTCCTTGTATTTTTTGAAGCAAATTTTTCTTGATTTTTAATATATCCGAGAAAGTAAATAGATCATACATGGTATTTTAGTTTGTAATTTAACTAAAATAAAATTTGATACAACTAGAAAAAATGAATCAAACATAACAAAATTCTGCTCATACTTGTGTTTTCTCTAACTAATCATGTTATCAACTTAAGTCAATAAAAAAAAACTATTTTAACCATAAAAAAAAATTTAATTTTTTTTATCAAAGTTTGTTGAGTAAAATTATGTTATCAACTTTACTCTCGTAAAAATACTATTTTAACAATAAAGAGTATTTATTTAAAATCTTTTTTATCAAAGTTCGTTGAGTAGAAATAAATTATTTTGGCTTATTAATTGTGAATATCTATTTATTTGTGAATTCAATTTGAAAAGTTAAAAGTAAAATTTAAATAAACTAAGAGAGAAAAAAACACTTATAAAAACATTTATGGTGTGCAAAAGATTTGAACCTTGGACTCTAAAACCACTAAAGTATAACTAAAATTTAACACTAGTTGTTTAAGAGTTTTATTTTTTTATCTCTAATAGTTCAAACAACAAAATAAAACAATTTGCTCAAAAAAACAAAAAATATGCATCAATAGCCGGATATGATTCCCCGGGGATTCGAACCAACGCGTTTGCTTTCAAATGCACAAAATGCAAAAACCGACCGACTGTGCTAGAGTACAATTTGCTTTGGAACTCGGAATACTTCATATATATTATGTGTACCATCGCAAATTTTTTTTTTTTTTTTGGGTTGCCCCTGCCCAGGTGGGTTGCCCAAGCCCGGAGTCTTGCTGGGCTTATCCTAGGGCCGGCCCTGCATCCAAAGCAACTTTGAAGCCTTCTTGATGAAGAAGACACCTGGAAAGAAGCTGAAGATTTCAATGGATTCTTTTGGATTCTTTTCTTGTTACCTTATTTGGGGAGTCTTTTGATTCTTTGCTTGTCGTGAATTTTGTGGATTTGAGTATCCTTAATAAGAAAGTTTGGAATGACTCTCTCTCGCCCTCCGTGTGTAGTAGCTATACGGCGGTGGGGTGTGACGGGGATGGCGGATAAACGGTTGTGTTGGGACTCGGAATACTTCATATATATTATGTGTACTATTGCAATTTTTTTTTTTTTTTTGGGTTGCCCCTGCCCGGGTGGGTTGCCCAAGTCTGGAGGCTTGCTGGGCTTACCCTAGGGCCAGCCCTGTCAGTAAAGGCTAAAGGGATGCTCGAAAACTAATACGTAGAATTCAGCCAAGAACTTGAAACCAGACTCGAATCAGTTCCAAGAAGTTCGAAACGTAATCGTTTAGTCTCAATTCAGCAATACACGATTAGAATTGGTACAGTGCCGTTAGGGTTTCCTTCATGCTGATCGGAGCGGCGGCAACACACCCTAGATTGAAGAGAGAGGAGGAGGAGGTCGAAAAAATTGGCTGTTAGAGAAACGAACGACGAACAACGCCTGGCCGGAGAACATGAAAAAGCAGCGGCCACACAGTCCAGATCGTAGAGAGAAGGACGAGGTCGAGAAGAGAGAGAAAATGCGACGCACATGTGCCAACAAACCCTCGTACCCGAGTAATTTTTCAGTGCCGAGCGGGTACCACGTGTACTTTTTCGCGCAATCTGGACCGTCTATTTTCAGTTTTGGACCGTTCGAATTATGGAAAGAGAGGAGGAGAGAGAGTTTCGATCTCGGCCGTCCCATACTCTTTTGGATGGCCAGATGGAATGTTCGGCTACCATGTGGGCTCGGCCACGTGGTACACCAAAAAAATTTCCTCGTACCCCCACAACATTCAATCACAGCCCTTGAAAAACTAACGGTGAGGATTCAATTGGCTGCCGAATTCAATCGCGACCCTTGGAAGGCAAACGGCCAGGATTCAATCGGTTAGCCATTTCAATTGGGGACTTGCTCTTTATTAGACCCCAGGGTCTCCATACATAGGAATACCTGTGGATTTGATCGTTTTGTCCATCAAAGATCAGTTTTTTAATCCATTGTTTTTTTTTCCCCTCCTGATGATTGGATTCGGAATGGGCCCTTTGTTTTCAGAAAAAGGCTCTGTGGTCAGAGAGCATCCATCAATCCAGAGAATGGTAGATCTATAGATCCATGGCTGGCTACTTGTTCTGATCTTTTTCTCCATCAAAAGGTCAGTTTTTCTCTATCAAAAGGTCAGAATGGTAAATTGTCTTTCCATAGATGATTTAGAATGTCTCTTTCCAAAAAAGGATCAATCTTTTTTTCTGCATCTGAATTGGATGGCTCTATTCTTATCTTCTTCAGATTTCTGTATTTTTGCTTAGCTGCCTATTTGTTTGCAGTCTCCTAACACCAATATACTACATACATATATATAATCGAAACCTTTTAGTTTGTAGAGCTGTAGTAAAAAAATTAGTTTTTCGTCCACCAAAAAACTAGCTTGATCCAACAATTTTCATTACACAAATCTATTTTGTTGATGGAGCTATCCGTGTTTGATCAAACATGATCTACTTGACCAGCTTCTTCAAAAAACGAACAGTCCTTGTCATTTTTGTGGACCCAATAGCAGGCCTACAGAAGCCGAAGATTGGATCGGATTGGACTCTAAGTGACTGGGTGGGAGCTTCATTTGTGCTATATTCGCTCAACTATACTAACTGTTAAATAAACCTGTACTTGCGGAGATTGAGATTGTTTGTTTGTTACACAAACCCTGATGTTCATGCTCGCTTTTGCTTTGTATCCATTTGGTCTCTCTATTTATTGTAGATCAGGCGTTTGTTAGAAAATAGAATAATGCTGTTTGAAATGTCATGTTTTCATTCCGTGTCCAAAAATTCTAATTTATGTAGCACTGACATGGACACACTCGATGTGACACAAACGCGACATTGACATAGGACACATTGAAATTTTTTACGTATGTGATTTCTAATTATATGCTGGATATTAAACAAACAATAAATCAGATAAAAGAAAGAAACAAGGACCTAATTGTAATAAGGACTACCATATATGCCTTCATCCATGTTTTATTACATCATTCATATTTGTTACTGCCTCATTCACAAAAATGCTCCACCAAAACTGATATTTTAATCTATTAACCATCAGCTATTACAGATTCACATACAAACACGCGAGTCTACTGCTATATTTGACATCCCCACTATGTTCCGCAAGTGTCGATAGAGTGTCCTAGAATATCTTGAGCATGTTTCAGAGTGCCCCTAGTGAGTCTGAAAATAAGTAGGATAAAATAAGCACACTTCCTATGTGTGTCGGCCACGTGTCTGACGAGTGTGTGAAGAGTGTTGGCGTTGATGTTCGACACAATTACATGACCTTCGACAAAGTATCTGTGCTTCATAGACTGACTGATCTTGATCAGGAAAGTTTACTAATTTGAACAAACCAAACCCATGTGCGCACGAATTATGACAAGTTTTACTTGTGCTTCAGATATTCTTACGTTTCTCTATATTATCATCTAGCTATCAAGCCCTCGTGAAACTTGTTTGATTCTTGTTTTTGTTTTATCAGCTGGATATCCATTTCTACTCTTCCTGGACAAGCTCCCCCATTACTTGGCACTACTTGTTTGCTCAAGCTTACTCGTTGCTTTGGTTACTTTTATATCGAATGCGATGTGCAATAACAAACGCACGCTTCGATTTTGCTCCGGCAATACTTGTGGAATCACAGATGAGGTTTACTTTCCTCGTGACATATGGGTGGACATTCTAACAAGACTCCCTGGAAAGATGCTAGGCCAATGCAAGTGCGTCTGCAAGCGTTGGCAGGCTCTAATTGAGGAGCCCTCTTTTGTGGAATTGCACCATTTCCGTGCCAAGTCTAGACCTGGTGGCTGCTACCTTGTGATCTCTTCATGTGCCAACGATTGCAAGGATACACATTTTTTCTCAGCCAATTACGAAGGGGGACTGGCTCAACACTTGTTCAGCTATCTGGCTTCAGGTTTATGTACGTCTCAAGCATGTGTCAATGGCTTCATATGTTTGCACTATACTTATTCAGATTCCATTGCCATTGTGAATCCTATCACCAAAGAAATCGTTGCCCTTCCCCCATATAATAATCCATTGAGGTATTACACAAAAGTGGGCCACTGCTTCTATTTTGCACATGAATCGGTATCTTTCGGGTTTGATCCTTCCACTAAGCAATACAAAGTGGTGAATATATACCGGGTCCATAAATTAACTCGTGGAGTATCGGAGTTCTGTCACTGCGAGTGTGAAATTTTCACTTTGGGCTCACAGTCATGGAGAAAGATTGATATTGTTCCCTCGGCCTCCCGCTTTGAGTTTGGTATAGATGGCGTTTGTCTTGGTGGAGTTATACACTGGAGAAACTTTTCTGATAATCCTCTTCCTGTTGATGATGAGATTGTAGTGACATTTGACCTCAAAGATGAGAGATTTCGGGTGGTTTCACTGCCTAGGGGACCCACGTGCATGGCTCGTCTGGTAGAAGTTGGAGGCCATTTGGCTGCTTGTCTCGAGTACCCAGAACATGAAAAGGTGGAGGAGGAGCTTTGGATACTAGATGACTATGACAACTGGGTTTGGGTCAAAGAGAGGATCATGCTGCCACAGGGTTTCGTTGGACCAAGGTTAGTTCATACAATTGGCTCAATTCAGACTGGTGAGATCCTCCTACAGAATCTACTACCGGATGTGTCTCCCAGCTTGGAGATCTACTATTATGGTCGGAATAAAAGAAGTTTAAGAAAGATCGAAATCGTAGGGCATCCTGATTACGAGGACAGTATATCTGTCTTTAATTATGTGGAAAATCTGTTTTCCTTGCGAGCTGTTTAAATTTTTATATACCCTTTTGGTCTTTTCCTTTTCTCTAGGTGTATTGATTCGCTTTTGGTTGTGAATGTTGTCCAATGAGTAATTTATGGGCATTTGGTTTTTTGGTCCAGTACGCTTATCTGGGTGTTGTAATGTTATCAGTCCATACATTTGGTTTCATGATCTAACAGTTGTCAGTCCTTCCTGTTTATGAATAACAGTTGTACTTTAAACGTCAATTGGCAGCCTGTTTTGCGAGATGAATCTTATCTCCATTTCACGTTCTTTGCCATGAGTCACATTAATCCTATGAAAGAGTTGACATAGGATTCTAGGATAGTTCAGTCTGGCAAACCAGAGCAGAGCTAAGGATGCAGAGAGTTTTCTACTAATGATGTTGGTCTTTTGTTTATGTTAAGGGCTTCAGAGGGAAGTGCTTGGCTTTTGTTAGTCATTCTGTCGACTGGCATGGCAGAATAGGTAAGTTAGAAAACCAAATATCCTGTTTTGTTGTAGCATATGGTTTCAGGAAGTTTCTGCCTTTTGTTTTTGGGTAGCTTCTGAATGTAAACTATTATTCCAGACTTAGAATTGGGATCAAAGCAGTAACAGGTCCATTCTTTGGATGCTGGTTTCGTGCTTTCTGGGTGATGACTGCAAATCAGGTTGATCTAATGAGAGAAGATTACAGAAATACATGTGTTATGTATGCTATTTTGCATTTACCAGTCAATGATCTTTGGCATTAGATTGTACCATAACAAATTGTAATTTAGGGAAATCTGAAGTTTCTGCTGCCTTGATATATTTTCTGCTTCCTGGTTACTAGTTTATTAGGCTGGAGTACAGGGGGTAGGTATATGGATACACCTAACTTGCACCCCACGTGCACACCAAAATGACGTGGCAGACAAGGATGATGGGCTTCTCTGTCTGCCACGTCATCTTGGTATGCATGTGGGGTGCAAGTTAGGTGTACCCATATCATTTTTGTAAAATAAAAACATTTAAGATGGAAATTGGAAAGAAAATGGATTATTTTGGAAAGGAAACTGGTAGGAAAAATACATTATCTTGTTTGGTTGCAGTGAGAAAAAATGGAAGGAAAATAGGAAATTACTACTAAGAATCTTTATGTCATCATAAAAGAAACCACTAAGGAAAAAGACTTCTTGTTTTAAAAGCTCAACCCAGAAATACTATTTATATTGTCTTCCACTTGTGCCGTTTTATCCTTCCGAAATTCCTATGGTCCCAATGTTGTATTGGGGTACTAGTGCCCCACTAATCTAAGTCATTAGTAAATTAAAAATAGCTAAATCTGAACCATTAGGTGAGAACCATCACAAAAAGAGGGTGGTTTTGTCTTTTTCCTCCGCAATTGTAGTTACTGTGAACACAGGTTTTACTTACCATAAACATAGGCTTTACTTATCACAATTTATGACCTATACGCAGGGCCAGTCCGTATGGAGTTTTGCTCTGACTTTAATTGGGTTGGGGCCCTCACAAGTGGACGGTGGGATTGATCTCCAGGCAAGCTGGCCCGGATACCTGAGTTATCCCAAAAAAGTGATTTGTTTGATTTCTGACCGGGAAAAGACTAATTAGTGACTTTTGTAACACAAGATGTGACATCAGAAGTAAACCAAATATGAAGGTCGATAGATTTTCCAAAATTTCCATTACAATCTGAGATTCTATGAGGACTGACTAAATATCTAAGTACTCCTGGTTGTGAGAGAGAAACAAAGGACCAAAAGAAGGAAAAATAGAAATGAAGATTAGTGTGCTACTACTATAAAGACGAAGGATTGGTGGTATCAAGATTATCTTTCTTAGTTAATGTATGCTTGATGTATAATTTGTTTATTTAAATTTGACTCAGAATCTTGTTATATATATTGACAATAGTTATTGACATTTTGCCTACTTATCCCTGTAGAGCAATGCATGCAGCGACGGTTTGGGTCCATCCTCTTGTAATTGCAGGCTGGTGAGGTACCATTGTTAACATTATGTCTTTATCCTTATTTATGGATTGCTAAGCATGTATGTCCTCATTGTAGGTGTGGTTTAACTACATCAGCTTTTAATATGCTTCCGCTAGGATGTCTAGACGGTGGAAGAGCTGTACAGGTATCCTTCTCCTTCCGATATATGATAGGCATGATGGAGTTTGTGTAGTGCTTGGAATATAAACTTGTCATGGTAATCAGTAAAACAACTCCTCAAATAAGACGAAAGAATAAAATAAATAAGACGACTTACACAATTAACAAGAAGATTTAAGTTTTTTAAGGATGGATTTTTCAGTCATGATGCACAGAACCTGGAGAAGAACCACTTTTAGCTAGGATAATGCTGGCTCTATATTGACTGGATGGTTCCGGTATGAGGAACATGACTGGGAATTTGGTATGCCACGTGTCCTAAAAACAATCAAAAACAACACAAAGAGCAAGGAGAGAAATTTCCCCCACTTTCATTAGAGACCGTCAATTGGTACCAACCTATTTGCACTAGGAGTTGAGCATTGGAAAAAAGAGCAATGAGAGAAATTTTCCCCCACTTTCATTAGAGACCGTCAATTGGTACCAACCTATTTGCACTAGGAGTTGAGCATTGGAAAAAAGAGCAATGAGAGAAATTTTCCCCACTTTCATTAGAGACCGTCAATTGGTACCAACCTATTTGCACTAGGAGTTGAGCATTGGAAAAAAGAGCAATGAGAGAAATTTTCCCCCACTTTCATTAGAGACCGTCAATTGGTACCAACCTATTTGCACTAGGAGTTGAGCATTGGAAAAAAGAGCAATGAGAGAAATTTTCCCCCACTTTCATTAGAGACTGTCTATTGGTACCGACCCATTTGCACTGGTGGTGCACAGAATCGCGGGCCCACTTACGATCCCAAACAAAAGATCCAAACTATTCACTAATCTTGAAATATTTTTTCGAGTCCTCAAACAAAAATTAGCTCAACCCGATTTATATAAATATTTGATCTAATGTACCAAATTTTCATTCAAAATTCATGATCCTGCAATCTGAATACAGTTATCAGATTAAAACCCACTCAAAAAAATATTTTAAAATTAATGAACGTTTTAGGTCTTTTTTATGTAGGATCTATTATTATTGGCTGAGTTTTTCAAATGATTTTAGCAATCCAGTTGCTAAAATCAACCCTGATTTTAGGCTAAAATCAACCCTAATTTTAGTAACTGGGTTGCTAAAATCTTTTGAAAAACTAAGCCTAGTATGCCCTGCAATCCGATATTTGCATCATCAGTGCAAATGGATCGATACCCACACATTTATCGCTTTCATTATTGCTTTTTCGTGTTTGGCCTCATGTAAAGCACTGACAGGATAGTATTTAAAATCTTTTTTTTTATGTAGCCTTTTCTTTTTTTTTTTGGCAAAATATGTAGTAGAAAATAGTACCACAACACGTTAGAGAGTATTGGTCTGTTACACACAGTTATGTAAGAGTATAAAGCCTTGTTCTCCAATAGAGTTTAGGTACATAAAATCTCACATTTTATGACACTCCAATCTCAACACATAAGATGTAAAAGTCATTTTATGAGATTTTCATAAAATCTTCCTAAAATCTATAGGAAAACTACTACATTTTATCAGTTGGGAAAATAACTTCATTTTATCACCTCTCCATAAAATGCTCATTTTATGAGATTTTCATAAAATCTACCTAAAATCTATTGGAGAATTTTTTGTAAAAGTTACGAATTTTTTTTATAAAAGTTACGAGACACACCAAAATGTTACGAATCATAGAAAATTTTACGAATCATATTGCTGAAAAGTTACGGAAAACTAAAAAATGTTACGATTACCGATGAGGTGGCACAATCTGAACTATACAATAGGTGTATATGGTACACCCAAATAAGGGGTGTGTATTGTAACTATTTCCTCATGATGGAGATCACTTACAAAAGATAGCTAGACAGCCGCATGCTTCTTCTTCTTTTTTTCCTTGCCGATCATAGGATAGCTTAACAGTGTCGATTCATTAGTTTTGAAGGCCTGAAACGGACTTATGAGATGAGACCCTCCATGTATTTGGCATAATAAAAATTTTCGACACATATCTTCAAAATAACCGATTACAAAATATTTATCGACATACAAATTTAATCATATATTCATCCAAAAATAAACAGTCATTACATATGTAAAAGACTTACGTGCTTGGGGCCCCTATTTTTTTTATTTTTTAAGAGACCCGAAACGGTATCTTCATTGGCTTACGCTATCAGCCGGCCCTGGATAGCTAGTACTCATCGTTGGAAAAAAGAGCATTGACAGAATTACAGAAACTTCCCCCCACTTTTATTATTGCTTCACCATGTAACTTGTTCTGCCTCAGGTACAGCAACGATAGCAAGGTAATAACTACTTAAGTTAGTATTTTTTCCCTGTTACATTTTTTTTTTGTGGCAAAAATAAAGAAAATGATATCCAACACCTCTCCCACCTCTCCCAGGGAATATTAATCTGTCACATGCCGCTACCTCATTGCACTTACATCAGGACCGAAGTTAATGTCTCACATGTGGATGGTGTACCTTAAGAGTATGTTTAACAGTTGGCGTGCTTACCTCCAAGAGAACTATAACACCATTATAATTTATAAACCTATATCTACACATTTTTGCAAATAGCAATTTGGTACAAGAAAGCGGGCCGCCATATTCCCTAAAAAACGAACCCAGGATGCATGGGTGTTGCACAGCGTGTTGAGGGGGCACAACGCCGCTTTGTTGGTATCGTTTCAACCATCGGAGACGTTCACCGCGTAGAGTCGTCGAGTTCTACATGTGAACCAAAAATTAACTCGATCGAATATTGATAAGTCCCTCATCGGAACACATACAACTTCTTGTAGTGGTTTTGATCTAGTGTTTCGGATCCATTCGGAATCATGCATTTCAAGATAATAATGTTCCGATGAGGCATTTAACGATATTCAATCGAGCTTATTTTTTGTACACTTTTAGTACTCGACGAGCTTTACGCAGTGAACGTCTCCGATCGTCGGACCGACACCGGAACGACAACACCAACCCCTGCACAACACCCCAAGGTTCCCTCAAAACAAATCATATTCTCTTGATTCTCTAGGCATTTTCCTTCTAATTAATAAATTCAGCTTGTTCCATTTAAAAAAAAAAAAATCATTCACGATTCTAACTAGGAGTGTAAGTTTTTCAGGTTTGTCCATCATGTGATTTGATTCATCTACGGGAGGTAGGAACCATTCCAGGGACTAGTTTATTTCCTGTTTTCTATTTAGTGCCAACGTATTTTATCACAAGCACAAACTAACCAATTTTCATAAAAACAATGGTATGAACTCCGTTTCTAAAGTCAACTATAGACCAGGTTCCTTTAGGTGATGAGACTATTAAAATGCATATGCTCAATTGCTCGTGTACGTAATGTAGAATTTTCTTCCTGTCCCAAATTGCTGATTCCCTATCGTGCCATTTTATAATTTGAAAATAAAATACTTTTCGTGCATATTTTTTAAAACATTATTACACCAAATTATAAAAAAACATGAAGAACTTTAATTGTGCCCCCCAAAAAAAACGCATGAAAACACTTTATTTTTATCCAAAAATTTCACAGATTTTTGTATGGACAAGTGAGGCAGCAAAATTCGTGTAATTTTGAAATTTAAAAATAAAGTATGTCAATGTATAATTTGTAAACTTTTTTACACCAAATCAAAAAATGGAACTTCAATTATGTAAAAAAAAATATTAAAAAGATATGCACGGAAGCGAAAATTATATGAATTTTTATATAAATTAGAGAGCAAGCAATTTGGAACGGGGAGAAAGAGTATATAAGATTAGTACTAGCAAAAAAACCTGTGCTATGCACAAGTCGAACCCAGGTACACACGGCTAAGATAAATTCATATCAAATCAATGTTCGTTTAGTTCAAATTGTTAAAATCCATAAATCATTCATATCTATGAGAATCATGCTTGCGACCTTGGATCGTATCGTAGATGATATTGCCCCAAGCGTAGGGCTAGGTCAGCGGTAGAATAATAACTCGGAAGTCCGAGATTGAATCCACAGGGACCGAACGCACCCGGCGTGAGAGTTGTCTTGCTAGTAAAGGTGTAGCCTTGAAGCGGCAAACTTGGCTTGTGATTTGGGGGTGGAATTCACTTAACTCCGTGAATGACGCGAAATTTAAAAAACGACAAATTAAACTAAGGTAAAGTCTAGGGGTATTTAACTACCATGACTCGGGTTAATCCATCCCCTCTTGATTACCGGCTCGGGGCATCGTTAAATGCCCCCGAATGGAAGATTTAGATTTTAAAACCATTTACAAGAAAATGTGTTTACCAAAGATTAGGAGTTTTCGGTACATTTTGCAAACGGATGGGTTGACATCGCCCAAAGCATCACATGTGCCAAGTAGCCAAGCTCTTGGCTACGTGTGATTAAAGGGATTAACAAACCCATTCTTTGGTATATAAAAGTGCAACCCCAAATATTTGATAAACAAGCAATGTATGCCTTAACATGAGATGGATGGATTAATCCCAAGTCATGGAGTGCTAATCACCCCATGACTAAGCCTACTTAAACTACTCACCCATTACACTAATTAACAAGTCTGGAATATGGAAGAAAACTAAAAACATGCTTAATAAACTTAAAAACCGATTTTTATGGTTAATCCTAGGTTTGTCTACCACATTAACTCTTGAGAAAATCACAAACAATAATTACTAACTTGAGTTTAAGAAGGAAATGACTAAAAAAAAGAGAATACAATTTAACCGATAAAAACGTAAACAAACTTGATTTATATAGAGATCCAACGAGTAACTACAACATTAAACAACAAGAAATTAAAGGAAAATGAAAACTTACTTGATTAATCTAGAGAGATAAAGCTTAACAAGCTACGGAGTTTTTACTAGAAAAACTAAGGAGGAGGAAGTGGGGAGAGAGATGGAGAGGGAAATATATACAAACACCTTCCCTCTCTCTCAGAATATCCTAATAATGCCACCTTCCCTCTTTCTCAAAATATCCTAATAATGCTTTTAGTAGAAACTTTCCATTTATGGAAAGTCCAAAAAGTTGCTAAAAAATCGCCATCAATCCAGAAGTGTCTGTTGAGCTTCTAGGATGAAGTGGAGATTGGTCTGTTCAGACAGATTTTTAACCCGACTTCGCGGGCACGCCCCGTCTTCGTTCGAACTCAGAATGAGGCGATTCTTGAACCATTGAAAAACTCTATGAGTCTACTTTCCAACCCAATTAACCTCAGATTCATGGCCTTTGTATCTTGAAAGTAATGAGCTTTTTTCTATCAGTTGGTCAGATTTTCTCGAGGCTCATAACTCCAAATTTCTTGTTCTTTTGTTCCGGGCCTTCCTTGAACCTTCCAAAGCTTCTTGAATCGACTTCTAAGCTTCGGCGATTGTCCTCCATGGCATTGCGGGACCTTGGGTACTTCCGGATACAACCGGGGATTATTTGGACCTTTGGACACACCTTTTAGCTCCGATTTTCTGGAACTTATCAAAAACACAACTCGCGCAAAATCAATCGTATAAAGACACAAAATGCACGTGTGTGTGATCACAACGAGCGAGATAAGCCCCACTACTTACAATATTGAGGGCTTATCAAATCAAAATAAATTTAAATTTACCATACCGCTGTTATGTAATTATGTAAGAAATAAGATTGTCATGAAGATCCTATGCTCGTATGTTCTCGACAATCCTACCTATATAATGTCAAGCAAACTATAAATTTTCTAAGATCAGGTCGAAGGAGGATATGCGATCTCAAATTCGTAGTAAAGAGCGCAGTAATTCCAAGTCCGACCATTGGATCATATCTCCTCAATTAAATTGAATATGCATTATATTAATCATTTTAAAGATGCAAGAAAAAATTAATTTTACTTCAAATATAGTATACGTTTACCTCCATAAAAAGACAATTTTGAATCAGATGCATAACACGTCTTTGGAATTGGAAAGTGAGTGAGTTTGCATAGCCATAGGAAGACATCAACTAAACTTGTCAAAACATTCAGATCGTGCACTACAGCGTACTCTTTGTATGACACTTCCGCCCTACAGGACCCCCGGATCCAATGATGTTGAAGTAACATATAAAATCATGACGACTAAAGCAGTATAAACATCCAAGTAATCCAACCGAGAAAAAAAAAGAGACACATCCAAGTAATCCAACACGTTGGAATCTTGATAACTAAAGCATTTATAAACATCCAAGTAATCCTGTCGAGCAAAAAAAAATCCAAAAGTAATCCAACAGGTTGGAATTAACATTGATTTCCAGGCATGGAGAACAAAAGTGGTGAAGGGCTAAACCTCACCTTTTGATTGCCTTCTTTTGTGTTTATGTACAATTGAACCCGAATGAATTTGAATATTAAAAGGCAAATTTGAGTTCACCGTGGGATGTGAGATTTAATGAGGAGCAAAAGAGAGATTTATAGGTTAATTTTCGTGTGAATTTATATAAAAGTCAAATAATCATTAAGGGAATGGCTTATTTAGAGTAAGAGTTTATTAAGAAATAATTTTATGTGGTACAATTACAAAGTGTTTTATAAACATCGTCAATGTTTCCGTTTTGAAAGTCATTTTTGCCATTCGTATATCTTTCTTTTGGTATTCATGTATTTTCAATTTATCAATTTTTCTTTAGGTCTGCACAAATGCGTGATTTATTATGAAAAGTACATAAGAAATTCCACAGATATTGAATATTGTCAATCTTTTCCATAGAAATTCCATAGCTATGCATACACGTACCTGTATTTATGATGGAAAGTTAACATAAGAAATTCTTAATCTTTCCATTAGTGTGTGTGAAAATGAAAAATATCATCCTAACATAAGAATTTTTCTACTCTAGAAAGGCAAGTTAATTCATTTCAGAATTCAATTTCTTAGCTTTTAGGTGCCACTTGTCGCTTCCACGAACCTCCTCACGAAAAGTCATTCTATTAATTACAAGTTAACCCCCTTATGTTCTTCCAGCAGAAAGTTATTTGAGGAAGAATGTTCCAGCGGTGGACTCACTCTCTGCCCTTCTGCGAGGAAGAATGCTCCTGTTTTCTATTTGTATCCTAAACCTATAACTCTCGTTTAAGTTTATCTATTCCGAAGCCAAAAAAAAAAAAAGATACAAAACGCTATGGGCAGCAGCAGCATATAGTATGAAATATTCTTAGGGATTCTTGCAATTTTTTAAAATATTTTTAGAAATATTTTTAAAAATTTGTATAACATAAATTGCGAAATCTTTCCCATCAGGACTCCCTGATGGGCTTCCCATCAGAGACTCCTATTTCCCGATCAAATTTTCACGATCCGAACCGTCCAATGTGTTCAAAAGGTGTTTTTAACGGTCCACGTGAAAAATCAGTGAAAAAAAATACCGGAAAGGGTTTGATCCGATCAGTTTTCGGTAAAAATTGTATATTTGCATTTTTATCGAAAACTGATCGGATCAAGCCCTTCCCGGTATTTTTTTTTCACTAATTTTTCACGGGGACCCTTAAAAACACCTTTTAAACACATTGGACGGTTCGGATTGTAAAAATTTGATCGAGAAATAGGAGAATTGGAGGGCTCCCTGATGGGAAGCCCATCAGGGAGTCCTGATGGGAAACTCACTCACATAAATTGAGAAGAGATTTATCAAATAATATTGAAAAATATGAAAAATTTAAAAATTGCATTGAAATTCAACGAGAGTAGGGAATACAAATTGACCCCTCTCTCTCTCTCTCTCTCTCTCTCTCATGGCCGAAGAGGATGAAGAACAAGATTCAAAAGTCAATCGTCCCATCCCAGACCTTCCGAACCGCTTTCTGCCTGTAAGTTCTCTGATTCTCTCTCGAAATTGGGTTCCTTCATTCATATTGTTTGTTTTGTTTTTCCCTTTTGATTCCCCAATTGAAACTTTTAACTAAAGCGTGATTGCAATTGCTATGAGCTTGTCTGCTTGTGTTCGTTCGTTAGAAGCTAGTTCAAGATCGGTTTGTAACGAAAGTAAACTAAGCTCAAACATTTTTCAGGCTGGTTAAGCTTTCAAACCAAGCTCGAACAAGCTGCAACTTGGCTCGTTCGGCGCTTATAATGTATAAAATATTCAGGCTGCCTCAAATCGGCTCGTGTTCGGCTCGATTAAAGGTCTTTTGAGATCAGCTTGTCTCATGAAAAAGATAAAGCTGAACATGTTTTTAACCTCGTTAAGTTTTCAAACCAAGCTTGAACACTAACTGATCAGTTCATTCGGTTCATTTATCACCCCTACCAACTGAGGCTAGCTCAGTTCCCGACCCTTGTACAGTTCCATGGAGGTCGGCTGACTCGTGCCAATCATTGCCAAGAGCAAAGATATATTATTTATTCCCCTGAATGGCTGGTTATTTGTTTAGTTCTTCGTTTTCTTCGGGGGCTTTCAGTTGGGCTTAGTATGATTGTGGGCTTATGTTCCGTTTGATGTGATTCAAATTCATATATTCTTGGCTTATAATAAATAATAAATAAAACATTTGCTGATGTATGAAGCAGTTTGTGGAGGTCGTTTGCAAAGGTTCAGGGAAGACCAGACGTTTTGCTGCCGGAACAGAGGCAGGTTTTGCAGTGTCTTTGATAAACAAGAAGGTTGAAGTTGGGCCAATCGCTACACACATTGAAGCAGTAAAAGAAGGGGAAGAGCCTGTGAGTTTCGGCCCCAATTCGGTGTTGGTGGATTACGGTGATGGTTGGAAGTTGCAAACAGTTACTGGAGTAGAAGGTGATAGTCCTTGGAATTTCCTTCGTTCCATCTTTAGATATTTCGTGCACAATCAAGTAAATAGAACATATTTGGGATGCCTAAGATACCATAAATTTTACGTCTTTTTATGGAATTTTTGTTGCTTCTTTTGAGGTTTTTTCAGTTTCGAATCAGACTCATTCTGTCTCCGAGCTACTTTTATGATAACCCCCAAAGAGAGGAACAGGAAAACTGATAACATAGGAGGGGGAAAATTTACTGAAGACAATGAACAAAACAAAATTTCCAGTTGTTTTGGTTTTCTTCTGTCGTGGGATTTGTTTCTACAAACTTGGTTCATTCATTTTACTTATTGCCTTACTGTGAATAAAAAAAGGTACAAAAATTTTACTTGAAAAAACTTGAACACGAAAGATTCAGATATAAATACTGAAAACAGATGGATATCCCTTGGGTGCTGACTTCTTGTTCATTTTTTTTTCTGGAGTAGGCCTAAGGAAAAAGGAATTCAATGGGTCAGCAACATTGCACAATGAGTCTCTAAGGGTATGATTTCTTTCTTCATTTTCTTTAGTTTGAACAAGGCTGTGCTAGTGAACAAAGTGAACAAACTATGAACAATGAGGTAACTGGTAAATTATGAATATTTGCCCCCTTGTCGGTATGCAAGCTTGACCCGGTTTGAGGAAAGGTAAACTGCATGATACTGTAATTGGTTATGATCATAGGAGCCCAAAAAGTTTGTGGCTGAAGAAGTAATTAACATTTTGGAGCAACAAAGTGGAAACAAGTGCAGAACAAGTCTGAAGCGGTCACCTTCGATGTGGCTACATTTGCTGGTAGTCTTGAAAGTGAAAATTTACTGTAATCAGGAGTTGTGACAAGAGATGTGAAGCCATGGTTATTGGAGAAGCAGTTTTAGAAACCATAATTTCACTGTCAAGGAGTTCTTCTCCAACCTCATCTTTGTTGCTAGAACTATATTGTAACTCCAGGATTTGTAACCAACAGTTTTTCTTTAGTATCACCAATGAGAAAGGTACTTGAAAGCGAATGACAATCCCATTGTTTCTCCTTGTTGTGGTGATGACATTGAAGTTTAATATATTGGCAAGGGCTAATTGCATAAAGGTGTACTAAAAGCCTGGCAGGAACTAGAGGCTTTGAGGTTTGGCCTTAGATGTAGTTTGATTTTACACATTACTTGAAAAGGTTTTGGACATAAGAAATAAGGTGAGTGATCTTTCCCATTTATCTATCTTCCTGGCTAGGTGAAGGAGGTTTGGGGTTCGATCATGCAAATAGTATAAGCAGTTAATATTTCGTGACAAGGTCATGAATCGAACTGTGGTAGAGACTCTAGTAGCATTTTTTTTTTTTTTTTCTGATCGGCGACTCTAGTTACAGTTCTTACATCTTTTGGGTACTTTAATCAAGTATTACTGTTAACTATAGGACTGGGCTATACGACCGGTTTAAAGATTGTTTTTGGAAAGCATATTTCATACAGAAGAGGGAGGTGGAGTTTTGCAATGTTATAGGGTGAGGGGTTGTATGTTCTGGGGAAGGTTGGGAGGGATGCTCTGACCTAATAGCTTTTTTGGGTGGGAATGTTCAAAACGTGTGGTTTATGCTTGGTATGGTGAAAAGATGATATCTTGAGATAGGAACTTCTACGCTTGTCTTTTTTTGAATGAGTCTTTCTAACCACCCCCAAACGGGTAGCGGTTAATATTCGTTTTTGCTCAAGAGAAAGTAAACTTTCATGTTCCAATACACGATGCATTAATATAAATACGCATTCACAGATTTCAGTAAACTTGTCATGTTTATCAACGCCTTTTTTTACGGATTATCCACTGCCTTAAAGTTAGAGGTTA
The DNA here is from genome assembly GCA_963854785.1 of Vaccinium vitis-idaea. Lineage (NCBI taxonomy): Eukaryota > Viridiplantae > Streptophyta > Magnoliopsida > Ericales > Ericaceae > Vaccinium > Vaccinium vitis-idaea. The sequence goes on from OY978220.1 coordinate 7,692,282, forward strand.
GCATTTTCATTGTTGAACTTACTAACATAATCGGTTTTTTGTTACCAATTTTCAGGTTTTGAAGGCATCACAACCGGTCATAAGTTATTTATACATTGGGAAGATACTACTCGCTTTTATTTTAATTTTTGTGATGGGTGCAGTTTTGACATTAGCTTTGGAGAATCTTCCGAGTCTAATCTTGTTTATTAACTCATCCATGTAAAAATTGTATAACACTGTTCGTCTTTCGTTGAAGTACGTTTGACATTACATCAGCTAGTTGTGCCAATGGAGACATGTATCCTTTTTATGTACCAGAGAATTAGAGGGAAGGTTTCTGAAAGTAATTCTTTGTTTTGGTTATGCTGTAACTTGTTTGGGTGTTTAATGTTTCAACTAGAGGTTTGTCTGGTTTGGTCTTGATTTCCGCGTATGCCCCTTGGCTCCTGTATTGGGTTTTTTTGTTCGATGAACAGATTTATCAAATTTTTCAACCTGCATACGAATCGCTAAAGATACATCTATAATGTTGATGTCCCGTATATTCCACTCATCTCCAATGTGTTCGTGTCCATGTTTTGGAAGAAATGAGATATCCACGTGGCGGTGTGGCGTAGTAACCGTATGCTTCTTAGGTGCACTATTTTTTTTTATAAACATATTCCGCTATAGTCCTGCCACATCATTTTATTGTGCTGTTTCGTTGTTGTCCAATTCAATTAAAATGCGTTTGAAAGCTGGTCGCATGAAGCTTCATGGCTTTTCAAGCTAAAGCTTTAACAATCAAAGCCCCTTTCTCTTTTTTTTTCTTTTTACGCTATTAACGTAGTACTATTTTAGAGTGCAAAATAATTGGCCAAACGAGCTGAGCCCTGGTTCAAGTTTGATGGTTCAATCTAAGCCAATGAGTTTTAATCAATTTGTTCACGAGCCACCTTTTGTTCAAGCTTGGCTTGAGCACTTCATGAGTTTAAAGATAGTTCGAGCTTGGTTTTTTTTTTTTTTTTTTTAAAAGTAGTTCGAGCTAGCTTAGTTTTATGTAACGTAACGATCTTGTAAGAGTTTTATCGAGTGAACATGAGCCTCGAACTCATGCGGGCTGGTTCGTTATCATCAATGTTATCCTATATTTTAAGAGCAATACTACAGACACTAAATAGTTTACTAACTAAGATACTAAATATACACATAGCACCACCACATCAATGTATATTGCAATACTAATGTATATTGCAATACTTGAGTACGTTCTTCCACTACAAGACTGCCACATCACATTTAGTACATTAGTCGGCAACTTACTGAACTTAAAATGCTAAATTTATCCTTTTACATATCCTTTTTGTATTCCCAGATAAATTTCTCCAAAATTCAAATCCTTCTGGCTTGTAGCCTTAAAAAAGAAGAATGAAATAAGGCATGCACTGAGCAAGCCTTTCCAGCAGTTCTATAAAACAAGCCAAACACAAGCTAAATGCTTAGTTAGAAACAAAGACAGCATCTCCAGCAGTTCTATGAAACACCAAATACACGAGGGCAAACGCAAAATTATCACGCAAGAGAGAGAGAGAGTACAAAAAGCGCATGTTGACATTCCCGATGAGGAATTTTTTGGATAAATATTCCCGATGAGGAATTACCAATTCTCCAATAGTTATTTACATAATTTGAGCAAAGACCCCTTTGCCAATGACCAATAATTCAACAGATACACTATACAAACATTGTTACAGTAAAGGTTTTTCTTCTCGTGTCCTCTTCTCCCACCCTTTACTTTTTCCTTCTATATACATTCCCTTTCCACAACATACATACGATTATTACTTACATTAAATAGATGGAGAAAGGAAAAAAAATATACCTACTATTTCAACTAGCAGCTTCTTCGGAAAACGAATCCTGAGGCCAATTAAGCCGGAGAACTTTCGGAGCTGCGATATATATCCTCCACGTGCGCTGCCGGCACATAGACTGCATCCCTCAGTGAGCTGTGGGTTCGTCCGTAGAAAGTGTAAACTAGCACTCCTACTAGTAGCCATATAGACACGCGAGTCCAAGTCGCAGCTCTGAGGATTCACATAGAAGACATGGTAAAGAGGGGAGAAACAGGAATATACCACCTTTATCGAAACAAGGAATACTATGATTGCAGTAGTCCCAATCTTAATATGTCAGGAACACTTTCTAATTACGAATCTGTTGGTTTTTCTGCTTCTTAAGTTCTACACCACACAACGAGCGGAGAAACAAATGGGCTTAAATTGGATTTGGATTAGTTACAGAAGGAACTCAAATCCTTTACTCTTCCAGCTGTATTCAAGTTCAATTCAAACGAAACGGAACACGAGATTTCAGACTGAAGATAAATTAGATATAAAGGGCGTTGAAGCTCATAACGGAGGACGAGGCTTCCTAATATAAATGGGAAAAGAAAAAAGAAAACTGCTCCCATTTTTGTTTATCTTTTCATGATTTCTTCTTGTCAATTGCTTTCTTTCCTTCGAGAGATAATTTAAACAGTCATAATATCATATTATCAAGGATACAAGTATAACCTAGAGAGACCAGCACTGCCAATATTCTGTATAGTGTGTTCTAATTTCCAGGACGGTCAACCAAATGTTTACCCTTTCATAAAACAGAACTGGAACATAACAAGGGAATAGCAAACTTAAAAAGGGAAACTACAGTTAATGACAGAAAGACGACAAAGCACGTACCCAAGATTTATCAATAGGTACGCGTTGATGAGAATGCAAGCAATAGGGAGGAGCGGGACGAATGGACAAATGAAACCTGGGAAAAAAAAATGATGATTAGTCCACTAAGCAATTGTTCGCAATAAATGAACGACACACTCCAGTATTTATCCTTTTGCCATAGTTATTTATGAACAGGTGAAGTCTTGCAACATTTAGTAGTAAAAATTGGCAGGGCATCCCATGTATAAGCTATGCCAAGCCAAAAGTACCACAGAATATTGGCACAAGGAATCGTTCGGGCCAATCATTGAAACCAAGGAGTCGGTATAAAAAGACCTTTCTGATGGTGAAGAAAGCAAAAGTAAGGGAATTTAGGCATCTCAAAGTCGCACTTTTGCATTTTCCGCGTAAAATAGTTCCAAGGATTAACTGTGATTTGAATCCAAGACTTATACCTTGAGTCCTCGTAACCTTGGGTTCTAGGCAACTTTGCTCAACTTACAGTACAAAGAAGGGGCACCCATTCTATATTAAAAAGAGGCCCACGCCTAAAATCTTGTCAAGGTCCAGAACTCTGATGCCAAAATCAGAGAACATACCTCCTGTGTGCCCAAAGCTGTGCCTTGCGTCATCTTGGTCTATACAGGTGAGAACTACCAAGCCAGACAGAAGAAGAACACCGCCAAGTCCACACACAGAAAACCGGAAAAAGCTGGTAACAAAAACAAAGTGTTAGTACAAACTACATAAACAACATATAAGCTCAAAAGGACATAGATTTCTTGTGCCGTAATACAAAAACATATAGACCCTTAAATCTTTCAGAATAGGCACATGGTTTTGATTTTTGCGATTAGTTGTATGACAAAAAAACAAAAAAACATGTTAATTATGTTTTCATATATATTAAATATCTTGGTTGGCCACCATGCTACTGTTCCTCTGTCCCTCTTGCAGTCCATTCTACTAGTTTTCAATTTCAGTCCAAGGGAAGTGAGGGTGAGCCCATATTCAGAAGCTGCATCTCCAAACTTATTTGCATGTGCTAATCCATCGAAAATGTAAAGCTACGATTAGTAGGCTACCAAGGACACCAGCTCTGTATTGATTGATAGATAGGTATTACTCCCTCCGTCCCTTTTTAAGTGATATTTTTGGGAAACGTGTATTTTTGTGGAGGTTAAAAAATGTACTTCCATAGAACGTTTTTATTTTTTCTTTTTCTGGTATAATTTTTTTTTTAAAAACTATATAAAGAAATATGTTTTTTATGGGTTTGAAATTGAAATTTTTTAGGGGTTTGAAATTGCACATGTTCCGATAGGGATCACTTAAAAAGGGACGGAGGGAGTATCATTCAGCACTGAAAACCCACCTTGAGAGGCCAACACATGAAGCTGAACCTGTAAGGAGCAGCACTCCAACACATGTAAGCATTATTGTCCAACCAGCAATTTTTCGCCTGTTTTCATTTAGCATGCCTGCACCAACCAATATTCAAAAAACGGAATCCACCGACTTAGTTGATCCAATATAACGTTATCCAGAAAACATAAGCCACTTGGTTTAGAGAAATGCTAGGGTGATCAAATTTGAGTATAGCATATTGCGGTTGTCATGCTTTTCAAAAAAATATTGTGGTTGTCATCCATGTGTCCAATGCACTGGTTCGATGTGCGAATCTATTTATAGCACCACCAATTCAGGTGACACATGAAGTGGTACATAAAACATTATGACATGAAAGGCGGCTGCTGCAACAGTTAGGTTGCACCAATGTGACGTGGTGGCCACAGGTTCGAGTCACAGAAACAGCATTTCTGCTTCCCAGAATAAGGTTGCACATATCCAGCCTTTCCCCAGATCATGAAGTAGTGGGATCCTCGTGCACTAGGTCACTGCCTGGATTATAGTCTTTACTTTTGTCCTAGTTCTACTTCTTCACAATATATACTTTCACAAGGAAGAATGTCGTTACGCAAAGTTCCAAAGATGCATAGTATCCATCCATATTTTCTGATGGTGCTTTATATTTCTTGGCCTTTTGGGGGGCATGGGGGCAGGGATGGATTAAACATAAATACAATTTCCAAAGGGTAGTTAACTTTGAAGTACTTCATAAGGAGAAATCACTCAACAATACTCTCTTCAAAGAAGGTTAGGTACGGTCAATACAATGCCTTCAAATAATGAACAAATGATTAACTGCAAAATTTTCTATAGACTGGTAACCATTTTGTGACAAGTGGTTCATGACTGAAAATTAAGCATGATAATAATTTCCAATTGCAAACATGGGTAGCAGTGAGGAGAAAATTTGCAGCCACGCACACACAGAAAATGTATTAAAAAAGATATCCTATGGACCAGTAAATGAAAAGCTATTGTCAGTTTTGTTGTGTGAGAACTTATGTTAACATTCAAGACGTGAACAACTAACAAAAAACTAGCATAAGTGGAAAGAACCGCCAAAACAAGAAATGACGAACAACCTACATAAAGAAGAAGAAAAAGGAACTTACAAGCTGCTAGTTTAGGAATAAGAGGATGCACAACTGCTTCGTCCGCCTTGCCAATTAAAAGTTTAGTGCTCTCCGTGCCACTTGTAATAGAATCTTTTGGGTTATGCCCTTCAACATCCTCCGGACTACTACTACTGCTATATAGCAAGGACACTGAATCTATTGATGCCTGGAGCGATGATGGAACTGGCACCTCCTCTGGTGGGACATATCTCAGTATCAGAACAGATATTGCCACCATAGTGAAAGCAAGAAGCGTCCCCACGCTGACCTGTGCAAACAGGGCCATTACAAATTTAGTATTCAAGGTTCTTTGAGTAAGTTTAAACAATTACCCTTACAAAGATATAAATTTAGGAAATTTCATTAATCATAGAGCCTTACACAGCGTAATGGTGAAAAAGAATTCATGTAGCCGATTCCAATTGGCTAGACACAACGCTCAGTTCAGTTTGGTGGTTTTCTAAGGAACTTAAATGGACCTTTATTCATTGAACTTTCCAAATCCACAATTGTGGTACTTACAAAACTTCAGTATTTTGGAATGTGTCAATATGTCCAGCACTGTACTTGTGTTTGGCCATACAAACCATGAGCAATTATATTTTTTAAGGGAAAAGGGGGGCTTCTAGCGGAAGAGAGAACGTAGAGAGTTGGAGAGATAAATCACGATAAAGAGAAGGGCAATTCAATTGGATTCACTCGTTCTCTTTCAATATCTGCCCTCCCAGTATGCACCTGAAGAAAATTTTCATCTTGTAGAGGCAACTTCAATGACGCAGAATGTTGACACTCCACAATCAGGTTGTTGGATCCACTTGTGATATACTTCCACAAGATGTTTTCCCCCCTTCCGAAAAGTACTGCTTTAGATAGTTACAATTAATGAACGACTTAATTCCAGTTAAGGAGGCATATTGAGCTTTTATTCCTATGCCTGTAGCCCTTTCTCCAGTAAATCAGGGACTGCGATTCTCACTTGCAAGTCCACTCTAACTACCACAATCAACTTTAGGTCTAGACAAGAGGAGATCATACTGCTCCATACTAATGAAAACATACCATCCCAGCCAACTCTGCTACATCCATGAAGAAGGCCAACGTTGCTGCAATTACACCTGTTATTACTGTGCTCTTGATAGGAACTTGGGTGCTTTTATTAACATCTGAAAAGAATGAGGGCAGTAATCCATCTCTCGCCATCGCCATCAGTATTCGTGGCTGTGAAACAAAGAGATTAAGAATTCCCAAGGACAAGTATGTGCAAAAAAGATCCCACAGTAAGTAACAAAAAATTACGTAAATTAACCCCCAAAAAATTACTTCCATACATTAGGAACGAAAATAAAATCTAAATACTCAGCCACATAGAAGAAGCCAGGCACTTCTCAAAGGTCAATTACTCGTTACAAATTTTGCAATTAGTTTCCCTTTCTCATACCTTTTGTCCACCATTTAAAAGATCACTTTCAAAGAGATGATCCTTTGTTGTACTTATACCAACTAGTTATGTATACTCCTCCAAAAATACACGACGATCACTATTATTAATGCAATCACACTCATTTGAAAAAAAGACATCTTAAAAACACTGAGATTGACGTCCCCAAGATTTCCAAAACAAATATCATATTAGAATGTCCTAAAAAGGAGAGTGGAAAAAATAAACGTGGCATGCAAGGAGTAAATACATCTTTGCCTTCAACCCACCTCTGTGGAAAACCTGTAGGACACTACAGAGCGGAACCCTATAGGATCAAAACAGACGTAGTCACCCATGGAAATCAGAAACGCCTTGCTTCACAAATTTTGGTACAAAAGCACCAAAGAAAAGCCAACGTTGACTCAGTCTATCCAATGCATGTACAGTAGGATAAAAGGTGTACCCTTCTAGAATGCTAGCCTGATAGGACTCAATGATATGGACAAATTGCATGAGGTCCAGAACAATTATGTATTATTATGTCGCAACGTCAACCAAGCAAACATATGAAGGGCGAAATAAGAATCTTCTATTTAGTTAGCATCAAGAATCTATGTCACACACGTACCTGAGGTAGAATTGAACCCATTAATGTCGAGCATAGTGCAGTAGTAGCTCCAGCTGTTATAATATACCTGCAATATGAGGCAGGGGCAAGAAGAAAAACATATCACCTCAGATGCCTGAAATCTTACACAAAGACAGCACGTAACACAAATCACATTCACAATAGATTCTTACGCTGCCCACTGCATCCCGTGGTCAGCAAATGCAGAGGAGATGGGGGTATCGGGATCCATTGCATAATAGGGTACCAGACCAACAATGACAACGGAAACCAGCATATACAATGAGCAACATATGGATAGGGCAGCCCCTATACCCAAGGGCAAATCGCGCTGAGGATTCTTCACCTGCCAACGATTAAGAAAACATAATTGCAGACTTCTAAATTCCATCAAGACTAAACATCTCCACAATTTTTCTCTTTTGAGATAATTTCAATATACAAGAAACGAGTAAATTGGATGTTGACTTTATACCTCCTCTGCAGTACTAGCAACGGAATCAAAACCAATGTATGCAAAGAAGACTGTGGCAGCCCCAGCAAGCATACCATCCGCACCGAAAGGGAAATACCTATCAAATTAAAGGAAAGAATGAAATAACCAACCATTGAACACCTATTGAACTAAAAAGTTATGTATGATTTACAAAAACATTACCCAACAGGAAGATCATAGCCAGTCCATCCGGTCTTGAAACCCAAATACCCACCAGCTATAATGACAAAGATCATCGCGCACACATTTGCTATTGTGACGATGGCTTGTACCACAGTGCTCTGAAACATATTTATATTACAACTGAGGGACATAAGACAACAAAAGTTGGAAAACACACGGCAGAGAAGACTAAAGGGTTTTACTAGGTACCTCCTTGATCCCGACACACAAGAGACCAGTTACAACAAAAACAAGAAGCGCTGCACATGGATCAACTACTATACCAAGCCCAGGAATGGAATGACGGGCTAGAAAAGCAGGCAGACTATCTGGACCTCCGAAAAGCAATGCCTAAACAAAAATCCAAAAAGCAAATAAGAGATAATACAGTGACTCATGAACAAACTAATGAATGCATGAAACTAAAGATCGTGTTAAATTGACATATGCATTGGCAATGCAACGCAGTCACACATCCTTGTTCAAAAAAATCAAGAGCTAAAACTTAAGACAGAATGCAACTCACCAGATTTGGGGATATGCCACGAGCAACTGCAGATCCGCCAATTGTATATTCTAATATCAGAGCCCAGCCGATTAACCAAGCAACACTGAAACGAAATTGAAACCAAAAGTTACAAACTGAAAGAATGTCTGATACCTGATGACACCAAGATTGTTTTGCTTAATCTCCTCATTCTTACACCTCAAATAAAATCCGGTATCATTTTCTCGTGGATTTTACTGACCTACTAAGATCCATAGTCTACAGTCTAGACCACCTAGGAGAATCTCAAGAACACACTCTGAATACTGAATCTCAAGAACTGTTCATTATTGTACCCTAAAGTCAATAACTGTCTTAGTAAGACTTAAATACAGAAAGCAATATTTGAATTATGACAAAGGGTGTGACAAATTACCCTTCTCCGACACATATATAAGTATAATGATAGGCACTTCCGGCAGATGGGCATCGGCTTGCAAGCTCCGCATAGCAGAAGGCGGATAGAGCAGCTGCTATCCCAGCTATCAGGAATGAAAGGGTAAGGGCTGGTCCAGAATGCTCCCTCGCAACCGTCCCAACAAGAATATAAACCCCAGCGCCAATGGTTGAACCAACGCCTAAGAAAAAAGGTACAAATCAGAAGACCCGCAAGTCAAGGCTTAAAAAATTACATATTGCAATAGAATATGGCGCAAAGAAGTGATAGGAGGAGATAGATGCAGTCATGCAGAGAACTGGTCTAATCATCCACCGCCAAATTCCACCCATAGAAAGGGTGCATATATCAATTCAAAGCCATGTATCTAATGTCAAAAGTCAAAGATAAAAATTATGAATCACTGTATCGTATATGAGAGTAAAGGAGAAACTAAGAAGGGATATGATGGAAAGTAGTGCCACCAGGAGAGAGAGAAGGGGACAGATGATCTAACCATGGAGCCAGCAATCCGCCACACAACCTTGGTTCATACATTCAATCATATCTCATGTTATAAATCCAAAAAGTCAAAACTAAAAGTTCATAAACAAACTAGTCTAAAATGTGGAAAGTAATGCAGATAAGAAAGGACTATAAGGACTCATACATATCAACAAAAAGTAATAAAAACAGAAGCAAACTTAGCATATTATGCCACAAACTGGGATTGAAGTATGAGCACTGACAAGCCCAACGAATTCCCCAAGGATACAAGAAGATAAAATCTTATAAACACAACAAAAAAAATGATTACATAGGAAACAGATTTTAATTACTCCACTCCGTCCCATTTTCTTGGCCCATGATTCCATTTTCTGTTGTCCCAAATTATGTCTATTTTGATTTTTCAATGGGCATAATTGGGTACATTTCTTATTTTGCCCTATCTTTTTAAGTCATAATCGACATTGGAACGCCCTTTTGTGTTTATATAAGATGTCAAGTCGAGGGTATTTTGGGAAACTAAATTATCATTAGTTTGTAATGATGATGTTCCCGAAAGAGTTGGATTCCTCAAAAAGCCCAAACAGTAAGTCTAGATTGTAGATTATGGATCAGAACCTTAAAAACCTGTTTACTGCAAAAGTTGGAAATCAACTTGAGCATCCACCCACCATGTATATGTGTTAAAGGGTAAGTTTGTGTAAGATAATGATAATTTAACTAGTGTTTGGGTATTTTTATCTTGCATTAGATAGGTTAGTGTATGAGTTAATTTTAGCAAACGGTAAAGTTTTGGCCAAGATTCTAGCCATTCAAGAGTAGACCCTCTCAACCAAATAGTGGATTACGAATTTTACGCCGAGGTTCTTCTAAGTTATCTTAGATAACGTAAGATTCAGCTAGCCATAAAATTTTCTATGAGTTCATTACTTAACTAAACACTTAACTAAGTGAAGTGAATCCTAAATTTATGCCTAAGTTGGCACTTCAACACTTAAAATTTTAGCATCTCTATAGTAGATGCTCTAAATCCCTTAGAATCCAAAATCTGTTTTAAAAAAAAATACACCCCAACCAAGCCAAGCTGCATATCAGAAATAAAAAAAGAGCAAACAAAAAAACCTAGCCACTCTGAGCTTCTCCAAAATCAGGTTTTGATGCCACTTCCAGCTTCCACAAATCAAATTCCAAAAGATAGTAGAGGAGAAATTTTTACAACTTACTCCGAACTGTTTTGAAAAAGTCAGAATCTAAAAACCTGCCTTCAGAAGTTCACGCAAACACCCAACAACTAGGACCACGTGATGATTTTGAAAGCCCAAACTCACACAAACAGAAGCGGTACAACCCAGAAACCAAAACACAAATTAACAATTGAGATAAGATTTAAACCAACTACAGGAAAAACGGTAAGAACAAGGTAGAATTAGAATCAGAATCATCCAAAGAACCAAACCCATGAACAGAAACATCCGCCAAAAGGAAAACCCAGATCAGAAAGAGGAAAAGATTTTGAATTTACCGATAGCAATTAGGTGAGGAACCGATAATTCCTTGGCCAATTGATGATGTCCAGTACCCGAAGACTTAGAATGGATAGAGTCAACCTGTTTCCTCCGTATCAAACCTTTAAACCCACAAGCCAAAGAACACTGTCCTCCATCCCCCGCCCCCTTTTGTGAATCAGACAGAAAACCCATGAATTACAACGGAAATTCTCAAATTGGTAAGGATTATTTTGTGATAATACGGCCTTTTTTAGATTGTGCTGTTTTGAAGCACAATCTAAGAGATGATCAAAGGTAGCCAAAAGGAACAAAAATATGATTAATTTAAGCCGCCCGCATCCCAGAGATTCTTGCAGATCCCTGGTGCGCTTGGCGCTTGGGAAGAGGGAAAACGGGCAGAATTTCAGAGCGCAGAAGCGGCAGACGTTCGGTTTATGTGCGGGAGAAAAGTGGGGTTTGGACGTTTGGTATGGGAAACAATGCGTGTAGTCTCTACTTATTGGCCTGACCTGCCCGCACTGCCCGAAGACAAAACAATGGATTGAGTGCGAGTTATTGGCTATGACAATGAGAGATTCTCTCGGATCACCGTCATGTGGTGTCCAAATTCTTTTTCATTAAAAATTAAGAGTGCATTCTACGGATCAAGTTCCCATCCAGTTTTCTTTTATGTCGAGTCGGGTCTAGTTTGGATAGTTGTGGCCCCCACTCGGTCTATAAAATTGATCAGAATTCTTTATTTTATACATATCGTTGAGTATCTTAAACATGTAAAGCTTAATCGATCATCGGTAATTATACGAACAAAATAGATCTGTGCAAGGAAAATTGAATAATATAAATATGATTTGAAGCTTGTGGTATATTTCCTTACACACATCCATTTTGTTCATAGGGTGATCGATGTTCAATCATGATTTTTTTTTTCTTTTCATGTGCACATTAACCAACGAACTCTACAAAATAAACGATTTTAATAGTATTATAGGCCAAGTAAGGGTCCACAAAGGCCCTAACTGGACTGGATGAGACTTTATCCGGAGCATACACCTTATTTGGAGCTCACGTAATTGTCTAGTTGAAAAGAGCTTAAATATTACGTGGCGGTGACTCAAACAAATAATTTTCAATGAGAAAAGGTTTGAAGCAACAATGACTTTTTCTCTCTTCAAAAAAGGAATCCAATCACGTCTCTTTCTAAAAATTGACAGTCAATTTTGCGTATGGTAAATATTTAATTACTATGTTACTCTATTAATCAATAGAAATTTTGAGAATCAAACAAGACCAGTCGAAACTATTAAAAAAAAAATTGATTGCCATCCAATCATGATTCACTTCAAGTTGAAATATCATATTCAAAAATTAACTATTTAAAGCACTTAAAATTGCATAAAAATCAAATTAAGGTTATTTTCTGAACTAATTGCATCAAAAACACCAATCGTTAAAAATCTAGTAAAGATCATCTGTGTCTAAGCTATTGTCCAAGTTTTTTTTTGTTGTATAGCTATGATTTCTTATTTTGAATATACTTAATTGCATTTCACATCGATTTGAAATCAAAATAGCTAGCATAAAATTCACAGAGGAAATCATTGTTGATGCAGAATCTCAAGAAGTTATAAGAATGCAGCAAGGCGTGTTTCATGGTCACTTCCGTTAGGCGTTAGACAATATTTGACTCTACCAATTTCCTTTCTTTTTCTTTTTGCTCTACCAATTTCTATGAATATGGTGTCCGCCAGGTATTGCACGATAATTGCACAATCTGAGCCGTCTAAACTCTAAAGTGCCCATCGCCAAAAGGTCAAATTTAGAAAAAGGTGTCTCGTTTTTAAATACACGATTTTCATTAGAAGAAATCATGTGAAAAGATTTATCCTCGTTTGAGTTAGGCAGAATCTCAAGAAGTCATAAGAATGCAGCAAGGCGTGTTTCACGGTCACTTCCGTTAGGTGTTAAACAATACTCCTATTTGACTCTACCAATTTCCTTTCTTTTTCTTTTTGCTCTACCAATTTCTATGAATATGGTGTCTGTCAGGTATTGCACAATCTGAGCCGTCTAAAGTGTCCATCGCCAAAAGGTCAAATTTAGAAAAAGGTGTCTCATTTTTAAATACACGATTTTCATTAGAAGAAATCATGTGAAAAGATTTATCCTCGTTTGAGTTAGGCAGTCAACCTGTCACAAAGCCCCACCAATTTTTAACATAAACAATTCAATCGCGTGCAGTTGAAACCTTTACACAAAATACTCCAACTAACAAACTTGTTGCCAGAGAGAGAGAGAGAGATACAAGACACAGCTGCCAACTATAGAATTGCTTGGTCAGAATTGGGTGTTTGTTTCCCGATGATTCATACAAAACATGAAAACTTTCCCCGAAATCTCCCCCGAAAATAAAATGTGTGGGTGTGATCCACCCAATGTACTATGCACATGATACACTGGGTGAATCACACCCACACATTTAGTTTTCGGGAGAGTTTTTGGGAAAGAATTTCATGTTCCATTCAGGTTTCATTGTTTCCTTTTAGATCAGGTCACAAGTTCGATACTTTTTAAATGCTATTTAATGTTATTGATTCTTGCATGGTCAGCTTATACTTGATTTTACTCCGACTTTAATTTAGCATTAACTGATGGACCGTGAAATTAATCTCCATAAAGTGGACATGGTGTTGCTGTTCTGAAACCTATGCACAACAGGTGTTGTGCACCATCCAAGCCTTCCGTTGCTCGGATAGACGATCCAGATTTCACGTCGGCACCTTTGGATCCGAACTGTTGATTGTCGTGCGTGCAAGATGAAATCTAGGCCGTCCGCCCATCCCAGCAACGGGCGGCCTGGATGGTGCATAGCATCTGTTGTGCATGGGCTGCACAATAGCAACCCCAAATCCCCATAAAGTAAGTCGAAGCACGCCTAAACTGGTTAGACACAAATAATTATAACAAAGTTTAGGTCCAGCCAAATCCGGAAGAGTATGCAAGTGGAGTGGAGTGCAGTTGGTGCCTCCTTTATACTCCCATGCATATGAGCAGGGTTCGATTCCCGTAAGCACCCATCCCCCTCCCGAAGTCCCCTAGGATAGAGTAGATTAGGATTAATGAGAATGGTAAAAAAATAAAAATAAAAATCCGGAAGAGTATGGAAACGTAAAGGACAGAAAGTGTAGGCCATATATAACTAATAATTCCAATGGGAGTCAGATACGTAATCAAGTAAACTAGAAAGGATAATGATACAGGTACAGAAAAAAAGGGACCGAAAATGTACCGATCGTGTTCGGGGACCCACTTTTGGGTTCCACACGAGTGATCCGAACCGTTCATTGTTCTTAAAACATTTTTCCGAGGGGCTCCACAAAATTTCAGCTCAATCGGACGGTTGGAAGTGCTCAAACAAAACATTTTTCCGAACCGTCCGGTTGAGCTGAAATTTTGTGGAGCCCCTCGGAAAAATGTTTTAAGAACAATGAACGGTTCGGATCACTCGTGTGGAACCCAAAAGTGAGTCCCCGAACGCGATCGGTACATTTTATGTGCTCCCCGTTCTGTACGGGTAGCACTGTCCAAAGTAGAAAAGCAAGAAACTCAACTTTAAGTAGCAAATGGGACCTAGATCCTACACTGTGAGTGCGGGGTGCACTACGGGGTTGTAGTACACAACACGAGCCCTCTATTATACAATCAATGATTCACGTTAATTTACACATAATATAAGTATCTCACATGCAAGATAATCTTTGACAACTGAACTATTAAAAACACTTTAGACGGATCAGATTGTTTAGTGCACTCTTACACTACAGGGTTTCCGATTCCAACAGGATGTGGGTCCTAAAGAAAATTAATGACCCCACATGAGGATGCAATGCAATACGGTACCAGATCACATGTTCCCAAATCCCCATGTTCCTCTGTTGCAGGGGGTTTGAGCCGTTGGATGATGAATTTTATTTTTGCGTTTTAAAAATTTATATGTGATTTAACGACCCAAACTCCCTTGTAACAGAGGAACAGGGGGATTTGGGAACAGGTGATCTGGTTCCATGCAATACTACATGTGAATCCAACTCAATGATCTCCATTATGGATTTCTGTATAGAGGTTAGGCTACAAAAGATGGGCCTAAAATCTCTGCAACCATGTGATGACATATATGATGTGATATCAACCACATGACTATTCTTTGTTTTATGCAGCCATTAAACTCTTTTGTCTGGCAACCATAACTAGTATTAAATTGGGGTCACCATTCCGTACATTATTGGATGTGAATCACGTATTTTGACTTGGATTTTTTGGTGCCAAACTTGTTAGGTGACGCTAACCAAAGTAGATACTCCTATGAGAATTGAGAAGATCTGTTAGAATTTTTTTTAACTGATAAAGAAAATTTCATTTATCACAAGGATAAAAAGAAGAAATCAAAATAATAGAAAATGAAACGCATTGAGAATTAACATTGTTGAGGATTAGTTGGTAGGCATGGAAGAGAAAGGATTTGAAGACGGGGCCACGCTCTTCGATGAGAGTATTATTATTATTGTATGCATGTTATTGTTGAAGTACATACAAAGAGAAAGGTTAGGAGTAGTTTGTGGGAAAAGTTAGCGCCTAAACCTATTTGACCACAAATGACGATTGACTAACTTACCAGAGCTCACCACGTGGAAGACAAGTCAACAATGGACAGGTCAAATTCTGAATAAAGTCAGCTAGATGAAAGAAACCATGCTGCGAAGGGATGCACCTCGCGAAAGAGTAAAATTAAGTCATATTAATCCAAGTACAGGGTACCCTTGACAAAGGGACCCATATCATCAGGAATTCACTTTTCGCGACCCTCCCAAAAGGGGGAATTAGCGCGACAGGAAGCTGATATTATTCATAGATTGAGCTTGTGACCAAAATCTGACCATAAGGCAGGGTCAGAAGGGTCATTTGGGGCTCGTTTAAGGTATTTGTGCGATCTAAAAGGGTCACGGCTATGCCTAATATACAACAAGAATAGGATAGATATAAGTGACTTGGTAGATTAAGAAGACAAGGGATCACTGTGATGGATGGAATGACGTACACCAACTAATGTCACGAGAGTTATCCTCAGGTGACGTCACCCACGTGGTCCTAATATACGGAGAAAGCACGTGCCCTCATGTTATCTGTTGGCCAATGATTGGCTGCAGATCCCTAACTATAAATATGAGGGCATTCATTCACAAGTTCCAAGAGAGATTGATTCATCCCCAAGGCATAGAAATTCTAGAGAGAGAAAGTAGTTTTGTGAGCCCTGGAATCAAGAACATTGTTCTTGTGAGAGCTCGCGAATCCATTTCTCCTAGAGCTAGTGTAAGGGAACATCAATCCAAGGAGCGGACTGAATACCGCGGCCTTCTTTTTCTGAGTACTGGTCATTTTCTTTCACCTCTCTACAAATCTCTCTATTCTCGATTGATCATTGATTATTTTTTGCCTCTCCAAGTTGAATATATTTGACTAAACCACAAACCTATCCTTCATAGTTAAGCTTTATTCCCAACTTAAGTTTTTCTTTAGAAACCAATATGATTGGCTCAATCATCTTTTGCTCTTTAAATAAAAGTCGTTATTGTTTTTTCTGTATTTGTTTAAAAACAGTCCGACTAGTGGTGCATCATTTGGTGTATACCGAGTTGTGTGGAACCCTCTTCGGAATTTTACGCAATGATTGGAGCCATTAAGTTTGTTTAAAATATCTTTTCAAGGATCCCATAAAAACTCAACTCAATCGTTTATCGTTCTTTGTTCAACTCAGTCATTTATCCCATTGATTAAGTCATTACCAATATCCAAATGAGCTGATTTTTTAGAGGAATATTTGAAAAGTTATTTTAAACAACTCCACCCCGGTTATTTTTTTTAGTCAGCTGTACCTCCACCCCTGTTGATTGTACCAAATACCATTCGTTAACTTTTTTAGGCAAATAAGCTAAAATAAATTAATTAGATTATAGATGAGTTTATCCTTTACTTCATGGTTGATTTTTCACCCAGGGGCCAGGATGGTATTTTTGTCCCCGTCAAGGTTGATTGTTCAACGTGTTTCACCTGGAAATCCTGTGGGTAACATGTACACTATTTTTTTCTCAACATCCCCATAAAGGTGTGGAAGCACTTGGGGTCTGCAATGATATCTTTATTATGTCACAAATAGTAGTAGGAAAATTATTTGGTGATCTTGGAGCATTGCTAGTGTTGCCTCAATACTCCTCTCCACCACACATTTTCAAAAAAACAATTTGTTGCTCTCCTCGTTGTAAGGTTGAAAAGGTGTCTAGTATTATAAAAACTTATTTCTCTTTCTATATTAAGCTAATGATATCAATTAGTTTTCCAATAAATACTCCCTCTGTCACTTTTATAGTGTTTAACTTTTCATTTTGGACTGTCTCTTAATAAGTATCTGTTTTGAAAAGCTAATGGGTAAAAGTATGTGTAATTATTGTTTTGCCCTTTTAAAAAATTAGTGGATAAAGAGTTAATGGGTAAAAGTGGCGGATAATTTTGATAAGTTGAGGTAAAAGTTAATGTGAAAGGTGTAAAGTGGAGGTAAAAGTTAATGTAAATGTGTAATGATGATGTTTCTTTAATAAGTTGAATTTACGAAGCAAAACACTTAAAAAAGGATGGAGGGAGTACCGAGAAATGGAAGAAGGGAATATGTATACAGTAGTCTTAGGCATGTATTCTGTCTAGAGAAAAAGTATTTCCATCGCCGGCAGAACAAATGTTTCTTCCAAATCAATCACAGCAGTCTGTGTGATTGTGTAGTTAATGTGATTGTGTAGTACACAATCACACGGGCCGCTGTGATTGATTTGGAAAAAATATTTGTTTCCACCGTCGGCGGAAATAACTTATTTTCTTATGTCAGTATTATCAATTGATTTTTGAACAAGAGGTTTATTTCATTTCAAAGCCCGAAAGGATCACAAGATATAGGAATGAACCGAAACTACATCTAAACGCGAGCACATACATCAGTAGGCTCAAGGACCCGTTACGAAAGAAGATTCTTATGCTAAGTGCTCCGCTGGGTGTTAACTGTTAAGGGTCGGCAGATATTTTATTGATATTATTTTGTCTCATGGTACGATTATTTCTCTTTTGAGTTTCCCTTGATGTTGATCCAATGGTTTGGAATTGCGTGGAAAATTAAACGGATGATGTAAGGAGTTTGATTGAGACACGCACCGACCAAAAGAAATAGAAAATATAATTGTGTTAAAATGGCACTAAACCAGTGCAAATTAGGAAAAACCTATGGGTATCGACTGGAATGTCCAAAAAATGTATCGAGCATGATCGGAGACTCACTTTTAGGTCCCCACACGAGTGATCCGAACCGTTCATTATTCTTAAAACATTTTTCTGAGGGGCCTCAAAAAATTTCAGCTCAATCGGACTGTTAGAAGTGCTTGAACCAAAGCCTTACCGTTTCAATTAAAATTTTGTGGGGCCCCTCGGAAAAATGTTTTAAGAATAATGAACGGTTCAGATCACTCGTGTAGAATCCAAAAGTGGGCCTCCGATCTTGCTCGGTACATTTTCTGGACATTCCTGTCTGTACATGTAGTCGGGTCCAATTCTTAATATTTTTAAAATTTTGACAATGTAGCAACTTGAAAAATAATTTAAACTGGTTGTACATTTTTTTTTTTATCAGTAAACTGGTTGTACTTGATATGAGAATCGAGGTCTCTAATTATTATTTTTTAGGGGTGAATTTAGATGTTGGTACCTCCACATTTTCTCGATCGATTGGTGTGTTTACGACAGTTTATGCTACTCACTATATTTTTTTGCCAACTATATTAAATTTGCTTAAGAATTAATTATGGTAAGAATCAATTTAAATACTATCTTTTAGTACTAATTTTCGAAATTGCCTGTGAAACTCTAAGCAAAGAAAGCCTTAAAGCGACATCGCGACACTTGATTATAATTCTCAAGGGTCAATTTGCTTTAATGGATCTTTGCCCTTCTTCAAAATCAAGTTACATACAACTCGCTTTTGCGGGAAACGATTACTTTATTTTGGGTTTTAGAAGTTTTTTTCCCTCAAAAACTGGAAAAAATTTTGGGTGCCGAGTGGGTATTGTCACTTGGTACCCAAGTGCAATCCAAGCTGTCCAAATGTGTTTTTGGACGGTCCGGATTGATTCCCTCTCTCTCCTCTCACCCAAACACTCTCTCTCTAAAATCCGGACCGTTAGATCGCATTATGGACGGCTCGGATTGCCGAGTGGGTACCACGTGGGCAATACCCACTCGGCACCCAAAAAATTCTCCAAAAACTGGTTCTCGAAAACCTTCTTGAGAGATAGCAAGCGGGCCTTTCTCAAAACCTTTACACGAACACATAAGACTTTTGGTCTCCCCTAAGGTTTTCGTTTGCGTTATTAAACATTAAAAGTCTACATATCTATGACCCAAACACAAAATTAAGCTACCAAAACAATCCCAGATTCCCAATAATTCCAGCTTTTATCAAATGCTTTCAAGGATATCAATCCTCCGTAAATTACACAGTAAGCTATTTACATTTTCCTATACAACTTGGGAAGACCCCAAATAACCAATATTACTCGTACTACTTTACAAATAACAACATAATTTAACACTCTAGAGTAGTGAATTTCCCCAATTAACGTGAAAACCGAAAAAAGTTGGTGAAAAAATCGCCAACTATATGGAGAAGAAATGATTTTGGGACGAAAAGAGTAATACCATTAAAAGTACATTTTTGAGAAGCCGACTCTCTCAAGCCGGAATTTGCCCAGTGAATCCTGCACATGGGCGCTTCAGCAGGGGATATTGGCACTTAAATTGTAGTATGTAACGAGCTGTGAGACCGGCCATAAAATACATATACGAATGCTCCAACTACAAGCCACATTGAAGCCCGGATCCAAGTGCCACTTCTGAATGTTCACAACATCAGCGAAGTATGAGATACAAATTCACATACAGACAGAGACAGAGGGCATAACTCTCTTTAACGTAAGGCGGGACTAACGAAAAATCGCCGACTGAAGAGGTTCCCACGAGCCCATGACCCTTCTAAACACAGACACTGACCCAAACTTCCCTATGGGGGAAGCTAGCCCGACGTCGCAGGCCCAAGAGCCTCGGTGACCCACAAGAGGGCGAGCACCGCAACGTGTCACGGGAAAGCCCGCACATGGGATGCTTGGGTTGAATGGTTGTTTTGAATATAAGGCAGGACCCACCAGGAAACCACATCAGGACAATCGTTGACAGGAGAGGTTCTCCATGCCCCTTATAAACTCACACATACTGACCCAAACTTCCCAATGCGGGAAGCCACAGACCTCAGCCAAGATTTATTAGCAAGTGATGTGTGGAGAGAGAGAGAGAGAGAGAGAGAGAGAGAGAGAGAGAGAGAGAGAGAGCGAGAGAGGATACTCACCCAAGATTTATTAGCAAGTAGGTGTTTATGAGAATGCAGCAGACAGGTAAGAGTGGCACAAGCGGACAAGTGAAACCTGAGGAGAAATTGAGAAATCATCTCATCAATTTATGTGTAGTAGACCCTCTTATGGATATTGAATTTTCCCTTATTCAATCAAAACATGATTTGTTAACAGATATTGCAATGCACAAACTTCATATTAATTCAATGGAAAATAAAAATAAAGCATTCGTACCACACTTAAAGGGCCTGAAACAAGGGCCGAGTTCTAGCAAGGCTACGAGCCAAAAACGTAGTTGTACACTGTGAAGTATAATTTTAGGGTTTCAGTTTATTTTTATTTATGTTTTACGTCCAGGGAAGTTTAATCGTGTTACTAGGGTTTTGCTAAGGTTATTAGAGTTAGCCTATATAACCCCTTCATTAGCCTTGTAATTATTACAGCTTTACAATGAAATTATTAGGTTGTTTCTTTCTCTCTCTCCCTACTACACTGGTAGGATTTCTATGAACATAAAAATACTACAAATTTCATTTCTAAGTGGATGGGAAATATTCACCGATTCAAATTTAATGTTTGTTTTGGATATTAAACATTGGTCCATTACACGGCCTTTTGGAGTGATCAACATCATCTTAACCTCCAAAACATAAATACTGCAACCAGACGATTAAGAAACTCTAGTAGTCAGTATAAAGACACAAGTATTGATCGAACACCATAATCGTTTCATTTTGGTCTCATCGTCTCTATCATCATATTTAGGTCTATGGAAGATTCAGCATACCTCCTGGGTGTCCAAAACTGTGCCATCCATCACCTTGATCTATACAAGTGAGCACAATCAAACCGCAGGACAGAAGAACAACACCCACTCCACATAGAATGAAGCGCGGGATCCTGCCACAGGTGACAAGTTGGGCTACATAATCAAGAAGAATAGGTAGATAAACAAGTCAATAGAAAGAATAATTCTTTCTTTTTCTTTTTGATCTGGAAAAAATAATTCTCTTTGAAGATCAGGAGTTTTACTCGTTGAATAGTGTTGTCTATCTTTAATCCGACAAACCATATGTTGCACATGGTCCTTACATGGTGTTGGGCCTTATTAGACTTGACGTATGCAAAACCAGTAGAATATTGTTGCTGAACCCAATGCACTTGCTCTTACAGAGATGAGAGATCCCATAGTCTCCATAAAAGAATGCAAGGGTCAACAAAAGCAATTCTAAATCAACTCCAGATGAACACAAAAATTGAAGTACGAACTGGCCTGCCTTAGGTTTCTGGCAACGACAAGAACCTCCCTCCCGGGTTTCCGAAACTATAATGTCCTCACTGTGGTTGTGAGACATACTATTGATGGGGTGTACTCTTACTATATGACCTTTTTGCTCACTTCTATTTCCTTCATATATCATCTTATTTCAGTCTCTCTCAATCAGCCAACCATCTATTGGTTGCCTCACTCCATAGCTGGAGCCTGGAGACCTCATTTCCCAGCAAAAATTAACCTTCCATTTGTCACTAACTTCTTATAACAAGCATCACTGCTGTTACAGTGTTAAGAGTGGTGTTTTATGCTGATGATAGTATTGTAGCTTTGTAGCACAATCAGATTAAAACATGCTACTGCACAGGATTAAACCCTAACCTACTTTCTTAAGCTGTCTCTTTTCTACAACTCAACTACTGCTAACTACCAATGTGTTATCCTCGATATTAATGGCGTCGACCAGGGTTGTATTGAGGTCACCTTGAACCAACTCAAGTTTGTTATCCATGAGTCCACCACCACACTCATACACAACCCCCAAACTCCCTTATAGAGTATTTAGAGGTTGTGAGACATGTGAAGCATGATCAACTTTCTTCCAATCATGATTAGATTTATTTTGACCACAAGAAACACTATCCAAATTCTTAGCATGTCTGGAACAAAGCAGCTATCTCTAAACACATTTGGTTTCTTATCTCAGGTGGCGAACAATCTATGTGGTGTCAATGGGTCAAGTCTTACTTACTCAAACGCAAAAGCTTTTGGGAAGTTAAGATGCCAAGTAGCCCATCTTGGGTATGGAGGAAGCTGCTGAATCTAAGGCCTTTTGTTCTTCCTCACGTCAAGTCTACCATAGGTAATGGTAGGGCTACCTCACTGTTTCATAAGGTAAGAGGAGTCTCCGTAGCAGATGCAATGTTGAATGATGTTTCGTGTTGTTGCAGTCTTATGTTTTATTTCAACATAACAGAGTACCAATCACAAGAAACCTAACCACATATTAGCATTGTTCATTTCCAGGCAGTTAACACCATGACAACAAGAAAGAGGAAATACTGGTTACCTATTTAACACTTTAATTGATGTTTTACAAGTAGAGGGGGAGTAAGAGTTCAAAAGAAAGCATACTCAGGAAGGTATTTGGCTGAAGCAGCAGATGCAAGGAGAAGAGCCCCAGTACATATACTGGCTATACCCCAAGAAGCAATTTTCCTCCTCCTTAGCTCATTATGCTCATCTGCAAAATTCACATTCAACACTGATTAGCAAATTCCAGAAAATACGAGAATATTTGGTGCTAGCTGTAACATATTGTAGGCCTTTCCTATGAAGAATAGGCCATACACTGAAACATGCTATCAAACCTTCACCCACAAATTGATATTTCGAAACTCAGCGAAAAATTAAGTATCTTGGACACGGATCACACCAAGCAAATTTTTTAGCAGAGGGCTA
Source organism: Vaccinium vitis-idaea (assembly GCA_963854785.1). Taxonomy (NCBI): domain Eukaryota; kingdom Viridiplantae; phylum Streptophyta; class Magnoliopsida; order Ericales; family Ericaceae; genus Vaccinium; species Vaccinium vitis-idaea. Next base: position 7,715,360 of record OY978220.1, read on the forward strand.
TTTTGAAAAGAGGATGTCTTCCTTCTTTTTCCCCAGCTTTCCTCCTTGAGTATCAATACTTTAAGAGATATGAGGCTGTTACTGGTGAGCTTCGGTATATTCATTATTCTGACAAGTACTATGACATGCGTGAATTATATGCAAAATCTTAATTCTGATCGAATGTCTGTAAATGGAATACCCTTCGAAGCATTAGTATAGTAGACAAACAAGAAAATCAAACATAGGTATACCTTGAGCAGCTTTTTCTATAAGAGGATATCCAGCTAAGCTCCCCTCATTATCGAGTAAATGCTCACAAGAGCCAATAGAATCCTTAGTCTTTTCTCCCTCAGTCCCGGTGCTGCTACTACAAGACACTATCTCTGCGTGAATTGAATCCTGAAGTGATGATGGAAACGGGGCCTCCTCTGGCGGAACATATCTCAGTATCAAAATAGAAATTGCAACAGTGGTAAATGCTAGCAATGTGCCCACACTAACCTGTAGAAAAGAAGTGCAAACCCCTTATCATCACATTTGGAGATTTTCAGTGTTTGTGAATGTATATAGGCAAGCAGTGATCTTCCCACAAAGAATCCCTGCTTCATAATCATAGAGTAATGTTAAATTACCATCCCGGCTAACTGTTCAATGTCCAATAAAGATGCCAAGGCTGCAGCAGAGATGCCAGTCACCATTGTACTCTTGACAGGAACTTTCGTGTGTTTATTGATGTCAGAAAAGAACGACGGTAACAATCCATCTCTAGCCATTGCCATCAGAATTCGTGGCTAAAACCAAGAACGAGATTACTAATATTAGGGTCACCAAATCTATCTCAAGGTGATATTTAAAGAGAGTAAATGAATCACAATTTGGCCCAAATATATCATTTACTAGAAAAAGTACTAAGAAAAAAACAAACAATTCTTAGAATCTAACAAGTTGAACCAGAGGAAGGATACTCAAAAGTCATTAATTTCGAGACACAACAGTTTAAAGTGCCACTATGCATCTCTAAATCATCTAAGTCTGTCATAGGCAGTGGATATTTCATTATTTCGCGGAGATTATTCATAACACAATTGAACCAACCCCTCACAAGTCTTTGTGATTCTATTGTACATACAACTTGTGCAGATTACATATTTATAGGAGAAAGGAGGATCATTGAAGGATTACGAATGCTCAGAATAAATCCAAATGTGGGTGCAACAACAACATAAGTGGTTGAGGGGATTTGGAACAAATCCTTTTAAAGATTTGATATGACCAAAGCATCCACTTGTGAAACCACATGAAAAAATTCAAAACTTCAGTGCCAAATGGCCAAGAATACTTTTAAACTTGGGTGAATAGGCTTATATTGGGAATCTTACCATTTTATTTGAATTTGAATGCATCACATGCACATCCCCTAAAGAATTGAAACTCCCAACATGGGACCCAGGGAACAGTATACACGCTTAATTGGAGGAAATTAATTTAGGTAATTGATTTTAGCACTCCGCTTTTTGATAACCACACTTCAATATTTGTCCTTTAGTGTTCCCAAACACACATAATATGAACATTAAAATGGGAAAAAAACAATTTGGAGTGTGGTTATCAATATTTGGAGTGCTATTTATCAATTTTTTCCATCACTGTAATGTCTAATGTAATTATTACCAAATTTTATGTGACTGGAGTATGTGAATTCTATTAACTCTAAATATGATTAATTTACCAAGTTCTACGCGTTTATATTTTTGGCTATGCTTTAATTTACGTTCTACATATTTCCATCTTTTCAAATTTCTTTTTGTCTCTTTTCAAAAAGGTTTTCCCTAGAATGCTTTTGTTTAAAGTAAGACACCTAACAAAATTTTATCCTTCTTAATGCACCGTCCTTCCATTGTTATCTTAACTAAGTTTCTTATCACACTTACGCAATGCATCTAGCTTCAGTTCTAAATCTTCCTCTCCTTTTTGTTTTCTCCTGTCATGTTATGATTCGCCAGACTAGATTATTCACCGCAACATCACCCCCCAAGAGTGGGTCTTTTTCCGATCAGAAAAAAAGAGTGGGTCTTTTTCTTTCTCAACTGAAACCTTTTATTTTTTTTTCTCTTTTTTGTTCCCTGTGAAACAGCTAGATGTCTTTTTGGTCCCCGTGAAATCTATATCCATGGCTCACCTCTCAACTGCTCCCTCATATCTTCTACGGAATTCTTATCCTCGTCCTTACATTGGCTTCCTCCCTCTCCTCTGATCCTACTGTATTATAATTTATAACTACTTAGATGCTACAGAAAGTGCCACAAATGAAGATTACCATACATAATTGAAGGGTGAATTTACCATTACACACAATAGTTTAACTCATTGTGCTAAGGCACGCTTCCTGATATTTCAAAATGAAAAGATTCTTGTGCCTCCCTGATCACATATGTGTCTACATACTTCTATCTATAACCACATTAAAGGAAGCAATTTCTGCTGGTTCAGACAATCGAACTTGATATATTCTTAAATACTGGTTTCAACTGGCAGTAGAGGATCATAGAACTTTTTTTTTTTTTTGAAATTCCGAAGTAGATGATCATAGAACAGAAGTGAACTTGTGTACCTGAGGAAGTATCCCACCAATCAAACCTGAACAAAGGGCAGTAAGCGCTCCAATTGTAATAACATATCTGCAATATCATAAAGAATGTGATCGTGAAACAAGTTTTAACTGAAATCCCCATCAACGACAGAAGACTCGAGCACCACAAACTCCAAGTAAATTACACTGCTTACGCTGCCCATTCCATCCCATAGTGAGCAAAAGCCGAGGAGATAGGAGTGTCTGGATCTAGCGCATAGTATGGTACTAGGCCAACAATAACAGCAGAGACCAGCATATACAAGATGCAACATGAAGACAGTGCAATTCCAATACCCATTGGCAAATCCTGCTGAGGATTCTTCACCTGTAAATGTTCTAGAAGTATCATATCGAGGTTAAGGACATGAAAAAAAGGAATAAGAAAAGTTAATGGTTTAACACTAGTGTATTCAAAGCTGAAATTGAATATATGTGTCTTTTCAATCATAAAGGACCCATATGTCAACAAAAAAGATAAACTCCATTCCAGATCACAGTGTGTCTTTGGTCACTGGGAGTTTAGTAGATATCACTTCTACAGTGTTAGCTATGCTTGATTTTCTGCTTGGTCTATCACCTTGTTCATGTCATAAGTGATCTCCCAAGTTAACTGCAACTTTGCTCCAAATTTTATTCTTTTGAACTTCCCATGTTCTTTCAATTGCAATGTTGTTACCTTCTGCTTTCTAGTGCTCTAAAATCACAGGTCAACGATTGGACGTTGTTAGAGCTTGTCCCACCTTGACTAATTATAACCTCCAAAGCTAGTATATGAGCCTGGGCGGCTTCTCCACTTATTGCCAATTGGTTTTGAGTTAGATGTTTTAACAGACATTAATGTAATAGGTTTTTTTTCCCTTGACAACAAGACAGTTTCCTACACTTGTCTCTAAAAGTTCCATGCAACGATTGTCGGACCGCTTTTCCACCAACTCTTCTAAAACCAATTGGTGTTAGGAAGGGCTTCAATTAAGTCTTTTATGGCATTCGACATCGCACCCGCAAGTCTGTTTTTAGAGCGGTCGCAGGGAGTGGCATTGTGTAACCAAATCCATGGGGGCACTCCGGGCCCAACAATCCCTCCCTCACGATGACGCTCCCGCGACTCGAACCCATGACCTCCTGGTTCTGATACCACTTGTCGGACCGCTTTTCCACCAACTCTCCTAAAACCAATTGGTGTTAGGAAGGGCTTCAATTAAGTCTTTTATGGCATTCGACATCGCAACCGCAAGTCTGTTTTTAGAGCGCTCGCAGGGAGTGGCATTGTGTAACCAAATCCATGGGGGCACTCCGGGCCCAACAACGATATCTACAGACCTTACGAAAGGACACATTTATCTAAAGAGAGTTTCGGAAGTCCGATAGTATGGCCACCATCTTTGTCTATTGGTCTATGGGCATAGGGTGACTAGTTTTTGACTTCGAATCAGAAGGCCAAACCTGAGAGACAATCAGAATAATCCAAGTAAGTGAGTAACTATCAGCAAGGTCCTCGTGGAATTAAAGTTCCATGTTGGACGCTTTAGCAGCATACAGATATCTGATGTAATTGGATTTTACAAAATGCTTGTCAGAATACCAATCGAATCATATCTTCCGAATGGAAGTAGAAATCTGATTATTGCTCTTGTATATTTTGTATTTTTTCGAAAAAATGGTTGAACTAGAATAACAGATACCATTGTCATCTGAGTGAAACTTGTAGATGGAAGTCTTCTTTGTAAGATCCGCATATTGCAAATGGAAATTTTTACGATATAATTTAAGAAAATACATTATATGGTTTCATTAGTCTCAGAGTCTTCTACAAGTCTGTGACTATATCCTGCACGTACACATAAAATCAGATGAGGAGGCAGTTTAACTCTAATCTTCATTCTTCTTCCTCATTCCCTTGGGTTCCACTTCCTAAAAAAGCATACGAAATCCATCGATCATTCAAAGTATACCTCCTCGGCTGTGCTGGTAACTGAATCAAAACCAACATACGAATAGAAGAGCGTTGCAGACCCAGCAAATACTCCATTTACTCCAAAAGGAAAATACCTAGAAAATATAAAGGATGCATAAGCCCTGCTACCGTATGTGAAACTGTAAATAAGGCATGAGAGGAATAACTTATTACCCATTGGGAAGCTCGTACCCAACCCATCCAGTCTTGAAACCGACATAAACTCCAGTTATTACGATAAAAACCATGACTGCAACGTTTACAGTTGTGACAATTGTTTGCACCAATGAACTCTACAAACAAGTGTTTTATCAAAGGCAATTGGAAAGTCAATGTTATAAGGACAAGGATATTTAACGCAAAGGGGGGAAAAACGAGATTTACAAGAAACAGAACATATTTTAAAAATACCTCCTTGATCCCTAGGCAGAGAAGCAATGCTACTACGCAAACTAAAATTGCCGCACATGGATCAACCACAACACCATAGATTGTCTGCCGGGCTACAATAGCAGGCAGCTTATCCGCACCTCCAAAAAATAAAGCCTGCAAAAAACAAAGAACTTTAATAGGGAAGCCTAAATAGAGTATCCTGTGAAAGGTATCTCAAAGCCTAATTATCGAATATAAAACACGTAAGTTGAAGAAAAACACACTTGGACCTATACGTAACCCTAACAGCACACTGTCTGTATATAAGATTCTAGAGTTATTACATTTCTAAGAGATTGCATACAGAAAATCACATTACAAACTATACAAGATCTATATTCATAATATTAAAATAGCAGGAAAAAGCGAGTAAAAAGTAACTGTGAAGAAACTCTACTGCACCAAATTTGGGGATATGCCTCGAGCAACAGCTGCGCTACCAAGTGTATATTCAAGTATCAGAGCCCAACCAATCAACCAAGCAACACTGATAGAAACCACAATATCTTGAGTCATTGGCTGAACACATATCAGAAATAATCACCTCAATCATAAACATGTGAAAATGAAGAATTCTGTCATTGATCGCTCATTTTCAAAGTTCATGTGAACTTGAGAGTAACACATAGCCAGTATGAAATTTAATCAAATCACAAACAATGTATAAAGGATAACGGGGAAAATATAAATCTGGTTTACCCTTCTCCAACACATATGTAAGAGTAATGATAGGCACTCCCAGCAGAAGGACAACGACATGCAAGCTCCGCATAACAAAATGCAGAAAGTGCAGCTGCTATTCCACCTATTAGGAAAGACAAAATGAGACCAGGTCCCGTCTGCTCTCTAGCAACTGTGCCAACTAGTATATAGACTCCTGCTCCTATGGTCGACCCAACACCTGATAATTGGAGCATAAGTAAAACAAATAATCTAAAGGAAAAAGAAATAGAAGCAAACTCCAATGAGGGGCATGTGCAGAGTAAATTAACGTTTGGATAAGGAAATTAGAATGCCCGAAAATGGGAGACTAGTATCGAGTTTCTAAGCATCTTGGGAAATAAGTTTTGATATACAATTACAACCATTAATATAATGCTTAAACGTTTACAACAGCTCTTTTACATTTTGTTATTCCTTTTTTTTTTTTCCCAGTAAACATGAATTAAGAACCCACACATGGAAATGAAATTATGACATAGAAACTAATACAATGGAGCATATACTCGTGCCTAGAGTTGGAATCAAAGGAGAATAGGTCGAGGCAATAGACCCCATTAAGTTTGACCTTTCCTCTAAAATTTAAATGAAGTACACTTCTGAGTTCTGAACCTAAAAAGTAACAAGCACTGCGTCTGATTTATAGGGGTGGTACTTTCTCCGTCACTGGCTATCCATCATTCCTTCTATCCTGTGTAGGCCTATTCATAATTTCTGGTAAGATACACTAGTTAATCATCGTCGCCTCCCCCCTTTTCAAGAACGAAAGCTTGCCTTACTAACTATATCCGATACTGATGAATGAGAATACCGCCTGACCGATAGCAACCCAGGCAAATTTCCATTGCTGTTGGGGTCGAGCTAACATCCTTTTTCAGCAACAGTAATAACTGGGAAGTCGTTTTTGTCTTGTATTTCGTTCACCAGAATGATTTGTGAAGAAATCTAATGGACATTCCTCGGCTTCCAAATTGAATTACAACTCATCTAAATTGGCAAAAGTTGGTTCTACTTATAATGTAAATTCTGGTCATTTTGAAGTGAACCAAATGTCTGAATGAAAATTCCAAGAAAATAACCATCCCATTCCAGCTAACCAAACACTACCTTATTGGTCCGAGGATTTAAAAGAATCAATGTACAAAGGCGTTAAATTATAAGGGGAAAAAACCATAAAAAAAAGAATAAAAATAGCAGAAAAATAAATTTTACCAATTGCAACAAGATCAACAGCAGACAATCTCTTTGCCAATTGCTGACCTTGACACCTTGTACGAGCTGAATCAACCCTCTTTTTCCTCATCAAACATCCAAATCCCCACAAACCCTCCTTTGCCATTTTCCAACAATCACCCCTGCTGATGAATTGAGATGGCTCTAAAGAAACCCATCTGCTCCTAACATAATACCCAAGAAAATTTTGAAAAAAGAAGGAAGCCGACAAAGGAAACCATTGGAATCTTTTACATTTTCTATGTTATCATTGATCACTTCTATTTTATCCGAAACAAAGAGAGACAAGAATATAATGAAAAAAGGGAGCTAAGAGAACCTGTTTTGAATGTGCCCGTAATTGTGGGAAAGAACATTGTAACGTGCTCTGCCCGTAAACCTGAATCCCTGTCATTCACAATCACTTATCCGGACATATCCTACCGGCCGATAACTGTGTCTAATTCTACTTATTATCCTGTATTTATTTTCTGAAAGACATGTCGGAAACTGTAGGATTAATTTTATCCTACATGTGGGGTACTGATCGTGTCAAAATTAAGATAAATATGACCCGTAAAATGCGTAAAATGGATTTAGTAATATAGTGGGAGTGTGGGTGTTGATCCACGAGGACTAAGACTGATTTTTGTGTCAAGTTTTTGGTGGTTTATGGATTCGTCTCATTCGAGACGAATCCAAAAAGTACAAAATTACGGTTGAAACTAATTTTTTTTAGTAAAGCTAAAATTAAAAACAATAAACTGGTTTATTTTTCGGCTTTATTCAAAAAAATATTAATTTTGACTATAATTTTATATTTTTTGAATTCGTCTCGTCAAGATAAATTAATAAATCATGAAAACTTGACGCAAAACTAATAAATGAAAAAAAAAAATTTGAATAAAGACAACGAAAAAATCAAAAACTAGTTCTGTGTTTTTTTGCCAAAGCACCCTAACTTTGTATTCAATGGTTTAAGATATTTTAAACTAATCTTGTGACTAGATCAACTAATGTGGTAATGATGTACTCTAGCGTATCTTCTAGATATTCAAGTATAGGTGAGATAAAAATATACCATCTTAGATGGCACGGATTGTCTACGCTACATTAACACTAAACTAGAGCCATAGGCACAACCTGTCTCATCTTAAGCAAGGTGTAATTTTAACTCAATATATATTTCATGGCTTAAAAACAATTGTATAACCGTTATATTTATGATTGTATAAAATAAATACAACAAACACCAAATATTACAATGAGATTTATTTGAAATAAAAAGTCTGAATTATACAATCGCCACAATTTATTGATCTAAGTCACAAAATAAAATTACAAAATAAAATAAACCATAGTTACAAAAGCTAGGACTTACCTACACCCTAAGAGGATAGTTTAGCCTGCCACGGAAATGCTGATGAACAAGGCTAGGGAATTGGTCATGAAGCTACTGTGACTTCTTTGTAAACATGAGACTCTCTCATACACAACCAATTTTGCAATTATAATACCACGGCAGCAGCGTATTGGCATCATACATTAATCACATATATCTGACGATCGAAGCAATCTCTTGCTGGATATATATCCTTCATTTGCTTTGGTTTTGCTTATGTTCCTCTCGTTTGTATGTTGTTCTTTGTTTTCCTGTTGTCCTTGTATCTGGTAGCTACAATGTTCATGAAATGAAATTCTCTCTTCTTCGCTAAAAACAAAAACAAAAAAAAAAACAATTTTGCAATTATAATATGTAGACAATAATGTAAGAGTAAGGAGTTGGGAGACAAGGAGGTAGAAGAATAGAGCAATAGGTTGAAATTATAAGGCTGGACCCACGAATTGCATGGACTGGACACACATGCCCATTTGCAATGCTTTCCAAATGTAACTCCTCTTGATGCTTGTTTTGACTGTGATTGCCCGTAGTTTCAAACACTGTCCGTGGAGGATAAGGATAAAATACCGTCCGACTATGCGCACGTGCACGAACATATCTGGACAGTTCATTTCAGGAATAACGGTCCGGATTTAAAATAAAAAAACTCTTCCGTGTAAGAATTATAACTCTTACATGGAATAGTTTTTCTAAAATTCGGACCATCGAAAACACGCACGGATGGTCAAGATGCAGTGTCCGTGCATTATTCTTACGCGGGGTGTGGGTATGAATAGTTTTTTTTGGTAAAATATTTCATGATCGACAGATGGGTTCTCAGCTTCCAAATCTAGGCCAAGTATGGTACACACACTCCTCGGACCTACAATAGCGAAAATATAATAGGGTAAATAGCAAAAACACCCCCCTCATCTATCACCGTTTTGCAGGGACACCCCCTCATCTATAAAGCGCAACACTCACACCCCTTCATCTATGAACCGTTAGCAGGGACACCCCTTCCGCGTCATTTCCGTCCAAATCCTTAACAGAATTGGATTCAATTATGTGATTGTCCCCCTCTCTTATTAGAGCAAACACCAAACACTTTCCATCTCTCCTCCCATTCGAACAACTCCATCCAAAAATGTAAGTTTGCATTTGTTTGTGGTCTGCATAAAATCAGATTTGCATCATATTGGGCAAACAGTAAAGTATAAGAGTAGAATAGAGTTGTTAATTGGTGTTCTTTCAACTAACCTTATAGTTAACACACCTTAAGAATCTCCTCCCAGGGTTTGCTATGGATTTTGTCATTTTGATGTGTGGATGGGTTCTGGCTTTCCACAATGACAAGTGTGGTAGTCCACTTTGGTTTTGCTTGAACCACTGGAATCCATGGAAGCCATTTGAGATCTGGGAAAAGGAGAAATGAAGGAGAGAGAAGAGATCAGAAAGGAAGGGGAGATAGGGAGAAAAGCGAGAGAAGAGGAGGAAGATAGACTTTTGCCCAAAATCTGGGTTTAGACGGCTGCCCTATGGAAGCAAAAGTGGAGAAAAAAATTCCCTCCAGAATGAGAGGGTATATGAGTCTTAAATATGTTATAATCCATTTTCCATCCAAAAAATGAACGGAAATGACGCGGAGGGGGTGTCCCTGCTAACGGTTCATAGATAAAGGGGTGTGAGTGCTGAGTTTTATAGATGAGGGAGTGTCCCTGCAAAACAGTGATAGATGAGGGGGTGTTTTTGCTATTTACCCAATATAATAAAACACATTTGATAGTAGTAATCAGGGACATAACAGATGCATATTAGGCGGTCTTAATGTATACATTTTGGCACTTATCAGGTAGTACTATACAATCCCGGCCTCCCGGGGAGGTGGGATTGAGTAGGATTAAGGAGAGGCGCAGAAAACTTATTTTGAACGAGGCATGAAAAATTACAAAAAAAATAGAGTAACTCAAATGTTTTGTAGATAGTAAAAGTCCAAAAATATCCTATAAATTTACAAAAATGCCTATCTTTCAAAGATAATCCTGCCTTGGTAAAAAATGTGAGTGAAAATAATTATTACCATGACAAGTCGAGGGACTACTAATACCAGCATTACGAGACCTTTGTGATGGTGGGGATCTTTTTATTTTGTGATATGATGTGCATTTGACAGTCCAAACTCGTTCTAAATTTATTGTTTTACGGTGTTTTGACATTTTTTCCCTTGTTTCAAGCCTCGTGCATTACTAGAACAGAACCATGTTAAAAACTCTTTAAATTCCATAAAAACTGAAAGAGATTGACCACCTCGGTTAGGCAGAATGGTGTGCCTCACACTTTCCCATCCCGTAATTTAACTCCCGAACCAAGATAATCACTAGTTAAGACAAACTAATTGTCTTGAAAATCGTACATTGATTTAGTGCTGATTAACCTCAAAACCAAGTAGCGACTCCAACGAAAGCAATGCGCTTACTTCGAAGGCTTCTCTCACACACAATTTAATATTTTCATATTTTTATTTTCTTTTTCTATTTAACCAAACCAACCAAACATGGCCAAATGTAAATAATATCAATTCATACAATATCCCAACAAAATGTCTGTTTTACCTTTCATCACAAAAACTGTAAGCCCAAATGAGGTTTTAGATTATGAATCTTCACTACGATCCGCTTACGGAAACTAGAGTAATTATGCTCTTTCAAATGAAATTGCAAGCACCAAACATAAAAACACACAAAGGCTGAAACAGATTCTCTCAGTTTTCAGATCAAAATGTCTCCTCTGTTTTTGCCTAAATACCTAGTGACAAAGCGAAAAAAAATAACTCGATAATTCTTTCCTCACGAGTATACACTTCTAAGTACATAAACGGAAGTGTTGCCCGTTATATTTTGAGTGTACAAACTATTACAATATCAAAACCATCTTACAAATTGTGGTCTGCTATGGAAATTTTTACAATTGTTGGCAACAAGGTCCCCAATGCCTGCCCCTGTATCCATAGCTGGTGGGTGTTGGCGTCACAAGAACTGGAGTATTCCCGCAGAATTTGAGGGTTTTGGAACTGATTCTGCAATATATACGATCAATCCAAGCAAATAAGTCAAGGTTGAGGCTAAAGACAGCGACATTAAAATGCAAGCTATTGGACTACTAATAGTCGCTCGCACTTATATCTGTGATCCACATGCAATAGTTATCGCTGAACGGTGGCACTTGCATCATTTCTCTTCAAGATGACTAAACCAACTGGAGATGGTTCTGGAAAGGACTCTGGTGTCATTGACTGAAAGAGTCTTGAGCCTTTGAGCAATAGCATCAGCTGGAGTGTACATGGAACCTGTTTGCCATCTTGGTTCCTGATCATGCAGAACAAAAGGCCACCCACCCACCCAAACAATCATTAAACATTTAATGATCGAAAATAGGAAGAGATGGACAAGTGACAACCATACTTGCACTAATAACGAGCAATAATAATGTATACATGCAATGGGAACGACTAAATAATTACCTGTATGCAAGGTGTGACATGAGTCCCCGTCAATAAGACCTTCTCTAGTGTTCCACCCATAGACTCCACACGAGGCTTCAATGCCTCTTCAAGGAGATCCGTCTCGTCAATTGCATCAATATTGAACTTCACCTAAGAAATAGCAACAAATGTATCACCGGAACAGATAATGAAGGCATCTTATGGATGAAAAAACATGTAAGTGAAATGGCATGAAAAATACCAGTAGAGTATGCTTCACATTGTACGACTTTTTAAAACAATCAAGATTCTCTGGAGGTGCTGGCCTGAACTCTGATATGCCTTGTGTGACCTAGAAGAAGAAATATCAACTTCAATGGTGCATCCATGTGAGTTTCTGTTACCAGTCTAAACTTGAATATTGCAGAAAGTGCTAATTTCTAATCCACCCATCATTAAAAACAGCAATTGTGCTCATTTCTTAGTTTGCTAGACATACATATTTCCAATCAAATTATTAACTTATCCATCGACCAAATCGTTTATGTTTTTGCTTCATCTTCTAAAAAAGGACAGCCATGTTAAGATACACACATCTCAATAATATGCTAGAGACAATGAATTCTGGTTATGCTACAGTTTCCTGGTGTATCATTTAGGCAGCACCAATTACCTGATTCAGTACTGAGGGCAACTGATCGACAAATTTGGTTAAGGAAACCAAAGCTTCCTGATCATAATCTGGTAATGTTGTAGCCAAATCAAGCAGTGCCTTCCATGCATCTCCTATTTTTCATCAGTAATTAGTTCGCGTACTTGAAAAATGTGAAGAAATCATGATATTTCAGGCCTCAATTTAGTATGAAAACGCATGTTACCTAACCATCTCCTAGTGCATTCACAGGAAAATTGTCTATTTCAGTAAATGGCCATATCCAGGGAAATTACACAATTAAGCTCATGAAAAACTTTTTATTGTTCACAAGTTGCATCAAGCACAGTACAAAGGAGAAACATGTAGGGTTCATGATTTGTCAGAAAATTAGTAGTTGGGACAGAGGGAAAGTGGTCGACCCCACTGCATTACAGCTCAAACAAAATAAACAATAAAACCTACTTCCAATAGCAGTTTGTCTAAATGATGTTAGCAAATACTCTTCCAAACGTAGGTCGTACCGAACTATGACAGTTCTGATTACTACTCAGGCTAAGTAACCAGGCTCCACCAAACTCGGTCTACACTTTTTCAAAGGAGAAACAATGTCTGAACAAACATTTCAAAGATCAACATTTTTCAAAACAAACCATTTCAAACCAACTCTTTTCAAATCCTAATTTTCAACCAACCAGTTTGCATCATTTTTACATCTTCCAACATAGCATTGTCAGGTTTTGTGTGTTCAGCTTCAGCATAAAAATACAATGGCATTGACTTGGCACCATAAGAAGTGTTAGTTTATCCTCCCTGGACAATTTTTGATGCCATAAATTGTCAATATCTGCTGCACATATTCATGAGCTTTCACAACAAAAGAACACACTAATTTTGGAAACTATCATCAGGGATTGAGTTCCGTTCTAGCATTATCCCTACTTGTAATAGCATCCAACGAAATCCATCACTATCTTTCTGGACCTAAATATTAGTCATCTTCAAAATAAGCCCTCACAAGGTATGCCCTTAAGAAAATTAGCCGGTTTCCTAACATCAAAGGATGCTTACGACACATAAAGTAATTATTTTGAGAATAGCTTAAGGAGTGACTTGACACACTCAAACTGTTTGTAAGATGATGACTCTGTACTTTACAAAACTAATGGCCTTGAGGAGTGACTTGACACACTCAAACTTGCTGTTAGATGACGACTTTAAGTTTTACAAAACTGATAGCCTGAGCTTAGTCTCTCATATTTCCCTCTGCTCAAACTCTCAATCCTCACTCTACATTCCCACTCTCAATCTTCACTCTCGCAAATTTCAGTAGTTTGAGATATTACTCTTTCACGCTCACACTTGCGCTTGCACACTCTTACTATTTTCGAACTCATTTTTGACTCGTCGTGTTAAAGCCAAGAATTGGTATCTCAATTTTGGATTCATATTATCTCAAATACTCCACTCTCGCCCTAGCCAATGCATCTTAGCTTTCACCTTTTTATTTCATAAGCAACAAAAGTAAGAATGGAGGAACAAAAATGTGCAAGGACAAGAAGTCTGCTAAACAAACATGGAAAAAATAGTGCAAAAAGCACCATTATATATCATCATGCAGTCTTTCCCTAGCCAATGCTCATAAAAGAGTACAAACGGTATGATGTCCAACAATGGGGTCAATGAAGCGCAATAAGCATACTGCCAAGGAAACAAAGACACAACCTCTGAGTTATGCAAGGACACAGTAACATGCAATGAGCTTTCAGCGTCAAAGACATGCAACTATGCAAAGGCCGCTGAAATGTGCAATGAGGTTTCAATGTCAAAGTTATGCAAATCTGAAACCTAAATATCAAAAGTATTGAGCAACATGAAAAAAGGGACGAAATACAAAAGACAGAGACAGATGTAGCATGCAATCTACCTGAGGCACTCCTAGCCATGGAGTACACTGGAGATGCTTCCAGAAAAGGCACCATTTGACTGACTAGAGGACCTAGCTGCACAACAGAAATTGTCAACATGATAAGAATTGTTCAAGTAGCTATTACATAAGAACAAACAAAAGAATTAACTCTGGTTAGTTGTTAAAATTGTTGTTCCTTTTTTTTTTTTTTTTTTTGAGGATTCAATATTTGGGATCCAAATCGATGATGTATCTCTTAGTCTCCTACAAGCATTAGGTTTCATGAAGTCCATTTTCTATATACTGACTTGATGCCTCAGTGTTCAAATTTTTACTCTATTGTGAGATCTTGGGTGACTAAATGTCTACTTATGTGCTAGAATTGAATAAATTTTCTGCGCATGACTAATAGAAAAGCACAAAAGAAGAAGAGAGATCTTCATATGGTTCCATAAATAGAGTACCTAGACTAATAAAATGGTGGATGATAGAGAAAAAGCGAGTAGCAAATAGGGAAATCCTCATAGAGACATAAATGATGTGGTTGTGACTACGATAAGGAATGACTAAAAACGAGACGGGGTCTCATACTGTACTCGCACTTGATATTATCGCAGAGTGCCGGTCGAGCATTGAAGAAGGCCAGTCAGTTAAGCAGATTTTACAGCCTTTCATACAAGCAGAAGAGGCAGTTTCTTTCTTGGTTTTAGCCACTGACTCCTATTTCTTGTGGCCTTATCGGGGCTAGTAGTTTATGTACTCTTGTTTAACCTCAGGGGTTGTAGTTACAGCAGTAACATGCTTGGTATCAAGTAAGATGGGTTCTCATGCTTCATTATCTGTCTTGGTTATGGGATTGACTATAATGCAACATATAACTAGAAATTTTGAGTAAAAAGATCTAAAATAAGTAGGACCAAAATTTAATATTAAGACTGTAATTCTAGTGAATAAAGTAGAAACCAAGATACCAAAGGACGGAGGTAACATGATCCATAGAATCAAAGAAAGTTGACTTAAGCGGAGGAGTGTTTGTTGTTCCTTTCCTGCTCATCCGTTATTTTCTTTCCCATGTTGGTTTTCACCAAACAGCATACTTAGCACATAACTACTGGACACTTGTTCCCCCTAAAGTACTTTTTATCCCACTATTATCTTCAAACTCTTGGCTTCATCCTTGCACACGCATGCGCACACATGCGAATATTGAACATGGTTAGTGAAGATGACTCGTTTTTATCCAATGCATACACTTCATATTTCCTTCTTTTTACCTATTAAAAGTACACAGCTATCACAAAAAGAACTTATTTTGCCCAATATTGTTTAACATCAAGTAGGATTTCTTATTTGTCAAGGGATGGCATATTGCAATAAACTACACGATATGAAGTATGAAACCACAAAAATCTTACGATAATCAACACTACATGCTGGAAACTGAACATAATCACCTGCTCAAAATAAGGGACTGCCTCAGTTGCTGGCCTGTTGTTGTACGATATTATTGCATTGGCCTTCCACAAGAAATAAATAAATAAGCTGTCATACTCCAAGAATAGATCCTTAATTTTGTACTAGAGGGCATTTAAATGCATATTCTGCTCGATAACTGAGTCACAAACTAGTATGTCACCAGTGCCATGCACAGGTTTAGCTTAAAAGTTAATGTTCCAAGCAAATGCATTTTCTAAGGCGTGGTTCATTAATTTTCTCAAATCACTTCAAAATCTGATGCCAGATACTGTTCAATTGCCGTCTGAAACTGGATCACTACACCTACTTCTAAATGATCATATAGATCGTTTCATAATTTCTCGACTTTTTTGACATTTTCATCTAATTCAGAGTGATCGACAAAAACTTGTAAATTTAAAACATTCCAAATTCAGTTGGTACTTTCTCTTGGTTGTGAATTTATTACAATACGGTGTCTATCAGAATTGTGTTGTTCGAAACCCCTGGGAAATATTGCTACATTTTGTTGATATTGTTGTAGTGTATCAATTTTTCATAGTTATTTACTCTGCAAGGTTGTTTACTACAGATTTTAATGCATCAAAAACTTCAATCAAAGTGCCTATTTCATAAATTTTTTGTGACAGTTCATCGAAAGTCTTATATAAAATGATACAGAGAGTTGGAGGTCTTTGATAGTGTTCTTTAATTTCTATGATATAGTACTTAACACTATCTGTTTTAAAAAAATGGATGCAAGGCGAAAACCTCACCTTTAAAAAAAAAAAAAAGAGTGAGAAAACAAAGAAATAAAATAAGGGAATAAGGGAGAAACTAAGACAACAAAAGAAAACTTAATTGATTGTTAAGAAAGGACATGTGGCCATAACAGAGAGGACACACATCAAATTCCCAAAATATACTTAGAGATTCCACTTAATCTCTATGGTACATGAAAATATTGCCTAGTTATATGATGCTTCACTCCCCACTCTCACAAGCCTTCCTCTCCTCTGCATTAAAATTGGAAATTAATGACAGGTTTAGATACTACAAAGCATGAAGATGGAGAGAAGATGGAGAGTCATTAAAAGTAGACTAACATTTGTAGATCCCAATCATGAGGAAACAAAGATACGATATGGGAGGGAAAAAGGAAATTTTTTTTAGAAAATAAAGTGAACCAATTTGAATGCACTTTCTAAATTAACAATCAACTTAAGTTTTTTATTCTTTGGGCCATTAGGGGAGTGGGGGACGGGAACCATCTAAACTTATGGGTGAAAATTTTGAGAGTGGAGAATATAAAAGAAAAAAGTAAATAGAGAAGAAATAAAGAACCAATAGAAATAAGGAGAAAGCAAAAAGATAATAAAAGATTATAGACAAACTTATTAACATTATTTATGGATCAAACATATCCATCATATATATTGACTTGAGAAATTCTCATGACATGACTACAGAGTGCTTCAGTTTTACTTCGATATTAATATCAATGCTAATCTACACCAACTAGAGAAATGTGTTTTTAAAACTCTGAAAGCAAGGAAACAAAACCTCTGGTATCTTCTCAGAGAAATAACTTCCTGTGAGTGCTTGGAGAAGAGCACCATTGCTGCAAAATAACAATAGATTACTGGAAAGATGTCGATGCCAACTACTGAACAGGGAAAAAATGAGACATACCCAGTGCTTAGTATCATACTCATGATGGACAGAAGAATTTAGCAGCTGATGACAATCCAATTTTGGGTAACTCCTCACTAAATCAGAAATTACGTCGGTATGTGCTTGATTTAGAACTTTCAGATATAATGAAAACCTCATTTTCGTGTAATTATGATATAAACAACGCCCTCTTTTGAAAAGTGCAATGACGATTTACCGTATCCTCCAAGTTCATGGGATAGGTGAGAGGAACGTAATAAAATTGAATGCAGTAACAAAACTCACTCTAGAACATACATATTCTTTGTCACCGGATAAAAATCAGCAAAGTCAAACTATGAGTTACTACCTCAACCAAATGAAGCATTTATATGCATACCAATCACTAAAAAAGCTCAAGCAACACTAAACTTGGAGTTAAGGATTATTGATCCATTCCATTTGCTTCAATGTTTTGAATGTTGATCCACACAAATATTCTAAGTGATTTGTCTAGCAATAAGATACGTGGACATTGATGAACCGCCAACAAAAACTAAGAATCCTTGACTTTTTATTCAGCGTTCCTTTTGCTGATACATGTTCAAGATATCACGAGACTGTTGACAAGAATCAAGAGTAACGATTATGTCAAGACTCAAGAGTAGATTGATTTTTGGTGAGATGTATTGAACAAGTCTAGAACATTCTTCTTTCTGAGTTCTGTAGGCATTCGGAGATTATACATTCCATCAACAGTCACACTAGGACAGTAGGTACTTCGTAACACTTCAGCTCTGTCAACAGTCACACAAGCTTACTCAAAAGTCCACTAAAATAGAAAAATAAGATGGAATTTCAGAATGTCAACATCACCTTATATATTCCATGACATAATGACTTCCATTCCCTAAGTCATCTACACCACTCTACTGATTTTTCGTTTTTATCAACATTTTTCCCTAAAAAACTTCAAATATTTTTTCATGGCCCCAAAAGTAACAACACGAAAATCAGATGAATCTTGGGGCTTTATTGGAGGATAAGTCAGTTCTTCAGGGCAATAACCATAGGCCTTAATCTCAACCACAAGTGATCAGCTACATGAGTTTATTGTCATCAGTTCATCATGAAACATTACTTTAGGTTCACCCTAGACATGCAAATCATCCCTGCCATTCCCAATCACATTCTTTTTTTTTTTTTTGACATTCTTTTGGCACGAACTTTTGGTGAAAAGAGTTTGCCTCAATCCTACAAAATGTTTACAGGTAATGCAACGGGGTGAACTCACCTATGGCCAACGGAATAAAGTGGAAGGTGAAGGAATTCAGTAGCTGTTAGGTTGGCACCAGGCAAACCAGATGTTGAAATTCTATCATAACAGGCATTAAACCTCTCATAAATTTCTTTAGCAGCTTGAGCATGATCAAAGGTCACATTATATGGCACAGAGATGATAAGATAGCCTTCATTTGCCAGAAGCTCGAGTAGATAGCTGTAAGGAAGAACACAAGGCATACGACGAAGATTAAGAGATTCAACCACATATTAATTTTTTTATCAAGACTCAAAGAGATGAGATGCCTTAGCAAATTAAATAAATATGAACAAATCGACAGACTGAGATTTTAAAAGTGGAATGGTGAAACTTGCTCCCTCCGTCCCATTTTTTTTGTCTCTTTTGTGTCTATTACCTATATCTTTCAATGTGGATCTCCAAAAATACGCAATATGGATCTTATTTGATAGATTTCAATTTATTCTATAATACGAAGTTCTCGAAATCCAAAAAAAAAAAAAAAATGCAATATGGATCTTATTTGATAGATTTCAATTTATTCTATATTTCAAAAGTTCTCAAATCATTAAAAAAAAAAATTATAGATTGGAAGATATAGGCAATAGACACAAAAAAGACAAAAACAATAATTGATAAACAAAATGGGTCGGAGGGAGTAATAAATATAAATCACATTTTACTGCATGAAAGGCAAGCTAATAAATTTACTTTTAAGACTCAGAATTCTGGAGACAATGGAAGATAAAAATGCTGGAAGGCTGCAGAGAAAGCTGTGTGTATGATTGGTGGGTAGATATACATCTGAGGGAGATCTGGAGAAACCAACAAAGTAGTGAAGAGTCGAGGTCCCAAAGGCGGAAGAGGAGAGAGCCTAAGGCAACCCTTAGAGAGAGAGAGAGAGAGAGAGAGAGAGTGGCAGTTATGATGAGATATAGAGACTCGTATCCTTCCTAGGTGGGATACGGGTATCATATGTGGTGCCCCTTCCTGAGGGTGGCTTAGCTGAAGGATACGTGGCATCCTTGTAATGGCTGTCATAGGCCTGGTCCATCAGACTATAGGGGTTGACCCCCAGCTGGACAGCCATTAGAAGGACGCCACGTGTCCTTCAGCTAAGCCACCCTCAGAAAAACTCCTCCCATATCTATATGGACACTTGAACTCTCATAAGGGGCACCCGCATCATATATGATACCATATCCCACTCAAGGATACAAGTCTCTCTCTCTCTCCACTACTTCGTTGGTTTCTCCAGATCTCCCTTAGAGGTATATCTACCCACCAATCACACACTCAAAAGCTTTAAATGGATACTAGCATGACAGAATGCTCAAAGGAAGATGCATTTGGTACATATTCCATTGTTGGACTAAATGATAACCCTATCTCAAACAATACCTCTAGTCGACATACTCTAGAACGAATGACTCCTTTATGCTGGGTTAGGCTGTGCAATATGTTTCCACGAGATAAAAATCCATCCCGACTCACGTAGGGATCCATTTTAATTTCAGGCACCACAAGTTAGAATATCAGAATCTCACCCGTACGTAGCTTCAGGAACTGCTCCAATAAAGGCACCACCAAGGAATTTGACAATTGCACGTGGCTTTTTACCATTGGGTGGAGGAATCACCAAACAGGAATCCAACCTTTCATAAATTTTATCATTGCTCTGCGTGTAGTTCTTTCTTCCCGAATACCCATTAGATTCCATTCTCAGAGAGGGAGCTGCTGCAAATTTGGCATTTCTTGCATTCGTCGAAAACCAAGAGCCTGGACGCCGCTGCTTAATCTTTGAATGCTTGTCGATACGGCGGGAAAAGATTTCAAAGTTCTTCTGAAATGGGCACTCGAGTTTCATGCCCAGATGACCAGAAGATGTAGCCAATTCCATGCACATATTGCTTCCCATTGTCTCTCCCGCCAATACAACTTCTACAAAGGAAATGGAGCAAGGATGATAGTACAATTGTTGAAAGCCAGCAATCAGTGAGGCTGTATTTGGATCTCGGATTTTTGGTCGGGTTTGTGGAAGGAAAAGAAAGAGGCCAAAAGCTTCACAACTAGGATTTGAGGTGGGAAATCCCGTACTTTTCCTTTTCGTAATTCAAATCCCTCAACCAATCCAAAATCCAAAAAGAGCCCAGATAAGTGTTCAAAGAAAAAGGGATTGTGAGTGGAATCTCACTACTGAGACGGGCAGCAAATTTTTTACCAGATTTAGGTTGATGGATCATGAGTAATTATTTTAGATTTTCTGTGCATTTATAAGACCACCAGTGAAACATTGACTCATAAGAGAAACAAAGTGATGTTAAGATTTTCTTTACATCAACTACAAAAAGAACTATTCATAACAGCAGTCTCAATGGCAATACAGGCAGCAGTTTGCCTCCTATTTTCAACGATTCTACTCGAACCACCAACAGTGAAGAGGCTAAGTGTGTGCGTGGGGATTTTGGGACAGGAAAGGGTTGGGGATAGAGGAATAGTAATAAAAGGAAAATATTCAACGTGAGTTGCAAAACTTTTTTTTCAATTTTATCGGTTACAGGTACTTTCCATAATATACCCGCACATGATACATCCCACATACACTTGTGTATACACATGGAAAATCAAATTCTTCCAAGAAAACCCAAGAACTCTTTTACATACCATTAAAGTTATTAAACTGCGCCATGTTTTTAGAAATACTCAATAAACACAGCAATAACTATGGCATGAATAGGCCTTTTGTGGAGATACAGGCTTTTTGTGGAGATACTGGCTTTTGTGTTGGAAAATTTTTATGAGAAACCACAGGGAATAGTTTTCTCTTCTTTGGTTATTAGATACAGACAGAAAACAAAACTCATCTTATAACAGACACTACACTTCCTTATGTAATTGATGACACTCATTGGAACCCTACCCTCTGCCCAGGTACGCATGCCTGTAACATACTCCTATATAAGAAATATAGCAAGAAAAAGAAACGGATGGAAATGAAAATCATTCTAAACTTTGTGAAATGCTACTACTAAATGGACCCAAGGATACAAAATAGTGTCAGGAGAGAAGGAAGGTAATACAACACAATTTTATCATCAATAACATTGGAAATACACTGCTCTACTCTGGTGGTAGACTCATGGTACAGTTCAGACTTCAGAGAAGCAATGATCAGTTAACTGAAATGGGTTAAGGCTAAACAAAAATCAGATATGATGACGGCCACATACATGTGACAGGAAATTCTTTTCAAGAAATGTTGAATAGCCACAAAATTTGGGTATACTAACTAGGGGAGAACGGTGGTGTGGCTTAGAAGCAATACCGGTCCTGAAGCAAAGGTGAGCGCTCCAAAATTTTGCTAAAATGAGGGACCCAAAAGAGTTGGTTGGGGACAACTATAAAGTTACATTAAATGCCAAATGTGCACGTCAAATAAGTGGAAAATTGATTATACGAGCATAATTAGCTACTAAATTTGCAATGATATGCATAATATCCAAATTTTATCAATACCAATAATTTTGGTTTTATAAGTTCTCTTATCATTTTTTACATATCTTAGTACTCACATTCATAAGGGACCCATTTCTTAAAATTATAGTACAACATATACACATTCCTGGATTTAATTCGGAAACTAGTGGAAGGGTAAGATAAGTGAAAGAAAATTTTCACCTTATGAGGTTTTTACGAAGAAAAAACAAAGATAATTTAGCAGAAAAATGAATTCCCATGCGGCCGCAAACTTGAAACCTTGCGTCGGATTTTTTTTTTCCCCTTAAACGAAACCACTGGAAATGCCAATATGGCTATATCACCCCCCAAAGAAAAAGTTAGGGTTACGAATTGGTAGAGAGAGAGAGAGAGGAGGAGCAGACTTACTATTGCGTAGAGAGAGAGGAGTACGAATCAGCGGAGGAGGTCGTGCGGCTAGAGAGAGGCAGGCAGCAGAAGGTTCACTGTTGCGGAGCGATGGTATGCTGCTACAGAGAAGATTTGGAACTTGTGGAAACCGCGAGTGTGGGAGAAAATAAAATGAGAGGGAAGTGACAGAAAAATTAGAAGAAAATGGAGTATATAATTCACAATGCTTAGTTTTTTTTTTATTTTTTCTCTTCCTTCTCTCCAAACTAAATAAGGCCTTGTTCTCCAATAGATTTTAGGTACATAAAATCTCTCATTTTATGACACTCCAATCTCAACACATAAAATGTAAAAGTCATTTTATGAGATTTTTATAAAATCCTCCTAAAATCTATAGGAAAACTACTAGATTTTATCAGTTGGGAAAACAATTTAATTTTATCACCTCTCCATAAAATGCTCATTTTATGAGATTTTCATAAAATCTACTTAAAATCTATTGGAGAACAAGGCCTAGGAGCAGAGAAAATTTTCATCTTTCTTTTCTTTTCCGTCACTTTTCTCAAGTTCAAAACACATTACAAGAGGAAGAGGGAGACAATTTGCTGGTGTAAAAAAAAAAAACCCTCGTACTGTTGATAACTCGTAAAATTAATTAGGGTGAGTTTTTTGTTCCAGTATTTTTGGACTGTAAATTTTCAAATTAGTTATCGTATTTTTTAAATTAGTTGATGGAATGTATGTGCAGAGAATATCTATCTGATTTGACAACTTATTCAAGAATACTGATAAAATGCCGTAGTGAAAACTCAACCTTAGCAGGAGAATAACTTAGGTGTCGAGCGGGAAAGAATACATATGGTGTTGAGGATACATCTCGACCGTCTAAAAGTGTTCTAAACGGTTCAGATTTCTGTCAACCCTTCCCCTCTCTCTCTTATTTCTCTCTTTAAAATCTCGGTCGTCTAAAACACTTTTGAACAAACGAAATACACGACGGACACCGCTACGTGGTACCCGTTGACACCCAAGTTTTTCTCCCTCAGCAGGTCTCGCGTTGTTTCATTTTCCTCCACCAGCACAGATCGATGTGGAGCCTTTTCCTAAATTTTTGTTTTTTGTATCTTTCCTGTGATTTTTTAGGGTTTAAACTATTATTTTGAATTCATTTCGGTAAGAGGTGTCTAAACAAAACTAAAAAATAGTAATGATCAGAAGTTAAAAAGAGAATTCAATAAAAAGGAAAAGAAAAAAAAAAACAGTTGTCTTTTTTTGTTAGTAGCATCCCATTTGAAAATTTTCAACATTAGTCAACATTTGTGTACTTGTTTTTTTTTATCCAAGAGAAATAATTTCATTTCATTAAAGTCTTACGACACTTACAAATTTCCATCCAAATACAATGAAGAGGGGCTACACCCAAACCTATAACAATAAGGAATAAACAATGAAACGCATAAGAAGGTACATGTTGAGTTTGCAATCAAGACAACCAGCCCCCTAGGACTAGCAGAGACCCAAATCCAAGGTAACAAACATAAGTCAAGAAGTGCTATCAAATAAAGCCAACGCCAGTCCATTCGTGATGCAAACATTTTTGTACTTTATCATTCCTTTTATTGAGACTATTTATTGATCTCTAAAATTATAATAAAAAGCTAAACAACAAATTATGAGCAAATATATAAAACAAAAAAGAAAATATCATGTCAATAATTTTTTAAAAAAGGGGGATAAGTTTATGAATTTTATATTACTGGTGGAAAACCCGAGGACTAATAATGCTGAATAATCTCTCCAATAAAAATACGCAGGGCTTGTTTGACAACACAAATTCAACACTTAAAACTAAATCAATTAAGTGATTAAGTAGGTTTGATAATCACATTTTATATTACTTAAGAGATTAAGTGCCACTTAAAATGTTGGCTAAAAAGTTGATACTTGCTAAATTCTTATGTGCTTACAATCTACCATTACACCACCACCACCGCTGCCGCTGTCACCACCACCACCACCACCATCCCACCACAACTACCAAGCCACCACTGTCACGCCACCACCACTGCACCACCATCGCTGCCGCCACGCCACCACTACCACACAGCCACCACTATTACCATTACCCATATACCACCACCACTATTGTCATGACACCGCCATCACTCCACCACCGTTTTCGCTCCACCACCACCGTTACTAGCACTCCACCCAGCCCACCACCACCACTACCACACCACAACCATCACTACACCACCACCATTGCACCACTATTACTCCACTGCCACCACAACTCGCCGTCATTCCACCACCACCATTACTCCACTGCCACCGTTACACCACCATCGCTACCTCGTCACCACCCCCGCCACCTCCCAATCACCAGTCTACAACTACCACAAATACATAATGACCATTAGTAAAATTAAGAGAAAATCAAAACGAAAAAAAAATCATTTTTTCAATTAAGTACTTAATATGTTTTATCAAACAGCTCTTCAGCTTAAAAAATTCAACATTCAGTACTTAATTTTTCAGCTTTTAGTTTTATCAAACAGTCCCATACTTCTAGTTCGCCCATCTGCTAACGATGTTTTGTAAACATTTGATTTTTTTAAGGGACATGTAGGCTAGGAATATCTTCTTTTTTTTCTTTTCTTTTTTTTGAAGTATAAGAACTTCACTGATAAGAAATATTACAACCTATCGCGTTCAACTAATACAACTGAAAAGACATAATGTATACAAAAAAGACAAATTACACAAACCAAATCAAATGAATGATACAACCAGCGATAACATTGATCCGAAGTCAATTGTAGGAAATCCGCGTACAAAATGTCGATGAACAGCCGTCACGGTAGTTCCCTATTAGGGATGTTTTCTTACAGAAGCTGACCGAAACCAACAAGCTGTCTCAAAACACCCTATGATATCCATAGCAAGATTTCTTAATGTTTTAATGAGTTAATAACGTGTCAATTGTTGAAACTTCCATGCTTAACTGCATCCGTATAGATTTAATCTTCGAAATTCAGAGGAATGGCTTGTGAGGTTTTCTGGCGTAAAAATGCTTTTAACATGAAAAGAGCAAAGAATTTATATAGTTTTCCTTTGCCAATAGCATTTCTTGTCCCATCAGGAATTACTCATCAAAAACACCATGCCAACAAAAGGTACTTTCCGAAAAATAAAACTAATCACAAGGAAAAATAACACATGCACGTTATGCCTATAGCCCGACCCAGGTGTTGAACCCTCAAGTCCTTAACCTTTATATTTTCCACGGGCAAATAAAGTTAAATCAATGTCCAATGCATTTTTTTACGCACGTAAAAAAAAAAAGAAAAAAAAAAGCATAAGTTCCTTTGTGAAAAAAAGTACTGTGTACTATAACAAAGAGAAGCATGCATACAAAAGCACGCCGAATACAACATTGATCGAATAACTTTACACATTTCTGAAACAAATGAGATCTATGTCAAGACTGGAAACTCATGCTTTGTACAACTGAGGTACCCAAGCTAACTGGGAGAAAAAAGGTACCTAAATCGCTATCCTAATGCTTAGATGGAATCAGGAACTGGTATGGTCTACTTTGTCAGCTACCATTTGAAGAAACTAAATCGGTCGCAACTCTCTGCAACATTCTCGTCCGTGGAATCTGACCCACTTCCAATCGTATCATGTGAACTATCATCCGAAAGGAGTTGCATCCGGTCAGCATTCTTGATAATCCAGTCAGTAAACTCCGGAGAGGATGCCAATTCAGCCACGGATTGCCGTGTTGATTCCTCCGTGAATTTCTCCCACTCCTTTTTCGAGAACTTTTTTCTGTTGGGTGTCTTGTGGAAGGTTGAATAGTGATCCTGCTGATTTCCTACCACCCTCCCAGGGGATGGAGATATTATGCCTGAAACAGCCACACAGAAAGCAAATGAAGCACTTAGAAGGCCAAAAACCCTGCTTTAAACAGATTAATTAATATTGTTGTGCAGTTAACCTCACAAATTGAGATAGAAATTTTTGTGAAGAAAGCCTCTCCACAAAAAAATTCTCTACCATAACGATCATCCCAACACAAAAACCAGCTTCGCTCATCTAATAGATATGTCTACACTTGTATAGACAAGAATGTCCTCCAAGAAAAGCTAAAGATGTGGATATGGATACGGACATGACATGGAAAACCATACACTGTCACCTTTTTAAAAATTAGGATACAGATATGTTGACGACATGTTGTGTATCGAGTTGCCAATGAGGGGTGGGTTCAGTGGTTGGAAACTCACACCGGTTGGACAATTGCCACGTTCGAGTCCGCATAGCACCTTATTGGGGCTAAAGGTACTTCTAACACCACCCACAAACGGTTGGACCTTAGCTTCGGTCCCGACAGAGGTGCGGAGGATATGGTGCAATACTTGCGGAAGCGACGGGTACCAATATCCAGCACTCCCATTTTTTTAGTACCACAAACCAAGAATGTACCGGAATAGACGTAAACTAACCCTCCCGGTATACCTAACTCAGACCCACCTCAATCCCCATGGTATTTGAGAGGTTGAAATACTTGTATTTGAGGGGTTTCAAGAATATGGTTTAAGTTGTCCAAATTACATGAAAATGATGTTTTCAGCTTTAAAGGCAGATTACAATTGAGTTAGCTCTAGAATTTGGTAGGGGAAAATTGAACTTTTGAACTTCATGCCGTAGACCACAATCTGTTCACCATGTGTTTGTAATATTGTCCATGAGAAACTTGTTTTTTCCATTTCTTTTTTAACTCCAGAGTAAGGAATCTAGGTTTATTTAACCTCTGGCATGTATTGGGGTATTGGGCATGTCTGTTGATTGTTGGGTGTCCTAGGGTTATGCAGGTTACCGAGAGGAGAAGAGGAATAAAGACGGCGTGTGAAAGAGGTAAGTTTTGAGATAGATTTCCCACGCTAATTATACCTGACGTGGAACCCAACAAGACCATCCCACGTCCTTCGGTCAAATTATTCAGCCTAATTGCCCAAATAGCACTGTACCCTTTTCTTAATCATGGAAGTATTCAATACTTAAAAGTTTTAATTTCAGTATTCTTCATAAATATTCCCACAAACATCTTGTTCAATCTCATAACAAATATTGACATATACCCATTAATTTCAGTATTCTTCATAAATATTCCCACAAACATCTTGTTCAATCTCATATCAAATATTGACATATCGTTACCCATTTCCCCCAACATTTTCAGACCATGTTTTAAATACCACAATGAGTTCTATATCACTTACAGCTTCCAATTTCGTAGTACGAAAGGTATCCATGATAGTAAAGGAAAACGGAGAGGGAATAAAAGATACTACACAAGGTAGCCAGCTATAATTGGAGGAGCCCAGCTTGCCCCACCAGATGAATATCAGGGATGTTTTGATGAATTAACTCTTTTTAGTTAAAAGAAGGTCCGAAGAGATGAAACAATTGTTGAAGAGGAAATACCAGGTTTACATAGTGTGTACCTTTTGAAGGGGGGTCAGACCAAGCAGGTGATCTCTGTGGGCTGTTCCACAGTGTTCCCCGTTGACCCAACTTGCCAGATCTGCTGAGAAATTCAGCACGATTTTGTCTTGAAGTAAACTGTTTTCCACTCCGCCAAGGACTCCCACTTCCAGAATACAATGAGTTCCCAAAAGTAGTGATAGCACTAGATACAAATTACAACAAATAACAATTAGAAACGTGTCAATACAAAAAATATGAAAGCTTTTGATTGTTCCACTAAGACTGCAGAAACAGAAAATACAGCTAGGCCTATCTATAAACAAGGTAACAGTGCCTCCCGTTTTACTTCTTTCCATAGACCCTTGATCCCATACCAGAGGCTCAACACCAAATGCTAGTAAGAAACAGAGATGGAATTATGGATACCCATAAACATCAATACAAACAACTATGGCCATATCTACATTCAACCAAGCCAACCACTAGATTTGACAAATCCAGCATTCATGCTGACATAATTTGACATAATCTGAACCAAACATCACGGTAGATACTTGACATGCTAAAAAAATCCCGACAACTTTCACCTAGTTTATCATTAACTAAGGTTAATTAAACTGAATATATTGAATGAAGCATAAATCATGCGCAAATTTAATTGGTAAAAGAATTATCAGTCCACCAACATGATGCGCAAGGGAAGAGGATAAGAAAGAAATGGTACAAGGAACTTACAATGGACCATTCCACTCCGAGGAAGTAAAAAGAGTGGAAGTAAAAAGAGAGCAGATTGCCAAACAAGAACCCAATGCCCCCAATGCCAGAGGAGTATCAAGAGTGCTCTGACATAAAATAAGAACCAAATATCAGAAGCAATGCAATTCCGTAAATCTAATGGAATTTCAAGAATACAAAGCAAATCCAAATTGAGCACAGAAGCATCACATTACTTGGAAGATAAATGTGACTGCAATGACGCGCATGGCCCATTTCACAAATTGAGCTATGCCAACATCCACACTTCCATCTTCAGAAATAACAAATTTCCGCACAATCCAATACCCAAGAGCAGCTCCTGCAAGGACAATCAAGAGTAGCACAAAAACAGAAACCTGTCACCAAGCAAGGTGAATACTTCAGACAAATAAAGGTGGAAGTAGGAGAAAAAAAACGCACATGTACATCAAGGACTAATTACCCAAAAGCTAGAGAATAGAGATGCACACAAACTTTTCATCATAGTACCACATGCAAATAGTCACACCACTGTAGTTTTAATAAGCAGTGCCCCGTGCGATGCACAACGAAATAGATACAGAAATGTTTAAATTATGTTACATGTATTTACACCTCATCGATTTGTGTTTTAACATTCCCTATGGTGATCTTATCAAGAAAGAAACATGAGGGGAAGTTTGAAGGTTTTTTTTTTTTCCCCCGAGCGGAAAAACGAACAGAGAGCGGGGAGAAATATAAGCTTTTGAAGTAAATTTTTGTGAAATTTCTTTGCTTTTAAAAAATTAAAAATAAAAAGAGAGCATTGTGTGTCCTACAACTGCTTAATATATGTATAGATAGATATATCATCATAAAACTTGGTAAAAAAATACAAAACATTGAAGACCTTACACTCCAAAACAAAACACTACAGCAGTAAAGGAAATTTAGTCCTTCGGCCCCTTGGAAGCACAAACATGGAAACAGACTACGGATGAAGTGAAAAAAAAATTAAAAATTAGGATACAGCTAAGGCAAGGTTATGGATACAGTAGCAATGTGGCGAATGACATTGAAAACAGAAATAACAAAGACAGAGTTTTCAACTGTTTTAGAGGAGGCAGCCGGCAGCGTAACATGTAAGAAAGGGTTTATCCCCTCATTCATATCAAAAGCCATAAGAGAAGCTCACCAGCTTATTAATGATCTGTTTGCTTTTGTTTCAATGTTCCCTCCAATTTCCAATTGTTTTAGTCAACATGCTTTCGCTAAAAGACAATTTTAATAATCTTTCCGCTCGATGCAACCATTGCCTAATTAGGTTGGCGTCAATATTTGACTATATTCATAACCTATTATCTTAGATTCTGAGTGTTTGTGAAACTTATTTTGGTAGTCAGAAGTCGTTTAGGTTTTCAGGGGAGACTCCGTTTAATTCCGGCCCTTTTTTCAAACTTTCGAGGAATATGGACACCTTTAATTAGGTAAATTTTCCTGAGGCTTCTCTTCTTATAAGTTATACCACAAGTACTCAGATCGTTTCTCCTGTTTCCTTTCAAACCATTTACTATAGAAAAACAAGTATGGAAAAGGTAGTCTGCCCAAGGAAGAAACTAATGACTAAAAGAGACTATTCAGTTCTAATCAACTTCAGAGACAGACAATTGCAGATAGTATAGGCATTTTCCTTTCTTCTTCTGCCATCAGGTGTAATGGCAGATAAGTTAGTAAGACAACCTAAAATTCTAACAATCACCTTGTTCCATTTCAGCTAAAGTAGTAAAGCTAATACTGATCATTCTAAAGAGGGATCAGGAAAAAAAAAACGGATTACAGTAGTTAAAGAGGAAATTATTGCATCCAGATTAGTATGACATACAGGATTGTGCATCTCTTCACTCAGCCCAAAGTTGACAAGAACTGAATTGATCAATATTGAAAAGTAATGTAACAGGAAAGACCCTGCTCCAAGCTGATAAAAAACACAAGTCAGTTTACAAGATTAGGACAATTAACACAATAAGAATGAGTTCCAGACAACACTACATTAACGCACTTACCACCGATCCATAAACAGTGAAGTACAATGCACTTTTCCTCCCAGTTGGTAATAATTTCATCCCCTAAAACAAATTTCAGCAGCAATCCAGTGAGAGTCAGAAGAAATAAAACTACAATTTTCACACAAATTTATACGAAAATGATGGTAAGTAAATTCATGCCACAAGAGTTAAGCAAGAGATAAAGTCATTAGGAGACTAATAATGCCCTGTAACAAAATTGAGGGCAAATACAGATCCTCATCTTATGTTTGAGAAACAAACCTGACCACCCTCAGGTTTTTAGTCGCATTTCATTAAGCCCCATCTTTTAGTCAATCTAACAAATGATGAACAGAAAGAACCGCAAATGAAAGTAAATTACATTACATGCCAATTTGACACCTGCTTAACCTTCTCTACCCACTCACATCCCTCATCTTGTCGTTACTAATAAGACCTACTTGTTACTGAAACAAAAGCCGTCTATTGGAACACAAAGTAAGATTATCATTTCTCTTGGATTATATGAAACGCCAGCTGCTGACTCCAAACCAGACATAGGAACAAACAGAAAAATGAGTCATTCATTAAGGACGATGGGCATATCTGGAATGCACACATGGGCAAATAGAAAACCCTGTAACATTTGGAAAGAAAACACAGTTGCAGTAAAAAGCCCCTCAGTGATTTATTCTTGAATACAGAGAAGATGACTTCAGTATTAGTCTTTCAATTCCAAAGCTTGAGGACAAAAAAATCTAAGCACTATAAATCCAATGCATGATGCACTCAAATACCTGAAAAAGAATTATTATAACGACAAGCAAAACTCCAATCGCCATCGAACTGCTATAATAGAATGGAACCCAACTGCTGACCACTGGTGCCAGCAGCAATAAAATAAAACCAAGAGCAAGACAAAGGAGACGCCATCTTTGAAACTCTGCACAAAACACAAAACAAGACAAACATCATCATATCACACCCTAAACACAACAAAGGTAGAGAGAGGGAGAGACAACAAAATAAAGGTAGAGAGAGGGAGAGACAACAAAATAAAAAACTAAACTCGGGCCACCAGAAGACAAATGCCTAACCTTCTTTGACTGTTACCGTCACAGAACCAGAAATATCTCCAGCAAACTTCACATCGACGTATCTGTCCTCATAAGGTGACATGACAGAGCTCCAAAGCCCATTGTGAAAAGCTTTCCACTCATCGTTTTCACATTGACATAGAACACGTGAAGCATTCCTGCACAACACTTCCCGAGTCATACACAAGTCTCAAACACTATAACCAATGCACTGAGGTTCAGAGATTGGAACAGCGGGAGGGAGCTAAAGAGCCCATAGGCCAGGCCATTTCACTTACCGGTGAAAACAAATCTGAATTTTGTTGTATAGTTTCTCAGGAATTACCACCGACGGGGTCGAAGTAACTTGATATGCAGTAGCGTAACTCCCAAGTTTTAATCTTGATTGACCAGCAACTCTTATGCGCCCACACAACAATACATCTTTGGAACCAAGAGGTGGCTTATAACCAGCGAGGGGAGATGGAGTCACATCAATTACTGGGTTTTCCAAGTCAATGCCTGCATTTTAACATCTGGATATAATTAACTCCCAAAAAGGAATATCAGAAGAGAGAACATTAAAGTAAGTAGGAATACCAATAACTTAAGTAGCAAAGAAGTGAGTTATTCCAAAAACTTCACGATAGATTCTTGTACCGCTGAATTTGGATAAGGATTAATGGCTAGGAGGATTTGAGTAGTATTATGGCATTAAGTTCACTTTTTATAGAGATTCTGTGAACAACTATGATCACCTGCACCATATCACTCGAGCAACATACAAATTCAGCCTTAAGCTATTCACTATGTTCTGAAAGTGGTGAATTCTAGCTGAAGAGGACAGACGGAAAATTTCAGTCACAATACCCGGATTAGACATATCCAGATAACCGAATTAACCATTAAAGTCCCAATTTCACAATCCTGATATGTCGAGAAAGTGTACTACTGATAAAGACAATCATACCAGCCCAATACCCAAGAATAATAACTATCTCTTCAATTACTTTTCTATCCCCCAATACATTAGAAACATTCATACTACCCAACCCTCTTACCAACCCATTAAAAACCAAGTCAACTTCCTCTACATAGGAGTTAAACCCCACAACCTCGCTGCACCTACACTACCGTGGTATCCTGTGCCCCCTGTTCTCTTCAATTAGTTGGGGACAATATCATGATAAGAACTTTTATTTCGGAAACGAAAAAATCTTTTTGAAAAAAGAAGAAAAAGGACGACGATGGGATTCAATTTTTCAACTATTGTCGCCTCCGCTGGAATGCGCATCTTCGATTATAAATCCAGTCCATAACACTTGCAAAAAGGAACAAGAACTGCAGATTGAACCCATGAAGCAACCGCATTAACAAGTACAAAACTAAAAAGACGTAAGTATTCCAATAAAGAACCTCAGAGATTCAAGAACATTAGCCACTTTTTCGCATCAAATAAAACAACTGCAGAAGAAAACCCTAACCATACGTTTACGTGATATGGATCGAAAGGACTTTAAACAGATCAATAGCCCACAGTAGCTTCCCCAATTTTACCAGTTTCCCAATCAAGTATAACAGAAAATTTAAGTAGGGTAGAGAGATGTCAATTACCCGTGAATGCGGCCGCTTCACTTAAGCAAGAAAGGATTGAGAGCAGAACTGAGAGAGAGAAGAGAAGAAGAAGAGGAGGAGCAGCAGAAAAGCCCATCGGTCTCTCCCTCTCTCTCTCTGACTATGAAGGCGAAGAAACAAGGGATGAACAAAACAAACGCAACCTTTGCTATTTATTTTGGGATTTATGCTTTTATTTTTGGGGTAAACCGCCTTCAAATTTATAGGGCAATTTACATTATTCTTCCCTAAACTATCGTAGTTTATCAGTTTACCCCAAAACATTAGGGTATAGTGAGTCTTCTAAAAGAATGTCTAAAAGGCCGAGTGCTCGCCACCTAAGCGCTAGAAGACCCTCGCCGACTAGCCCGACTATCTCGACTAATTGCCCGACTAGGCACTGAGTACTCGGCCTTGAAAGTTAGAAGGTGTCCGGCCGTCCTGAAAATGCTTAACGAGTTTTAGAACCTTGGATATAGTACATTGATGCGTTTAAACGTTTAAGTTGATAAAGTGATAATGTGTAATAGTTTAGGGGGGCATATTGTAAATAATCAAATTTATGTGGTAGTTTAGGGCTCGCAATTTGTTGACAATTTTGAGATTTTTTTTTAGAATAGTTTTGTATAAAGTTGCGCGATTATTTTGTCTCTAGTTAATTATGAAATACATTAATAATTTTTATTTTTATTTTTTTAAATAGATATACCCAATATACATTCAAAATAAAAATAAAAAATGATAAAAAATCATTATAGACAAAATAAAAATAAAAATCTCTTTATTTCCATCTCTTTTGATTTTTCATTTCAAATAAATTAAAATAAAACTTTCAAACTTTGCCCCACGTTTTCCTTCACATTCAAGCTTCCATGCTAACTCTCAAACACGTGTAATCGCATATAATGTTACTTAAGACTAAGCAAGTCAAATTTAGGCAAAATATATGACACGTTTAAGTTAAAAAAATGCCTTTTCATATAAATCCAAAACGACACAAACCCTAAAATTCCATCCAATGGTGGTCACCATGTACTATCAGTTCACCAGAACTAGGTACACATTAAGGAGGTGTTCCACTGACAAAAAATAATTTTTTTCTAAAAACCAAGATAGACCACTCTCTCATAATACATAACATAAAAAATCGTGAAAAAACTAATTTATTCTAAAAACACCATTTAGCGGAATACCCCTTTAACTACTAAAACTAGGAACTAGCACTCTTGCCAACAAAAAAAAATAGTGATATTTTAAATGGAAACCCCCCACCCCCCCAAAAAAAAAAAAAGAAAAGAAGGAGGAAGTTTTAAGTTTCAATGATCAGGCCAAGTGATTATAAGAAAATAATGTGTGTTTAGAAAATATATTCTAAATATATAGAGTTTATTTCATTTTTGCGAAGGTCAAACTTTTTAAATTTTGAAGTCACCAGAGGTTTGGCTTGGCTGGTTGTTAACTTTAATGCTTTGAAATATGCTTTCAAATTAGTCCATGTGTGCTCAAATGACATATAAAAATGGAAATTTAGATATTCATAAAAATCTCTGGATAAATCAACAAGACATATAAACCTCGAACATATTGCAGCCAAAGCACCTCACTCTTCCTCCTCCGCATTCGGCAATCGACGACCTAATCTCCATTCACCATTACCACTTTCGAACGCCCTTCGTATATCCACAGAGATACGCTCGAATTTATGCACTTATAGGCTTTATACCAGCTCGAGACTCCAGTTTCAATGGGAACGCTGACGAGCTGCAGCTTCAGCACCGTAAACCCGAAGCTCCGTTGGAGTACAATCGGAAGTACTTCGAGGACAAGGATTGAGTTGGTCGAGCGAAAGAGCAAGTGTTTTCTGTGCAAAGAACGACTTTCTCTGCGTATGAATTTTGGTAGATTTAGGCGTTTCGCTGTGAATGAGAATGGTGAAAATGATATAGAGGGTAGTGATAATGAATCGAAGGATTCACATTTGGCCACGGCCTCGAGGGAAGAGTCGGAAGAGAGGGAACGGATCGGTAATGATTTGGGTAAGGAGGATTCACCGGCTCCTCCTTTGATTAGGGTGAGTTGTCTCTCTCTCTCTCACCATATATTTATGTATATGTATAGACATACACACACTAAACGTATGGTACGCGCATCAAAAACAAACTTCAAGCTTGGTTTGTTAATGAGACTAGCTGGTACTTATTGATCATGCTTTTAACAAACTACCATGAGCTTGAACTCAAGTAGCTTGGTTCGTTTTAAGCCCTGCACCCATTTGCAAATCATGTTATGTGAAATGAAAAAGTGAAATCTTCGCTGACTCTCTCTCTCTCTAACAGATGCTTGAAGAGAGGGAACGGAGCGGTAATGATTTGGATAAGGAGGATTCACCGGCTTCTCCTTTGTTTAGGGTGAGTAATCTCTCTCTCTCCATATATATTTATATACATACACACACACACTAAACGTACGGTACACGCATCAAAAACAAAATTCAAGCGTGGTTTGTTAATGAGAGTCATGAGACTAACTGGTACTGAACATGCTTTTAACAAACTACCACGAGCTTGAACTCAAGTAGGTTGGTTCGTTTATAAGCCCTGCACACACCTGCAAATCATGTTATGTGAAATTAAAAGGTGAAAAGTCTTCGGTTGAGACTAATCCCTAAATGAAATCTTGGGCAGTTTCTTTGGGTGGGTAAATAGATAGTTTAGGAAATTGAAAGTGTGAGCTGGCTTAATAACCACTATTCACACGAAGAGGGTGTTTCCAATATATAGAGATAGATATTTGAGGCCCGGGCATACACCATGAGTGTGCAAATTGTATTATGTAAAAAAGGAAATGTGAAAAATCTTCAACTGAGAGTAATCGATTAATCGGTCATGAAATCTGAGATGTGAAAGTAGAAAAAGGGGAAGAAAATTAGGGTGGTGGATTTTTTCCATCTTCTTGGTGGTTTCTTTGGGTAGTTATAGGGGTAGTTTAGGAAATTGAAAGCGTGAGCCGGTTTCATAACCGCCGTTCACACAAAGAGGGGTGTTCCTTGTGAAGCGAAGTCCCACATCTTCTGGGTACCAAAATAATATGAATTATATAAGCGCGAGGACACCCTCACTTCATGAGCTAGCTTTTGGGGTTGAGTTCTACCCATGACCATGTACATGGTATCAGAGCTAGGCTTCCGGAGACTGTTGGACAAGACTCTATGTCGTTGATGCTTGGTTCCCCCGTTGTTTATCGTTGATAGTTGATCGTTGTCGCATCTGTTGAATCGTTTGTTTATCTCACCACGTGCGAGTCAGGGGTTGCCCGTGTGGAGCAGTGTTAGAGCTTGTTCCACATTGGTTAATTATAACCTCCAAAGCTAGTATATGAACCTAGGCGGCCTCTCCACTCATTGCCAATTAATTTTGAGTTGGATGCTTTAACATGGTATTAGGGTTGGGTACCAGAGATAGGTAGAGATAGGTAGGGTACGTGTCTCTGCCCTGCACATGGCAGGTGCTGCCAAGTGAGCACACTACGCGTGAGGGAGGGTGTGAAGCGAAGTCCCACATCGGCTGGGTACCAAAGCAATGTGAAATATATAAGTGTTACGGCACCCGCACTTCTTGAGCTAGCTTTGGGGTTGAGTTCTACCCAAGACCGTGTGACAGTCCCCTCTATAATAGTAACTAGAAGTTGTGCAACGTGCAATGTGGGTGCATAATTAAAGTCAAATTCATTCCATGTAAACATGAAAGAAAACCCCTAAATAATGAGAAATTTGTGTCGAACCAGTGATTAAGTAGAATTCTATAACCCTAGTACTCACTCCTTTCGGATTGTTTGTCCCTTTTTGAAATCCGTGACATTTTTGATTGCTTATATCTCTCAATTTATTATGGTTTTCCTGATTTTGTGAACTTTGTATATAGAACTAATTAAGATGTATCAGACAAGATCCATATTGCATATTTTTTGAAATACACATTGTATTATGGTTTTCATGATTTTGTGAATTTTGTATATAGAACTAATTAAGATGTATCAGACAAGATCCATATTGCATATTTTTTGAAATACACATTGAAAGATATAAGCAATAAAAAATGACACAGTTTTCAAAAAGGGACTAACAAATCCGGATGGAGGGAATATAAAATAGAAAAGAAAAACAATATTCACAACCATCTGTAAATGAAAATACTTAGTTGAAAAGGACAAACTGATGCAGTCATGATTTGAAGCAAATGTTGATGTTTGGTGACCCAAGACCCAAGATTTCGTCTTCATATTGCAATTTGTATCACCAGTGGATACAAAATGGGAGTAATCCATGTCCTGCTAAACTAGGTTGTGTGAACAGAGAGATGTTGTGAAACACGGGGATGAGATTACTGTTGTGATAACGGAAACATGGGGAGTAAGAGAATGATAACTTCCATGTTTAATTTACGTACTTGTCCTAAACTATTCAACTATTAAGCACAGCTATGGTGGGTATTTTTGGAAAGAAGAAGTGTGAGCCAACCTAAAGAAGAGTCCACACTAAAGAAGGCCTCTCCCTTTATTAGAAGATAGATAATACAAAGCCCGTGTTATTGTTCTATTATTTGTTTGTGCATTGACACGAGGAGGACGCTCCAATACACACCCCTAAAGACGTGCAAATCAACCGATCACATTGTTTGGTTATGAACACAACTAAACATCCCAACAAATCCATCACAATTTCTAAAAGATTATGGCCACAAAGTCTGATAGTGGAAAATTGCAATGTGCATACCGTAGCCACAGACTCCCACATTTAAAACTTCCAGTGGGACGCTTCTTGGTAACTTCACTAAAACAGTTGCTAACATTTACCACAAACCTTGTCACGTTCTTATGGAACAGGGGTGTGTACGGTCAGCTTTTGTTTGGTGGCTGACAGTGCATGGAAGGAAAAATAGTGGCTTTGTGATTGTCCGTGTTGTGGGTAGTGGGGAAAAATGTATGGAAAAGTCAGTTTTGACAGGGAAATTCAATACTGATGCACCATTCTCGAGAAGGGTTATCGAACTTGCATCATTCATATAGACAATTCGATCAACAGAAATGTTTAATTGAGTCTTTTTTTAATCCAGGACCCAAGTTCACTAAAGGCCATAAAAGTTGAGTTAGAGAAAAAGGGCATAAGTTTGGCACAAAAGTGGCATGGAGCTCAGTATTTTACACGATTGTGCATATTATGATATGAATTTGCTCATCAAGTTCATATTTGTATAATTGTATCTTAGTAGTGGT
Source organism: Vaccinium vitis-idaea (assembly GCA_963854785.1). Lineage (NCBI taxonomy): Eukaryota > Viridiplantae > Streptophyta > Magnoliopsida > Ericales > Ericaceae > Vaccinium > Vaccinium vitis-idaea. The sequence continues at coordinate 7,754,206 of OY978220.1, forward strand.
CAGTTGTCACCTAGATAAATAGATAATGTTCTGGCCTGTGGCTACGGGGGCTAGCAATGCCTAGCATGCCTCACATGCTAAACCAATTGATTGGGTCTGCTGAAATGACAAATGATATGTGGATGAGTTAGTAGACTTCTTCCTGATGCCCGATGACAATGCTAATTCTGTATAATTTTTCTCCCTTCTTCAGCCACCGACATTTTTACCAAATAATCCACTGCATCCACCAGCTTATGATACCTTCCAAATTGACTCTTTCAAACTGATGGAACTCCTTGGACCGGAGAAGGTCAATCCTAATGATGTAAAGCTTATCAAGGAAAAGCTTTTTGGATACTCCACCTTCTGGGTTACCAAAGAAGAGCCATTTGGAGATCTAGGCGAGGGCATTCTGTTTCTTGGCAACTTGAGGGGAAAGAGCGAGGAGGTTTTTGCCAAACTCCAGAGCCAATTGGCTGAACTCATGGGGGATAAGTACAACCTATTTATGGTTGAGGAACCCAATTCAGAAGGGCTGGATCCACGTGGCGGACCCCGTGTCAGCTTTGGTATGCTGCGTAAAGAGGTTTCAGAACCAGGGCCAACAACTCTATGGCAGTATGTGATTGCTCTGTTGTTGTTTCTTTTCACTATTGGTTCTTCCGTGGAGCTAGGAATCGCATCTCAGGTGTTGCCAATTGCACTTTTACGCAGAAAATTTGTCTTGCTTCCATTTTCCTTTATCATTTCCTTCTTGTAATTGTGGGTAGGTAAATAAGTGTGTATTATTTAATGTACATTTTTCTTTTTGATGCAGATAAATAGGCTTCCACCAGAGGTAGTTAAATACTTCACTGATCCAAATGCCGTTGAACCACCAGACATGCAGCTTCTATTACCATTTGTGGAGTCTGCTTTGCCCCTGGCATATGGTGTCCTTGGGGTTCAGCTATTTCATGTAAGAGGAGTTCTATCTTTTTGTTCATTTGGTTCAGTGAAGGTATTTTGTGGGGACAAAAATATTCCTTGCGTATTAGAATCTCCTATTTTGGACCACATGCAAAATAATAACTTGTACTTCTTTTGTAATCATTTATTATCACAATATAATAAGTCTCAAGCTCATTAAACCAGCCTCTATTTAGCCCTTATTAGCTGTTGTAAGGAAGATCAAAAAGTTTACAACTATGAATGTAGAAAGAAAATCACAAAATCTTCGGTCACAATCTCCCCTTTATGAGCGATTGTTTTGACTTTTGATAAAATGGATACAATTCTTTTGAACTAACATGCCTTTTGTGTTGTATTCTCTATTTTCTTTTAAAAATATAGTCACGGGCATGGAATTAAACTCAAACCAAATAGGCAGTTTTTCAAGTCCACATAATTGATCTTAGTGTGGCCTTCAGGTCTTTTTTTTTTTTTTTTGGGAAGAGTTAGTTTTGGTTAGTTGTCATTCATATTATTGTTATCTGTATATGTAAATGAGAAAATCCATTTGCTGCAGGAAGTTGGGCATTTTTTGGCTGCTTTCCCGAAGAAAGTAAAACTAAGCATTCCCTACTTCATTCCTAATATTACCCTAGGAAGCTTTGGAGCAATCACTCAGGTAATTATGTCTAGTTATCACGGTAATGGATGTTAATTCATATTAGTCTTGCTATTATATTTGTGAAAGAAACCCTCCTTTTTTTAACCAGTCTCTCCCCCTCCCCCTATTCGCCGTGAGAAGGTGCTGCTGCTTGTGCAATGGTCGAAAAATTGGCTATAAGTTGCATGTGATGGTTGATAATCAAGTTTTACTTGTCAAATATATGTAAGGTAATCCACAAGTACAATCAGTCGTTAGACCTCTTGTATCAAGTCTTGCGTTCGCAGTGTAAGATCATATGATATTTACTTGCTGCTCTTGGTTTTACGCACGATATTAGAGAAGGAAGGTCAGGATGACAGAAATTTGATCTATTTGCACGATGCCAACGTATATTCTTATTTTACAGTGATAATTACTCGTGGATTTGTTTGTTATTGTTTTCCTAAAAGTTTTTACACTTTTGATGCCTTTCAGTCTGTCAAATAATTCAAATATGGGTTTGGAGATAGAGCTGGGTTATGAAAGTTTAGTGGGTCTGATGATCTCAATTGTATGAACTTTTACATTGCATCTTTTCTGCCTATATCTTTTGGTCTCTTTTCTTTTCCTTCTTTGTGATTGAATCAAGATCATGTACATCCTTTTTCCTTCACCGTTCACAACTTTCCTCTCAGTTTCAACAATTGAGAGATGCTGCCTGTGATAGTGAGACCATAAATCCTGGGTACCTCTTAGTTGCTGGTTAATAATGATCAAGTCTTGGTTTCTGCAGTTCAAATCTATTCTTCCTGATAGAAGGACAATGGTAGATATTTCTCTGGCGGGTCCATTTGCCGGTGCTGCACTGTCCTTTTCTATGTTTGCTGTTGGTTTGTTGCTTTCATCGAACCCAGATGCTGCAGGGGATTTGGTGCAGGTTCCTGGCATGCTATTTCAAGGTTCTTTGCTTCTTGGATTAATCAGCAGGGCCACTTTGGGTTATGCGTAAGTTTCTTCCTTGCTAGCACATCTTTGGTTGGTTAATAGATGGTACATATGCAGATATATGCGTAAGTTCTAGTTGTTGCAAGTCCCCTTTGGATTAATATGTCGTAGTAAAGCTCTTTTGTTTTACCCTTGATATGCTTGGTCTTTTCCTGAACAGAGCGTTATATCTCTGTGTTCGAGGGCTGTAATTTGAAGGAAAAGTTCAGGTTATGGTGATTGGTGATCATTGCTATAAAAGAGATGTCAGATAGATTAGAAGAAAATAAATCAATCAAATAGGGAAATAACGTAAAATAAAAGTACCCTACTCCAAACGGGCTGCTTGACATTGACACGCAAGTTCAGAGAAGATTCCACCCTCATTCTTTAACCAAGAAAAATTGTTAATCCAACCCTAAGTTTGGAATCTATTAGGGACGATTTTGACGATCACTATAAAATCCTAAAGAAAATCAAACTCTTCCAAAATTGACCTACCTAATATAGAAACCATTTAAGACATAAAATCCCGCAAAATAGGTAATTTGTAATCAGATAATTGGATGGATCCCCCAGGGGTTGACCTGGTGTTTAAGGTCTGGAACTTGGGGGTTTGCTCCCTCCTAAGGTCTCAAGTTCGAAACCTCTTTGATGCTATCAACTCCTTTGGGCCAGTACGTATGGAGTTTTGCTCTGACTTTAATTGGGTTGGGGCCCTCGCAAGTGGACGGTGGGATTGATCTCCAGGTAAGTTGGCCCGGATACCTGAGTTATCGCAAAAAAGTGATTTGTTTGATTTCTGACCGGGAAAAGACTAATTAGTGACTTTTGTAACACAAGATGTGACATCAGAAGTAAACCAAATAAGAAGGTCGATAGATTTTCCAAAATTTCCATTACAATCTGAGATTCTATGAGGACTGACTAAATATCTAAGTACTCCTGGTTGTGAGAGAGAAACAAAGGACCAAAGGAAGGAAAAATAGAAATGAAGATTAGTGTGCTACTACTATAAAGACGAAGGATTGGTGGTATCAAGATTATCTTTCTTAGTTAATGTATGCTTGATGTATAATTTGTTTATTTAAAGTTGACTCAGAATCTTGTTATATTGACAATAGTTATTGACATTTTGCCTACTTATCCCTGTAGAGCAATGCATGCAGCGACGGTTTGGGTCCATCCTCTTGTAATTGCAGGCTGGTGAGGTACCATTGTTAACATTATGTCTTTATCCTTATTTATGGATTGCTAAGCATGTATGTCCTCATTGTAGGTGTGGTTTAACTACATCAGCTTTTAATATGCTTCCACTAGGATGTCTAGACGGTGGAAGAGCTGTACAGGTATCCTTCTCCTTCCGATATATGATAGGCATGATGGAGTTTGTGTAGTGCTTGGAATATAAACTTGTCATGGTAATCAGTAAAACAACTCCCCAAATAAGAAGAAAGAATAAAATAAATAAGACGACTTACACAATTAACAAGAAGATTTAAGTTTTTTAAGGATGGATTTTTCAGTCATGATGCACAGAACCTGGAGAAGAACCACTTTTAGCTAGGATAATGCTGGCTCTATATTGACTGGATGGTTCCGGTATGAGGAACATGACTGGGAATTTGGTATGCCACGTAGGGGTGCACATACACTGGGCTGGGCCGGGTTCGGGCCGGGCTTATACTAGATAATAATGAGGTTTGTGCATTCCCAAGCCCGGCCCGTTTATGATCGGGCTTCATTTAATATGCCCAAGCCCAGCCCAATTAAAATTTTAATTTCCCAAGCCCGTCCAATAAGCCCTTTTTTTTTTTTAAAACATGGTATCACAAATATAAATTAATCAACTATAATAACAATTCACAACTGTAATAACATACTCAAACTCAAAGTTCTAAGTTCTTATAAAAATAGTAACAAAAAACCCCAAAAATTAAAAAGCAATTGCAGTGCTAAAAAGGATGAAACTCTCCAACATCCATCAATCTCTAACACCCAAAAACTTCTCGTGGGTATCTCTCATTTAAAAGCACACTTCTTCACAACAGATCCTGTAGAGTACAATAAAAATAAAAGGAAGAAAATAATGAATTATTACCATAAGACAATAGTTTAAGGGAAAAAAAAACTTCAAAGTTTTCTTAACAATTGCCTTTTAATTTCTAACCCTAAACAACTAGGAGTTGTAACATATATATTATATAGTATTAAAATACTCGGGTCGGGCTGGGCCTCAAAGCAATTTTCCAAACCCAGTCCATTTAGTAAACGGGCTTAAAATATCAGCCCAGCCCGGCCCTATGGGCCTAAAAATTTATCCCAAGCCCTAAAAAAAACGGGCTGGACTGGGCGGGCTGGGCGGGCTACCGGGCCGGTGTGCACCCCTAATGCCACGTGTCCTAAAAACAATAAAAAATAACACAAAGGATATTTGTTGAAAACCAGAATTGGGGAAAGGCCATGGGAGAGAAAGCCAATCACTATCCCAACGTTGAATACAAGATTTTATCAGTACCTATAACATGAATCCCATTACTCGCGGTCCTTAGACTACTTGCCGAGTTCATGTTAATCTACTCATTGCGCCCAGCAAACACTTTGAGCTCTCCAAAGTACATTCAGATCCAACCGAGGTCTTCAATCACTCTCCTTGATCACACAAGCACAGGCTTTCCCCTAAAGTGTTTGGAGAGCACCTTTTCTCCTTTGGATGCATCACCTTGTTTGATTTTTTTGTACTATCAGAAGTGATGTTAGCACTTCGCTATGGCACTTTCCTATTTTGCTTTGGCGCTCCTTTTTTCGTCTTTATTATTCCAAAACTACCCTGCTGTGATCAACTATCTTCAGTTTCACATATGAAGGGCAATGCTGTAATTTTACCTCAAAAACCCATAGAAGGAATGCTGATATAGAAAAGGTGAATGCGAAAATCATTTCCCCTGTTTAACTCAAACGGAATAGAAGCACTTTTAGCTCATTCGGAAATTGTCTAATTGGACATTTAGAGTCTAGTGGTATAGTTCCTAGACCAAACAATTTGGTGAAGAAATTGAATACATTTTGGCTAAATAAATAGCACTTGACCAGCTTCATAATTGGTAAATATTAATTTGTTTGGAGCCACCATTTTTTTGACAGTACTGGCATGAGAACTGGGATGGAATACATGCAAGAAATTAATCATTAAGCATATGCTCTTGGTCTTACGTCAGGCCCCAGAGAGAGTTATGGTTTGATTTCTAGGGGATGTTTTCTTGGTGTACATCTTTCTTGGAGGGATTTATGTCACAAGGGACTGGTAGTTTGAAACTCTAGGAATGATATCTAGATTAGAAGGTGATTAAGCCAATCAACGATACCTATCTGGGGGATGAAAATAAACCACGTAAATCTCAAGACAAAAGTCAGGTCAAACCATGAGAAAGTCAAAAGCAAACACAATGTCGGTGAGAACAATATACTGTTTCCAGTAAAATATATGGATTTCGTTACATTTACATGATACATCTCGGCAGCAAGGCCTTACTAAAATAAAGAAATGACTGTCTAAAATCCTCCCGGGCTATACGCCATGTCGAATCCTCTCCTCGGCTGACTGCTTAGGATCTCTGCCTGGGAAGTCGGGTCGGCAGGGAGGAGAAGAAGGGATCTGGTTGTCCTGGTCCGCAAGGACCAAGTTTGTCCGAGCAGAGGGGCACCCTTCTCTTCCAGCTTGGAGAAAGCAGAGCCCAACCCTGCAATGAAAGACCACCTAACTTAGGATGGTTAAAGCTGAGTGTCGTGAGCCTCATTCTATGAAGCCAGAAGGAAAGCCGTAGCCTTCCACCTGTCTGTACTTGGCATGTTCGGCTCACTGCTTTACGTACTTGGCATCTTCGACAGAGCAACCCTCTAAAACCCTCACTCCAAGGGGATGCACCGCTTCACCAGGAGCTCGCTCGAGGAGCATGAGTACGAGGAAAAACCTCAATGAGCAATGGGACACAGCATGTAACCGCTCATAATCTAACACTCAACTATGATCCAAGCCTCCAAGCGTTCCCGGGCTTTCCAACGAGAGGGGACCAAGGCATGAAGAAACGTTGTTATGTCCGACTCCACATGACTGTATATAGGAGGACCGAGACTGTCCAACACGTGTATGAAAACCGGTTGGAAGAAGCATAAAGGGAGGACTGATGTGACTAATCACTGCATAGGGTGCATAGGGAGCACAAGTTGTAGGGGAATCACATGGAAAAAGGTTGTCACGTCTAATTAGAAAGAATATATCTTGCCCTATAGGCGCGCGCTTGTGGGGCAAGGGTCCAGTTTCCTCGGGGATCACTAGCCCAGAAGGGGGACTCTCGTGGCTGAGAGAACGCCCTAGTAAACCCTAAAGCCAGCCTATTCAGGAGCAACTGAGGTTGCATGAAGCCCAAGAGGAAGAACGCGTGGGAGAAAATTTAGAATAGGAAAAAGGAGTCCAAAGTGGGAATGCGCAGAGGGACAGCTATAAATAGAAGAGAATTGATGGAAAAGGATCCGGAAAAGAGAGAAAAAACATGAGCGATTGCGAGTAAGTGAACCAGTGAGTTGTATTTCCGGTTGAACTATCATTGTGGGATAATATACTGACTAGACCGTTGGAGGGCATTCCCGGCCTGCAACCCCGGCCGGAGTGTCTCTAACGGTTGCTTTGTCTGATTATGTGCAGTCAACAGGTCTTGGTCAAAAGTCTTCATCTTCTAACCAGAATCGCAAAGTACTTCATCCAATTCTGATACAAAGAGGAGTCCAAAATCCGGCCTCCACCACCTAAATTGTCAAGTCCTTAATTGAGCATTTGGGAACTAATTAGTTTGTATTAGCTAATTTCAATGTACACTAAAAACCTAATCAAGAAAGAGTGACAATCATTAACAGAATTATGTGTTCAATACTACATTTTCGACCGTTGAAGAGGAGATGGGACAAGCGTTCACATGGTGTGATGCAATGGAATTCCTTAAGAATGCTTATTTTATATTACTGTCGCTTACAACTTCGGCATATTATAGCCTTACGATTGTCTTCTATGACTTCTGTAGTTTGTTTCCTTATTATTGGCACGTAACTTATTTCACAGGGTGCCTTTGGAAAAGATGCACTAACGGGATTTGGTTTCACAACCTACGCATTGCTTGGACTGGGAGCAGTAAGCTTTTCCGCTTTTTCATCTTTTCTTTTGTAGAGCTTAATATGATTCTTATATACACGTCGCTTACTATTTAGTTTTGCACATGTCATGTGTTAAACAGATTGCACTCAACCAATGGAGGTTTCTGACTTGAAAGTAATATACATAGAAAAATGAGGAGATAATATAGAAAGAGAGCTGATGGAGAGAAAAAGAAGTATTAGGGCTCTCTCACACAACCCTTTGCGTTTATACTAGTAAGCTCCATAAGTCCAAATTAAAAAAAGACCCTTGGAGATGAAACAAATTAAAAGGTAAAAGGACCGTAACTCTCATCACTCCCCCTCAAGCTGGTGCAAAGATGTTTCTAATACCCAGCTTGATGAGGACAGAAAAACAATGCACTAGGTACTACTTTAGTAAGCAAGCACATTTACGAGTAAAGAAATGGGGAGAAAAGAGAGGATGGAAAAAAAAGAGAGCTGATGCAGAGGAGAAGTCATAGGGTTATTTTCTCCCAACCATTTGTATTTATACAATTATACTGGTAAGCTCCATATGACAAAAATCACATAGAGAAAAACCCAGCAAGTTGCTTGTGCATTTTATGGTGCGTTTGCGTGGTGTCGTGGGTCCCAAAAAACCAGCAAGAGGTAATGAAGTGAAGCTTCTCCTTGTGCTTGTGACGAGAGTTATTTTGTCTCCTTTAGGCAAGTCTTTGGAATCTTGGATTCTGCCCCTCTTAAATTGGTTGGTTCTTGTATTGGACCACTTCTGTTTTCTCGTTGATGATGTTTCTCAATTATAAATCAGCACCCTAAATCTGAACTCATCTGAATGTAAGAATGTTGTTTAAATTGAGTTTATCCTAGTGTTTTTTCTGTTTTCTTCTTGCAGCTCGGTGGACCTTTGTCACTGCCTTGGGGTCTGTATGTGTTGATATGTCAGGTACGAAATCAATAAGCTAGATGAGAACCATTACGAAACCTAGATTTCAAAGTGAATTCCTTTATTTGGGGGTTTTTCTAATATCTACCAGAAGCAAGATGGTGGATTTTTTTTATTTTTTTTTCCCACAAGATGGTGGTTCACAAACCCAATTTTATTGAAATAAATGTACAGAGGTCACCGGAGAAACCATGCTTGGATGATGTGACCGATGTTGGAGGATGGAGGAGAGCAATCCTGACTGTGGCTATTGTCCTTGTCATGTTGACACTGCTTCCTGTATGGGATGAGCTTGCAGAAGAGCTGGGTATAGGTCTTGTATCTACATTTTGATTTCAAATATACAGATAGATCCAATTTTGACTTTAAAACAAAATTTGCATTAATTAAATTCATTGGCTCGAGTGAGTTCAATTTATATCCAATAAAGATGTACATGCATATATTTTCTGTGCATATTCTGATAATTGTTCTAAATGCTGCAAGAAAGACAGCAGGAGAATTTTCTGGTTTACTTGTTGGTACTTCTGGAAAGGGTACATTAAAAGTTTGGCGATTTGATGACATCGGCTATAAGCCAGCTTTTGATTGAGGCTATAAATTTGAGTATTTCCAGCTCTCTATCTGTTTGCTAGTAGCTTTTAGGTGCATCTAGAACAGAAGAACCTAAGATTGGAGGAGTCATTGCGGCGGTGACTGTGACGAACCTAAGATTTGAAGGAGTCATTGCGGCGTTGACTGCGACGGGGACAAGGCTTCAGCTTGATGCTGATGCAGATACGGCCTTTCCACCCACCGAGCGATCAGATTTGTGGGTTCCGACACCGGTACTGTTTTTTCTTTTCTTTTTTGTTTTTTTTTGTTTTTTCTATTTTTCTTTTCTCTTGTAATTTTGGGATCGTAGGGTCCTTTGTAATTGTTGTTTGTTTATAATATTGGGATTTCGTGTTCTCAAAAGAACAGAAGAACCTAAGATTAACAGAACCGAATTTGAGAAAAAAAAAAATGACGGTTTCTTCTTTTGTTGATTTCTTTCCTAGTTTTTGTAGCAACTCCAATTGAAAACCCCACCAGAGCAAATAAACCCTGGGTCTGAACAAACTATAGCCACATTTGTAATTCCAGAGGCGAGTGTGAAAAACATGATTCGATCATTCGAATGATTTGATTTTTTATGGGAACTCTTTGAAACAGGTTTTAAACAAATTGAATCATTTGCGTGGGACTCCAAAATGGATCCCACACAAGGTGTACATTTTGTGCAAAAAATTGGGTTCCCAAAACCGACCCATAACTAATACATTCAGTTTTAAGTGCTGAAAGTAAAACATTGTTCTCTCTCCGGTTGGTTGGTTTAGTCAAGTTCCACCTACCACATAAGAACCCCAGATAATGATGAAAACTGTTGACTCAATTCGACAAAGCCTTCACACGCGCGCTCTCTCTCTCTCTCTCAAAAGCAATTCAATCTTGTCCTGATTCATTCATCCTTGAATTTGAATTGGCAATTGACACAAAATTCAAAACAATCCTCGAAAGAAAAGAAAAAAATGCATGTACAATTCGAACTTTGATAAAAAGGAATCACATGAGGGATAATTTGAATGTCAACTAATAGATGAATGTACTCTTTGTAATAGATGAATTACCTCATGGTTCTTTTTATCAACGTTTGACTAGTACATCTATCCAAATCTTTTTATCAACGTTATCCAAATCACATGGATAACCCGTTTAATCCGTTGTGGGTTTGTCCCAACGGTGGGCTCCGATTTGGTTTTGTAGCCCTTTAGGGCATTTATGGGTAATGGATTTCTGGTTCAAAAAAAAAAAAAAAAAAAACTAGTACATCTATCACGTGTGTCCCCGCCTTTAGAATGTAGAAATAGCATTGTGTAGTGAGCGCTGGAAAATGACTTACCAGACTTTCCACCGTAAGTCATTTTACCCTAATAGAACAAAAACATTTTTCGAGAAATAACATTTTACTTTTAATTTGTACAAACACACACCCGAAAAAATGAAAACAAATTTTACAGGTAAACATTTTATCCATAGGAGCCTAAATGGCACCTAACCTTGTTTGTTTGATTTTTTTTGGTATTTGGAAAGGGACTCGGGACCACGCAACACGCTAATGCACTATGCAGCGTAGAATCTCAATTGTCCAAAAGTGTTTTTAATAGTCTGAATTCGCAAAAGTCCTTTTACGGGTTAAAATACTTTATTACCAATAAGAAAATTTAACCAAATTCGAACAATTGATTTTCAATATGGACGGCTGTGATAGGTGCATCATCCGCTTCCCTCCGGAAAGTGCACCCAATGTTTTGGTGGGTACATTCGAACATTTGTTGAAGACAACTGAAAAAAATGCGAAACTGTCAATGGGCAACAAAAGCCACTCTCGCGCAGCTCTGTTCCAGTGCGCCCACCTCATCCTCCCACTCCTCCACCCGTCCGACTTAGCCGCCACCTCTTCCACCTGCAAAACCCTCCACCGCATCTCCGCATCCATCACCGCCGACAGAACCTCCGACGCCTCCGGTGGCCTCGAGAAGCTTCCGATCCCTTTCGTCAACGCCGTCGACGACCAGCCCTACGCCTTCTTCGTCTATGTCCCGACCCAGATCCTGGGATCCGACCAGCGCCGGACCAGACCCGTTTCGGACCCGTTTCCTGCGTGGGGGTGCGAGTGCGAGAGGTGCGATGGGGATATAGGATGCCCGTGCGAGGGTTTGGACTCGTTTGAGGTGACTCGCGAGTGCGGGGCGAGTTGCCGGTGCGGAGTGCAGTGTGGGAATCGGGTGACTCAGGGAGGGGTTTCGGTTCGGTTGAAGATTGTTAAAGATGAGAGGAAAGGTTGGGGTTTGCGTGCTGGTGAACTCATTCGGCGTGGTCAATTTGTGTGTGAATATGCAGGTACGTATGCACTGCAACCATTTTGATACAATGTATATAATTGTATTATTCCTTTTGCAAGTGAAATATGTTTATTAAATGAATCAATTTCCGAGTGTATTGAATTGGGGAATATTATACGTATCATGATTCATGAATCATAAGTATTGTCTGTCTTCCAGCGATTCAGCCACGTATTCGAATTGATTGCTTCATGTATCAAGTTGAATTGAATCGAATCAAGCAATGCGTATGGCGAATCGTGGTTCTGATAACAGAGATGGACATTGGGTAAATTACCTCCACTGTGTTATTATTTTGTTTTCTGTAAAATTTAAGGGCAAAAATCAAGCAACTCCAATGGTGGAAATGGTTCTATTGTCACTTTTTTGATACCCTTATAATGAGTGTCTACAAGTCCGCCATAAGGTTACAGAGGAAGGAAGACCATTTAAATGCTGCGTAGAATCAGACGAATTAGATACCAAAAACCGATCTCATTAGCAGTTTGTTCCACTTGGAGTTAAGGTGTAAATAGAGTGCTCGGTTAGACCCCGCGTATTTTCACTATTTTGTTGATTAAATAGTGTTCCGGGGATTCTTTTGGTACTTTTTGTCTTCCCCACGTATGATGCATTTGGTTAAGAGTTGAAAGATGAAAGCAAAAAGTTCAACTTCTCGCGTGTTGAGACTTGAGAGTTGAGAGTGAGTGCTTGAAATCTTTATGTCTAAGAAATTTTTATATATGCGTGATGAATTACTATTAACTTTGCGCTGTGTGAAAATATGTTATTTAGGTGAACTTTTGACAACCAACGAAGCCAGAAGGCGACAACAAATATATGACCAACTTACATCTGGTGGTCGGTTTTGTTCTGCTCTTTTGGTGGTGAGGGAGCATCTTCCATCTGGGAAAGCTTGTATGCGGATTAACATTGATGCCACGAGGATTGGAAATGTTTCTCGTTTCATTAATCATTCTTGTGATGGTGGGAATCTCTCGACAGTCTTAGTGAGAAACTCAGGAGCTTTGTTACCTCGCCTATGTTTCTTTGCTTCCAGAGACATCGAAGAAGATGTAGAGATAACTTTTAGTTATGGGGAGATCCGGTTGAAGTCAAAAGGTTTGCAGTGTTTCTGTGGCAGTTCTAGTTGTTTCGGAGTACTGCCTTCAGAAAATACTTGAAGTTTCGAGGCAGTGAATCATTTCTTTCCAATTATTCTTTTATTATGAATAATTTTGTTGTCATTATGATTTTGCATCATTACATAGCATTTTCAAAAAACATGCTGCTAGATGTGAAGCAGTTTTGGATGTACAATTAACAATGTATGAAGTTGTGGAGGCAAATGTTCTGTAGAGCATACCAAGCTTGTATTTTAGGTATCCCATTAACTTCTTCATTGATTGAACTATCCGGTAATAGGATTTATGTGTGTGGTTGATATCTGTGTATGAGAATTTATTTCGGTCAAGTAAACCTGACCACTGTATCATCTAAGCTAGATTTTTCCCAAACTGGTCTCTGTATATTTAAAATATATGCACATTTGCTTAGTATACCATGTTACTAGTTTTACAGAAACATTTACAGAGATGTATTGATCTTAAAGATTGGGCATTCCAGCATTTTTTTGGTGAATGCATCCATTTTAGTTGACGACATAGAAACTTTTCCTTACGTAAGTGAGCAAAATGGAGATGATACTACTCATAGAAACTCGATCTTTCGTTCTATGGTTTCTTATCTGAATTTTAGTTTTCCCTTTCATTTTTTCTGTAATTTTGGGCTTCCTTCAATCTCTGGTTTTCTCATAGGTCGTCATTTGGGAATTCTTCCTTCGGTGTCCTCCTGTTGTGGGATTCCTATATTCGGGTTCCAACATTCTCCGTTTGGCCTATGATCAGGTTTTATGTTTTGGTGTGTGACATGATGATGGTATAATGCACGAGGAAGATTGTCGTTAATGTCTATTGGGTTTGTGGTCCATTGGCGTGGAAAGAAGATGTTGGAGGTATCTTAGGGGTAGCAAAGAAGAGTTTTCTAGGAAGGCTGAGCAGGAGCAAAAAATTGTTGAATTTTCCCTTATGGCCAGAGTCAGTGGCTAGGGTTGCCTCGTCCGAGTCTTTCCCATGGTGGTCACACTAGGTTTTCCATGGTGATAACACTATCACGATCATGTACATGGGTTGTTCTGATACTTCTATTGTCGCGCCCCATGTTTGGACGTGGTCGACTTTGATACACAACGCCTTTACCTGCGGAACCTGTAGTTGAAAACTCTATAGTCACACAACCAATTAATCAAAAGCCATCCACAGCCATCCACATACTAACAAGCCATCATAAACCTCTACAAAAAAAAAAAAAAAAAAAAATGTTTGCAGCTTGAAATTAAAGCAATAAAACCTAATTCTTGTATTTGTCCTCCTTATGGTGTTTGCATTTTAACATTATGTTTTTGTTTCGTAAATTACACTCTCAAACTTTACCAAGTTACCTGGATCGCGCAAATTGAATTCGTAACCCTAGCAGGCACAGCCTCTTGAGGTCCCTCCACAGTTGCTTTCAGTTCTTTCTGACATACATGTAGGTCTCTTGGTAGTAATTATTTGATATTCGTGGAGTACGATATGGCGTTGCCCACGTAGCGATAAGTTTAGAGGATGAGAAATGCAAAGTGAGTGCAAGACAAGCAGTGACATTGGTGTCATTGGTGTTCAATTTCCGTCTCCGTGTCATTGGTGTTCAATTTCGGGAAGCCACGTTCCCTTCCACACCCCACGGGCAGCACAAATCTTGTGCTCTCCCAAAGAAGACAGCCAAACCATAATCTAGTGCAAACAAACCACTCCTCTCTCTTACTGATTACCGTTCTATTATTCTATATAAACATTATATATATAACTTACACGCATGTATGGTTCGAAATAGTGGTGGACGCAGGATTTGTACTCACCGGGGACCTGAATCACCTGTATTTTTATTTTAATAACAAAATTTATAACATGTGATATAAATAGTGCTACTTACTAGTTCTGAGAAGAAGACGAGATTGTTTACATATATTTAATCACGTAGTTTTATAACCATGGTGAAATTTTAAGGGGTTTTTTTTTCACACATATATATATAGAAACTTATCAATTTTTTTTTTCACTCAAGAGACTTGGACCGATCCTATATGATTTTTTCAAATTAACTTGAAAATATGGTAGAATTAGTGGAATAAATGGAGTGTGCAGGGTCTCAAGACCCCTCGTACACCTCCCTCCATCCGCCCCTAGTTCGAAACTTCTTAGATACTATATATCAATTTCTTTGGAGTCAATCCATACGGAGTTTTGCTCCGACTTTAATTGGGCTCTCTCAGCAAGTGAGGCGGTGAGGTTGGACCCCCATAATTGATCGAGGTGCAAAGAAGCTGAGCCGGACACGTAAGTTATAAAAAAAAGGTACATGCATGCATGCACAAAGTTAACACAACGAACACAAGTGCTAGTTAAACACTCCCTTTGCACGTGCTCCCTTCACACCAAAACTGTTTCCCCTTTCACCCATTCCCTCTCTCTATTCACCAACCATGCCGTCTCTTTCTTTCTCTCTTCCTCTAAATCTTGCCACATTCACCTTTGCCAACCCCTCTTCACGAGACTCGCATGCATTCTCTCTTCTCCATCACACAACTATATATAAAACCCCCCAACCCTTTCTCTCTCTTCTCTCATACTCTTCGATATGGCCGATACGTCCGAGGGCCGCAGGAGGGGTTTCGGAAAGTGTGCAACAGTGACGGGTGATACGGTGGCACTGCCGGTTACAACGCCGACGCCATGTGGTGCGTGCAAGTTTTTGAGGAGGAAGTGTATGGGTGGGTGCATCTTTGCTCCGCATTTTGGGTCGGATCAGGGCTCGGCTCGGTTTGCGGCTGTGCACAAGGTGTTCGGGGCAAGTAACGTGTCGAAGCTGCTGTTGCACATTCCGGTGGGCCGACGAAATGACGCGGTGGTGACGATATCTTATGAAGCCCAGGCCAGATTGTCGGATCCGGTCTACGGCTGTGTCTCAACTATACTTGCTTTACAGCAACAGGTCTACTTTTAAAATTATAAGATAATTATTAATTACTTTCACTAAAATTTTCTTTGTATTATTTTCCTCAATTAGACCAAAATTAATGGTACGAATTATACTCTGTTTATCAAGATGAAAATGAAGCTTTATGAACAATAGTGCATGCAGTTGCATGCTGTTAAGATTCTCCTTTATTTAAATTATTGTTTCGCTAACGTTTTCGCAATGTAGCCAATACTGAACTGAGTCTTAATTCTCAATCAATTGAAACTGGCTAGCGTATGCATATAAATGGTTCTACATATTGTGTGATTAAGCTTCTCTTCTTTCCTCTGCAATGGACGTTGAGATTGGGTCTATGGACTAACCACGAGAATGTTTTTAGAGCATGTTATTTATACGAAACCCCGATGTGTATAATGTCACAATTGTCTTTTAGAACGTGAAAATATATTGTTCATTGTTTGGAAAGTAGAGAATTCATGAGACAACATTGTAAAATCAAATAGTTTTCATAACAACTAACACGAAACAAAAAATGAAAGTATTTTTAAAATAAAAATCAAATACTTCTTTTTTTATTATAAAAAATATAGTCATAAAAAACTTGAGAATCTGAAATGAAAATAAAGCAGTACTTCTGGACCTAGTTTTGAAAATATGGTTTCTTATGTCTATTCTAATATTGTGGTGCATTCTCATAATCCACTTCGATCGAACACTTCTCGCCAGGTGGATGTTTGGTGCAGATTCTGATTTCTGATCACGTATTCAACGAACTTTAATAACACGTTCTCCGAGAAATATCTACCCATTAAAATCGGCATCAAACACCCACTAAACCCTACTTCCAAAAGAATTGTCACATTGTTTTTCATTGTAGGTGGCATCTCTCCAAGCCGAGCTAGCAATGGTCCACACCCAGCTGCTAAACAGCAGGCTAGCAGCAGCCAATGCTTTCCAAAGCACACAACACTATCAACACCAACACCAGCAAAACCACAATATTGCAGTGCTGCAACCAGCCTACTCCAACAACTCCTCAAGTTCACACCACCTCCTCAACACCAACACTACAAGCAACTTCAACTCGAATTTCGACCTCGTGTCGGGCGAAACGGGCGCCCCGTCTTCCCACAGTTTCGAGCCTCTTCCGGTCTCACGACCGCCCCAAGGGGAAGAGGAAGATGAGGACGAGAGTCAGGATCCGGTGGCATTTGCTCATCAGATACTTCGTTAGAGATAGTCACTTAATTTTCTGCTCAATTTCCTTGTTTCCATTTTTAACAAAATAACTGGCTGGTTTGTGCCAAAGCAAAACATGTGTAATTGATTATCAAGAACGGTCATATTCTCATTTAACAATATTATCACATGAATTCGGTAAATCCAGATAAGGGTAGAGGAGTTGACAGAGCCATAAACCAAGGTAGCTCTCCATTTTGGGCCCCCAAAAGTTTATTACTTTAGCATACTACATATTCAGAAAACTTATACATAAATTACTCAGAAAAATTGAATGATTGGCTCAGATTCACGTGAAGAGCCCACTCATTCCAGTTTCCTGAATAATTTTTGGATAGATTTTCTGAGCACTTAGCATTTCCTTTATTACTCCCTCCGTCCACTTTTGTTGGCCTATTTTGACACTTTTCATTGTTGTCATTTGTAATTTTTCCTCTGTCGTCGTTTGTCTTGTATGTTATTTTTATAGTACTGTCATCGTTTGGCTGTCATGGGTCATAAATTTTACTTTTAAAAATTTCCTTGTCGAGAATAATGAATATTCTACCAAAATTAGATGCAAAATAAGAAAAAACACTTAATATAAAGCAAAACTTTTGTGAAAAATAATTCAATAATAAAATTAGGCCAAAAGTAGCCATAGTGCTTTTTTAAGGAAAATAAGTTCAAATCCAGGTTTGTCATTGATGTAAAATATTGTCCTATTGTGAAAGGGCCACTTGAGAGGATTTTCATCCATTAACCACTCTGGATTATTGTTGATCACCGCTGGCAAATTTATTGCACATTAATTTGATATAGTTACTCAAAGCTGTCATTGGTTGTCTAGGCTCTTGTTGGTAGCTTTGTTGGCACTCCATCATGTTATATTTGGGAACACATATTAAAAACATGTCACGTTTGCATTGCTACACATTTATTTGTGTGACACTAAAGTTATTTAAAGCCAATTTGGGGAAAAATTAAGACTTGGAGAAGCAAATTTTAGGATGATACTTATCAACTTAAGAAAGGAAATCCGTTTAAAAAAAACTTAAGAAAGGAGATAGATATCCATTTGACTTTAATTTAATTAACATAGTTCTAGAATTGTTTTTATCTAAGAATTTCATTGGAGAATTCATCATGATAAAACTGCAACTGTACCAAAGTTGTTTGCAAATTGTTCGAGACTCGATTCGAGAAAGGCTCATTGCATTTTGGTTTGTCTATTAGACGAACGAACTGCCTCAATTTTTTAAACTCGAGCTGAGCTTGAGCTTAACAGTATTCTGCTTGATCGGGTATACAAATAAAATTTTATGTATAAATTGGGAAATGTATGAACTTATATAATTTTTTATTTCTAGCCATGGGTGGAGGGATTAAGGAACAAGAGGGATCAAGGGATTAAGGAACAAGAGGGATCAAGTTAGGGGTGAAAGTGCGAACCGCAAAAACCGGACCAGACCGGACCGGCCGGTTTATTCCCTCTTTTAACTTAGCCGGTCTGGTCCCGGTCTAATACTTGCGAAAAACCGGAAAACCGATCTGGTTTCCGGTTATAGGGTCAAAAACCCGGACCGGACTGACCCGGACCTGATATATAAATATATATATAATTCTGTAAGTTCCTAAAACCAGTAACCCTAGATCTAAAACACCCCACCGCCTCACACTTCTCATTTCTCTGCCTCTCACTCTCTTTCTAGTCTCTACCTCTGGACTCTCACTCTCTCTACGACTCTACCTCCAGTCCTCGGTCCTCCACCTCCACTGCTCGTCGGCCGCCGGTACGTCTCAAGTCTCTCTCACCTCCACGGCTTGTCGGCCGCCGATACGTCTCTCTCTCTCTCTCTCCGTCCGATACTCTGATTCTCTTTTTGTCTCACGAAGACACGAACAAATCATGATGGATCATTGGATTGTTGGCTATTTTTTCAGACACGAAGAAATCAGATGGAGCCACCGGCCATGGCCACCACCATACGCGACTGTGCGTGACCATGTATGTCCAGATGGACCAGATCTGTGGGTCTATGTGTGTGCAACTTATACTCTCTCTCTCTGTCTATCTTTGTGTATGAAACCGGCAAACCGGCCAAACCGAACCGAGACCGGCCAAACCGAATGGAAACCGAACCGGGATTATTTGGTCTGGTTTCGGTTTCAAACTTACCCAAACCGAACTCCCGGTCCGGTCCCAAAACAATGCCAAAACCGGACCGAACCGGCCCGTTTTCACCCCTAGATCAAGTGACTCCTCCACTTTAATTTCTCACTAGGATTTTTAATAATTAAGAGCTGAATTTTACAATTTTGACCCTGCAAAATTTTCATAAATTGCCCAAACTTGCTTAAAATACAAAGAATTATTAATTTTTTTCTTCTTCCGAAAGTTGATAGTATTACAAATGAGGATTTCGAGATATAATAAGTCATTGGAACCAATTATAAAGCAAAAATATATGTATTATTGTATGTTGACGTTATAATTAACCTCTTAATTTAGTTATTTCTTTACATGAGTAAATAGAAAAAATAACTTGCATATAGATCCAATTTTCATCCCCGACAACTTAAAATCCTGGCTCCGCTCTTATTTGTCTGCGATAGCTGTGTTCCTTGTCAGAAAGTAAACAATAGGGTGCATAGAGTTTTTTAGCTAAATATTAGAGAAAAGATAGTCATTAATACTTGTACTAACAATTGCACAAACTCTCTCATATGAAATAAGTGGGACCTACCACTCATACATGAGATAGTTTATTCAATTGTTGATACAAGTGTTCGTGAATCGTGATAGCAAACCTGTAAATGTTAGGAGTAAAGTGTAATTTCTCATTTTGATATTATCCCTTAAATTATTCGGCGTCGGCGTGCTTGACCCGTTAGAGAAAAAAAAAAAAAAAAAAAACACGAAAGCCCCCAAACCCCTTCTCCCATCATGGTGGCCCTTTCCTAGATTCTCCAGATCTCTCTCTCTCTCTCTCTGCAAAAAAATGTCGACGCCGGCGAGAAAGAGGCTGATGAGGGATTTCAAGAGGCTGCAGCAAGATCCACCCGCCGGTATCAGCGGTGCTCCTCAGGACAACAACATCATGCTCTGGAACGCCGTCATTTTCGGGTACATACAAACACACACATATATTTATGCGTACCTATATGTAGGTATACATATACAGAAACCTACGTACATGCGGCGAATCTAGCAATTTTGTAATTTGTGTTGTTTTTTTTCCTCTGTGTTTTCGATTTGTAGGCCTGATGATACACCTTGGGATGGAGGTTAGTGATTTCTGTTATTCGAATTTCTCTATAATTTAGGGTTTCTTCATGGGCTATGTTAATTTGATATTGTTAGAGCGTCTCCAGCGCTTACTCTTTTAATTGACTCATTTAATTGTCTCAGAACCAAATTTTGATTAAAAGCCTCTAAACTCATTCCAGTCCATGACGCAAACTCATACCAGATTAAGTTTAACTCAATTTTTTAACCCAATCAAGAGGGGCTCAGATTTTTGAAGCCTTGTTTGCGCTTCACAATTTACGGCTATGCTATTAATGAAGCTTTTACTCGAACATTTTCTTGAATTCGGGTTTGTCCATCGTGGTAGTTCATACCAAATGAAGCTTTTACCCAAAATTTTTACTCAGATTGAGTTAGGGGCTTAGGGCTGTAGATGCTCTTATATCATTTGTGTGGGTTTTAAGTTATGAGTTGATCATGGCCGTTGATTGCAGGTAATAATTTCCAGGGTTTGTTGATTGTTTTTGTGGTTGATTGTTATCTGAGATTGGCTAATCATGGTCCTACAACTTGTTGTTACTATTTGATGATGCTTACTTTGTGCATCGTGTGGCTCTTTAAGTCCATATCCTTTGTTCTTTATGTTTGAAGGAAGGATGATTTTCGAGCTGAGAAACTTTTGAGGGTTAAGATTGAATTTTCCTGTGTTAGAAACTCGGTTGTTTTGGTTTCTTATAAATTATTCAAGCGGATGGTGTTATAGTTTATTCGAATTGTTTAGTTAATCCTGTGGAGCTTTTCTATTATTAGTATCTGGGTGCCTTCATGGTGATTCAGTTTAGTCTTAGTGTTTGATCAGATTGCGAGGAAGTAGTTTGTTTATGGTTTTTACATATATTACATAGCATAATGAGGGTTTTCATGTTAATTTAGTGTTTATAGGGTCCAGGTCGTAATGAGGGATAAGAAATAAGATGAGTGTTGATGAAGTTTTGTTAAGTTACAATTTATGAGTATTCTTTGGTCTTTGTTTGTTTAGCAGGTTAGCACTTTAATAACCAGGGTCGCTAGACGTTGTTGGTAGGGTTTGAATGAGCCTGAGCATTGAAGCTCTAACCACTGGGTTTGCTCGTTAGCCCCCTCTATCTATAGGTCCTAAGTAGAAGCACTAGAAATAGCCAGGAACTGTACGAGCCTGCAAAGTGCGAAGTGTGCACAACGTGATTCCTTGGGTGGGCGATGTCTAGAAAATGGAGACCACCACCACTTGCATAGTGGCAGAATATGATTCTCCCATGGCTGTGATGTATTTTCTCTCCCTGATTTATCCATGTGTGGTGGCTCTCATGAATTTCTTGGACATGTAAAAGCTTCAACTATGAGTGACTTGGATGCCTCCCAAAATTCGGATAAGATAGCATGGTAGCAAGCAAAATACGATTTCCAGTTTAGAATTTAGTGAGTTATTAGGTTGAGTTTTAATGGCAAGTGATCTTATGGCATTTGCAAGAGGAAAAAAACACAAATGAGTCCCATATCTAAATCACTTTGCATGCAAAATATTATGTTAATGCCTAGAATCCATATAAAGCTTTTTATCCAATTTTCCTTTGTTGCTTTTCGACGGGAAAAAAAAAATCTAAATGTTTCATGTTGCCTGTAATTAATATCTTGGAATTCGGGATGGATAAGGGTGAGAAAAAAACCATCAAACTGTGAATTCAATTCAAACCAATCCAAGCTGAATGGTTTGGTTTGGTTTTATAACAGTGTGGTTTGGTCCTGGTTTCGGAAAAATATAAACTGTTTAAAATGAACGGTTCTGGTTCGAGTCTGATTCAAATCGTGTGTTGTTTTATATACACCTAATAAATAAAGTTAACCTTACTAGTTAATTAATTTTCTAATCTAAAACTCCATTGCACTGCCCTATTCCTTCACTGCCGAGAAAAATTACCCCAAATTTATACATATGAAAACATATTCCTGACATAAGTACGTAATAAATACGTCCATCTCTCTTAGCCATCCAACAATGAACACTCTTTGCTAGCCACTAATCTTCTCTCTCAATAGTTCTATCTGTGCTATATTCTATACATAGTTACATACTAATAGAATTCTTTTTAACACTAAAAGTTACGGTTTGATTTGTGTTTGAAATTTCAAGTAGTTTAGGAGTTAGATATCTTAATTTCAAGCAACGTGGTTCAAAACCGAAATTGAACCGTATTTTAATGGATTGGATTGGTTTGGTTTGGTTCTATGAATTTTATGGATTGGTTGGGTCCTCCAAATCCTCAATTCGTAGGGGCATTGGTTTGGTTATTGGTTTATTATAAAACCAAACCAATCCTTGATGTAGGATAGATTTGGAATAGGGTTAAAGATGGCCAAACACTGAGGAAAGGGCCTATTTTAGGGTATTAAATGGTGGACGTGAATAGTGTACAAGAAGAGAACAAGAAGGGTTTAAAAAGATAGATCTAAGCCTCACACATAGGTTTCCAAAGGCTCACACCTAAGGCCTCTTTAGCATCACACCAAAGAGTGGGGTTGCATCACCCAATCTTGAAAGCATAAAGTTGCAAGAATCTTTTTATATTCAATCATTCATGTCTTCATACTCTCGAACTTGAAGTACCTTAATTTATAGACTCCTATTGTGTTTAATACCAGACATTGTTCCTATTCCCTAGATGTTTTTATTACCAAAGACACTTCTCATTCCCTAGATGACTACGTAGGATGAATGTGTTATGTAATGGTTGCATATGTAGAATATGTGGTTAAACTTCCCTAAATGAAAAACCACAGGGCTCGTGAAAACTCATAGCTTTAAATATTCCTGCTAATGACTAGTTAATATCCCATGTAGGTCCCTTTAGTAGCCAATGGACCACCAGTCCAACCCATAAGATCCATAACTTCCAGCCATACGAAATTACCAAAATACCCATGTCCTCTTCGTGGACCGCATCAATCCGGTCCATGCTCACCCCTTGGGATAAATGCATGGTATTCTTTGCGTCTCTCACTGCCTCTTCCCCTGGGCTTTAAACTGTTGTAGACACATACATCTCGTTTAATTTCTACGATTTTCCTTTCCTGTGCTCTTTTTTTTTTCTTCCATTTTTGCATCAATTCTAGCAAACTCTTCAATAACAAATGATCCTTAACCATCCATTAACTGCAAAAAAAAAAAAAATAAAAAAAAAAAAAATAAATAACATGCTATGATCCTAATTGTTTTTGGTTTTGATAATCACTAAGATCCATACTGCATATGATTGGAGGAGCGTATCATGAATGTAAATTCTAATTTTGCGAGTAGGGACTAGGGAGCCCTATAAAGTTCGTCTTTTTCAGGAAATCCGAGTGGTGAATTATCAAGACAAAAGCATGTTAAATGGATTTCCCTTTTACTTGTGAAAAACCAAATTTAATTTTTGAAAAAATCGTAGCGATTTTCTAAAATTTTAGGGAAAAAAAGATGTAGTTCCACATTTTTTGAAAAAAGTTCGACCTCTGAGACTATCAACCAACTTGGGTACCTCTCCGTTCAGTCTCGACTTTCACCCATCACTACCTCTTACCAACCCTCTCATCGATTTTGGTTTTCTTTGTGCCAACTCTTTTCTCCTTTCTGGTAGCCCCTCCTCCCGCCCCACGTGTTCTGACCAGGGCCGGCTCTGAGATATATGGGGCCTAAAACGAATTTTTTCAAATTGGGCCTTCAACTCTCAATATAGCATAGTTAAAAATACTAAGGAAAACAAAAAATTTCATAAATAAGTCATTACAGTTATTGGAAAGCATAACTACTATATTAACCTATAAAATTCGAGGCTCCCAAAATTAGTCAAAATTTGGAGGCCTAAAGCGGTCGCTTTACGGGCTTTAGTCCAAAGCCGGCTCTGATTCTGACAATAAGTTTTTTAACATGTCTGTAGGAGTGGTTTACGAAGCCCAAAGCAAACCGAGGTGAGAAGGTTCCCTGGAGAACCATCGACTACCGTGGTGACCCCTCCAATTACTCCCTCACCTTCAGGCATCCTTACCTCTTGCCAACCAACTCTCTTTCCGTCTTGGCAGCCCTCCTTCCACCCTAGTTATTATGAAAATATGTTTTTAACATGTTTGTACTAGTGGTTTAAGAAGCTCAAGGTGCACCGAGGTGACAGTGTTCTCTAGAACCTAGGAGCGAAGCTAGACGTCCCTCAAGGAACTGAAGGGAAATGCAATTATACTGTAGGAAATATTTTCAACATAGGCAAATATTTCTTGATGTAAAGGAGACGTAACAGTTACTATGCAATTTTGAAATGGCAAAGGACTACATTCTCCATCAAGAATTAATTTTTAAAGTTTTAGATGTGGAAACATATCAAATTTTGTTGCAACCAAATATTCAATCATGCTCTATTCTAATTCTAATTCGTAAAAAGCTAGTGATCAGACTCATTGCCAATCTGTTTAGCTTTGCTCGAGGGCTTCTTCTTTCAATTTGTCATGACATGTAGTGGGGCTTGTATAATGCACGGCGAGTATGTAAGCTGTAATTCCATGTAGCGGCATGTTAAGGGTCATAATAATGAAACCAGAGAGTGCTTAAGTTTGTTTGATGACTGCTATTAAGTAAACTGAAGCAAAACTAGAAACTAGAAAAAGCATACGAGGTAGCACCTGATGCTCTAGAGAAGTCTTGTGCCTCAACCAATGCGCCTCGCCTCAGGGGTTGGGACCTTAAATGCTCTACACAAACAATAAGGTACCTTAAGTTGGATGCATTATATGATGTCGTATCTTTGATGGTATAAGTGATTCACCACCGTTTATCCACGGATACTACTTTACAAACCATAAATACTTAATATAGTTTCCCCCCTTCCAAATTCTTCTCATCCTTTTAAGAAAGTTTTTCTTGTTCTGTCCTTATTCCATAAGACGTCAGTAAGTTCGGTGCTCATTTAAAACAAATGGTCTTGTATTCCCAATTTATAATGTTAGAATTGTTCAAGCTTTATAGCCCTTTCTAGCCTGTGCAAGTAAGTAATCAGATATAGCTGCATTCTTAGAAGTTGAAAATACTATTTAATCATCTCCAGATGATAATGGAAAGTTAATCTTCTATGCAAAGTATGTGGACCTAGTTCGGTGTTTCCATGGCTATTCTTTGTTTCTGTTTTGGTATAAATTAAGTTGTACTCCGTACTTTCTATGTCGGTAAAGCTCCTTATTAAAAGCAGCGTGTGCGTTTATGATAGTTGGGCTCTGTTACACGGATCCTTTTTTTTTGTCTTTTTATCTTCTCTTTGTTTCAAACTTTTTTGGAGAGAGGAGGGCCTGCACTTTGAAAACACTGTGCCCAAGATCTTAGATGGAAGGTTTTTTTCTCGATAAGACTTGATAATTCTTATGAATGCTGTATGCAGTCTTTTTTAAGTAATTAAGAAACAGAATTAATATTTCTTTCTTGAGTTTGTCCATTGTAACCTTATTGGCAGTCATGATTTAATTGCTGAGGCTTCTCCACCATTTGTTGTTTTACCTAGTGTTTCTTTGTTCCTTACTATTCTGGGTTTTTTGGTTGTTTTTGTGGAAGTAATCTTTTAAAGATAGCCATTTGTGTAACTGGAAAAGGACTTTTTACTTTCCCTAGTTTGAGCCATGATGGAAATCCAATTGGAAAAGGGTTGAGCATTATGTGGGATGTAATGATGTATCAATGTTTAATCTGTTGAGTGTTCTGTAGCTCCAGTGATATGTTGACAAACGCACTTTGGTTAATGGTTTTTGAAATTGTGAAATAACAAAATGAAAAATGCTAATTGTTTTGTGCCCTAGACATGCAAAAAAATTGAGCCATTTAAGATCTAGTTCTGGGTTCATTTGATTTTGCTATCTGCTAACAAACGGAGTTAGATATACCAATTTACTAAATTAAACCTTCTGAGTTCTGACTAAAGACCCCGAACCTGAGCAAATAAAGCTTTTGAACAATGATGAATTTGTTCATGTACACTGTTGAGTTGTCTATCTGTCTATTAACAATATATTCGCTTAAGCGAGTGATGCATGTATGTGCTCGTTGAATATTTATGAAACATTAGGAAATGGCAAATACATAAAGAAAATTGTGACTGTTAATTTAGCCTAACCCTTTAGTTCAACCGTGACACGTTTTTTTCATGCCAACCTTGCTTGTGGTCTGTCTTGAAGTGGGAGCAGGACATAAAAGAATCTAAGGTTTGAGCATCTATTGGAGAGGTGTATGCATACATGTTTATGAAGATAAAAATACAGATACACTGATAATATTATTTTGTTTGCGAGTTCTAGGATGCATGTCAATTAGAAGAATTGACATCACCGCAAATATGTTTTTACAAATTTACCTCTCCACTGAATACTTGAGCAAATTTGAGTTAATATCTGTCTTGTCACTGTTTCTTTTGCGGTTCATATAATTGAGAACTTAGTTGGGAATGAGCTCTTCTCTCGGTAGGAGGGCGGTTCTTAGAAGATTTTGACTTGGGAGCGTGAGAGCGAGGTTTCCGAGATGGATTCATCACCCTGTTAGAAGGATCTTGCTAGTAAGGGTCAAACAAAATAGATTGTGCTCAGTTTTAGCTTATGCTGAGAGTGGACACTCTGTGTCGTAACAGAGCTTGAATATCCTGGTAATCATCTATCTTGGTTCTCTGTCTGCCCTAATCCTCCTGTGCTAGGCTTAGTATTCTTAATTTGATTGAATAGGTGAACTACACGTGTGAAAGGTACCCGTGTTAGGCAGATATGGCCTGCTATGTTTGACCTTTGAATTGCTTATCATTGATCTGCTATTTGCTTGTATATGACCTTCTGCAGTATCTTTGCTCAGAATATTTTGTCATTTACTTCATTTTTGTGCTTCCATGGGTGCAGGCACGTTTAAGCTCACTCTGCAATTCACAGAAGATTATCCAAATAAACCGCCAACAGTCCGATTTGTCTCACGCATGTTCCATCCAAATAGTATGTCAGGATCTTATGCATAGTTCTTGTTACTGGTCTTGAGTATATGTAGTTGTCATTGTCCTGATCTGCAACATCAGTATTTTGTGCTTTTATCTAACCATGTGTCTCTGAATTTTTCAGTCTATGCAGATGGGAGTATTTGCTTGGATATCTTACAGAATCAGTGGAGCCCTATATATGATGTCGCAGCTATACTCACTTCTATTCAGGTGTGGCCTCTTATTATATTTAGTCTTGACCCTTTCTTTTTATAGGACTCATTTCACTGGATTTGTTTCTGAGTTTGAGAATAGTTGCTACCTTGGTACTTCCATGCACATGTGGGTTTGCGTTTGTATAATATTTCAAGATTTTGTTCTGCACCATTGGTCGGTTACTAAGATCAAGCGTGCTGTGAATAGTGGATGTGGCTTCTATTTGTGTACAAATGCAAATCATGTTGATCACTTTTAGATTACTTATTAATATACAAATTTGTACTATGTTATGAGAGTACTTTGTCAAAACATTTGAAGTAGGACAATAAAGTATAGGGTGAGCTTTAATCAGGGTTTCATCTAACAATCCATAACAACCGTTATTGGTAGTTGCACATCACTGAGTCCCTCTTGCAGGAAGATGCTCAATTTAGTCGTCTTATGTTTTCTATATTTGTAGGCTTATGTTTTCCATACGTGTCTGACCAACTCGATTTTGCTGAAGTCATTGATACTGTTAGACATCCTTTGGATAGTTTTCCACAAATCAAGCAATAACTTATTGTGGGGTGATGCACCCTTTTTGAATCGGAGACTTGTAGACAAGTCCGTTTTTGGTTATGAAGCTAATGAGGCGCTTTCTTTTGTTTTCCGCAGTCACTGCTTTGTGATCCAAACCCAAATTCCCCTGCAAATTCTGAAGCAGCCCGTATGTTCAGTGAAAATAAGCGAGAATACAACAGAAGAGTTCGCGAAATAGTGGAGCAGAGCTGGACTGCTGACTGATGAAAAGAAATATCGCCACCATGCACTTGTATTTCGCAAGAGATAATTAAGAAGTTAAGGAGTGTTCGGTGTGGTGGCTCTTCTCCAGAACCTATGTGCTCTAAGTGTAATATTGTTTGTGTGCATTGCTTTTAGAGAATTTCTTTGAAGGATTTGATTTCTGCTTTTAGACCCCTCTACTTGAATTCTTGATTTCCAACTCCTTATTCTTCCCTCATCAAAGTTTCATGTATCCGCTTTGTGACCTGTATAGCAATGGGAGATTCAGGAAGAGTTTGTTAGTGTAATGTTAGTCCACAGATTTGCAACATGAAACTTTTTTCTTCATCATTTCGGTATTTGGGTATTATGACTATTTGTTTGAGCGATGCTATTGACACAGGCGTCCAGGCACATGTATTTGGAGTCGTCCGATGCATGTGGGTTCCCAAGATGTGTCCGGACACGTCTTGAGACACATGGACAATAGTGTAGTGGAAACATTGTTCGATTGGTTCAATTCATTGGCTTGGTTAGGTTTCAGGGCTACTAATGCAAAGGAAACAGTTGAGGAAAATAAATAAATAAATTCAAATGGGGACAAATATCATTTTTTCTTAGGAGGGGTAACCAAAGCTTACAATACCTGGAATGCAAAATAATGACCAAAAAAGCAGGTGGGGAGATTGGGATGATCATCACACTAATATTAAAATTGTCTTCTACCTTATTATGCGACGTTAAATGCAAAATAATTAATTCAGTCTTTATTTATTTATTTATAACTAGGCATCCGAGACAATTCACAGACATTTCAGTCTTTGTAGAATATCAAGACGTACAGTTGTGCTTTGCTGAAGATATACAGTTGGCTTTGCATCAAAACTAGTCCTCATAACAACATGACACCAATTTTGTTGATGGGCAATACCATGTTTGACAAATGATAAGGTGCATAGTTATTCAGTATTTTGGGTAATATTGCACTTTAGTCCGATTCTTTCGATCTATGCTTTACTATTTGGTTAACTGGTTGATTCTTTTTCAGGCGAAACTTGGTGATTCGGATGATACTCAAAGAAGTTAGAATTTGATTCGGAGCAAGCCTGAAGATGATAAAATCAAGTGTAGCAGAAAATGTCCAATAAGAGCCCCAATGTTTTCAGTATTGTAAAGAAGGTTGATTAGAACTTTTTTCTGCACTTTAAATTTGTATTTGGACCTCTCCAGCCCTGAACTAACAACCCAATGTTTTCAGTATTGTATTAGAAAATTCAACTATAAGTTTACAATAAACCAATGTCCTACACTAAGATTAGTTCTGTTAGTTCCACTTTCAATAAATCACCCATGCTCAAATCACGCTTTTCTCTATGGATCAACCTCGGACTTATTATGACATCGGAACAACTTGCTCTTGAGATTGCACCAGAAACGTCGGAAAAATGTACCCGGACAACGTTTTGATTTAGTCCACAAAGGCCATTCATGGTGCATGGTTCAACTAATTGTGATGGCCACCACTGATACAACAAATTCAACTAATTGTGAAGAGGGAGAATCCTGAACCAAAATGGGAAGAGGAAGGGTGTGTTAATTAGAGCATGCTGTAGAACTTGTACGTTAAAACAATAAGCCACTATGCCGGATTTTCTAGTTTGAAACGAAAGGATCCAGGCCGCTTCATTCTATATAAAAGAAATATACTTTTACCACATTAAAACAATAAGCCAATATGCCGGATTTTCTAGTTTGAAACGAAAGGATCCAGGCCGCATCATTCTGTATAAAAGAAATATACTTTTACCACGTTAAAACAATAAGCCACTATGCCGGATTTTCTTGTTTGAAACGAAAGGATCCAAGCCGCATCATTCTGTATAAAAGAAATATATTTTTACCATGATAGAATACAAATTATTTCGTATGCATTTGTGAGCATTGTGGTAATTTTAAGAATCTATTTTCTTTCTCCTCCCTTTTGTCGTCCTCCTCCTTTCTGTTTTTCGTTATATATATAGGATCGTTAGGACCAATATGGTTCATTCTATATTCCAGGAATGTGTGTGTAAGTTTCAAAAGTGATAAACCTGGATTACTTTGAGGCTTCCCATTCTAATAGATTCTCAGTTTTGGAACATTAACAATGTTTGCATCTAGGTTGTATAACTGCTATAAGGTTGGTGTTTTTTACGGATAAACGGTGTGCAACAACCACGGTACAACCTGGAAAAAGCATTGTTCAAGATGCAATAGCTAAGCTCATATATTGTATTGCAGCTTTAGGACGGGGATCGGAACACCGTCAAGCATAATCCATCTGTGGGAGAAAGCCACCTCCGTGTCTATTGCTACGTTGTTGTCCTTCATAATATTCAGTTGCTTCCAGATTATATAGCAGTCTTTCCTCTCTTGCATATGCAGGACAAATTTCTGACGGTCATGCTCATTGTCCCTCAATTGTAGCAGGCTATCAAGTTTTTTAGCAGAAACACGAACACCAGACACTTTTGAAGCAGCCTCTGCCACGAGTGTCTCGCCAAGAGTTCTCCTAAGAGACAGCTTCGTGTTGACATCTGTAAGGGAAAAGCGTTTTGCATAGTGCCATGTCCTTGCAAAAATGAATTCAAGGCATAAATTCATGGGCTAACATTAATCAAGGCAAAAATTCATGGGGTAACTTCAGTTTACACGAATTCTGGGTAGGCTAGGCTTTATTGATGTCCTGGAGGATATGAGCTGCTTCAACATCAACAACTAGTTCATCTTCAGCAGGTGCAACTGCTTCAATCCAAATATATTTTGGTAGAGGAGCTGCTTCAGCTACTTCAAACATATTTCCCAGTCCATGAATCTGTGATACTAAACTGCAGCTTCCCTCCTCCCTCATTGGACTTCCTCCCCTATCTCCCCGCCCGTTGAAACCCAGCCCCGCCCTACCACAACCACCTTCCTCCATCTACTCCTCCCCCACCCCTCCACCACTTTCAAAATCCACCACCTCTTCCACCACCACCCACACCTCCTCTATTCATTTTGGTTGGTACAAAATGAATAAAACCGATCTCTATTTTTTTTTGGGTAAAGAGATAGAAATGCATTAAATTAAACCACCAGTCCAAAACCGGTAAACACAACTACCTACAAAACCACCGGCCTGCAAAACTGCCGGCCAAATAAAACCACCTACCAAAACTAACAACAACAAAAAGAAACAAAAAAAATAAAAATAGCATAAAAGAAACCGCCGGTGCTATCGTTCGCTGTCGGTGTCAGAGGCCTTGATCGGCCTCCCCTTGTTCCAAAAATCAAGATTTCGGCCGCCCACACTGACCGAAGAGCAGATCCGGCCATGCATGGGGAGTTACCGGCAAATCCAGGAGGAAACGTGATAAAGGAGAAGAGAGGAGAGGGGCAGAGGGCCTGGAGGGGGAGGGGGATGGAGGGGCTGGGGGCGGAAGGAAGATCTCCAGCATCTCTGCATGGCTGTCACATTTCTTTCTCACTCTAGACTCTGCTCTCTCTCTTTCCCTACCCATCTCTATTTATACCACTCCATGGAAGGTTCTAGTCCAAATATATTTTCATACTAGATAAACTTTGATGTAAATTCTAAAATTACACATGACTAATTCTCACCAAAAATCTAGATATTTCACAAGGATGTTGGATATTTTAGAATTTCTAGAAGCTATGTATCTAGAACTTTAAGAAACTAGATATTTATATTTCCTTTAATAATATCTTTCATTTTTAGGCTTTGGCAAAGCTTTACTTTTTTGGTCCAAAATACTAAATCCAGTTAATACTCTAACAATGTTAACCATTATTGATTTACAATTAAAAGCAATTATACATAATAACACTAACAAACTATACTTACATTTTGAAAAAAAAATTTAAGATGTAAAATTTCAAGCCTCCCAAGTGGGATCTACCTCATTAAGAGAGTGTTTGGACGGCTAATTTTTTATTTTTTTATTTTCATCTTTTGCAATTGTAGGTGTCTGGGTTACCTCACCCAAAAGGAACGCTCCTATAATGCAATTTAGTTTTTGGGAGAACAAAAGCTAGAAGTAGGGAAGATGGGTTTTTTGACTTCTCATTTTTCATTCTTCCCATTTGG
Organism: Vaccinium vitis-idaea; assembly: GCA_963854785.1. Lineage (NCBI taxonomy): Eukaryota > Viridiplantae > Streptophyta > Magnoliopsida > Ericales > Ericaceae > Vaccinium > Vaccinium vitis-idaea. Next base: position 7,786,416 of record OY978220.1, read on the forward strand.
GTGGATATAAACGACTTATAGAATGTATTCTGCATAAATTTCTCAAATAATACTCTGTTACAAAATGTATTATGCAAAATATCTCCCAAACACTGTGATTTCATAATACATTTAGCCCATAATCCAAAAGGTAAAAATTGAAAAAAAATAAAATGCAAAAAGTACAACTGATTGAGCTAAACAAGTTGAAAATAGAGAAGAATGTGTGTTAATTGGCTTGCTAGATACCCAGCTCCTCAGAGTTCCATTTGAGACATATTCGAAGACAAGAAATAATCTGCTGACACCTGAATCATCCAAGTAACAAGCGCTGAACAAATTGCTGTGTCGGAGTTTTGAGATCAACTCTATGTGATTCATAATGCTTTGAGTGCTGTGGCTTCTCATTTTCAGGCATTTAGTAGCAACAAGGGAACCATCCTTCATGTGTCCTCTGTACATCTTTGTTCAAAACCAGTTTGGAATCTTGAACCAATATGGTTTAATGTTATGCTTAATCCGATTCCAAAGTATTGCATATCTTTTCTTTTTTTTCCAATGCTAAACAAAGATGGCAAGCGCAAAATTAATGCTGAGAGAGAGAGAGAGAGAGAGAGAGAGAGAGAGAGAGAGAGAGAGAGAGAGAGAGAGAGAGAGATCCAAGACTCACTAGTATTGATCGGAAGCTAAGGAAGCAAGTTCTGATCATTCGGGACATCCAACGGATCTAATGCTTTATCTACGGTTGCTTGCTGGTTTTTGTAATTTTTTTTAGCTTGCTAGTTGCTATTTTTCGGTGCGGAATGTAATCGGTGGATAAAATTGTAACCAGACCGTAACACTTTTGGTCCAGCCATGAATTGCCTTTTCTAAAAACCTTGACTCACATATTACAATTGCATTCAGAGGAATTCGATCCGATCTGATCCGGATCGTGAGCATCCCAAGTATAAACCTCAACACAATTTGAAGTTTCCAATTTTGAAAACATTAACTCTATTTTGCAAGTTACATTTTGTCGCCTAAATTGACAAACAGAGGAGAGAAAAGAGGTCAAATTAAAACAAAAAGACTACAATAATTCAAGGAAAAAATCAGTTGGATGGATATAATTAAGCCCCTATTATATGGGTTAAACGTGTTTACACCGGGTTGAGCTAGTTCAACCCGGACACAATTCAATTAATAGTTGTGCTACCAAGTCGTGTCATATTCATGTTCAGGTCGAAATATAGCCAAATCCTTATCTACCAATTTCATGTAAAGTTCGAATAGAGTTAACTTTTCTTGTCCAATCCATAGCCACTCCCTCCGTCCCAATGAACTGATGAAGCTCGTCGCAGGAACCATAATCGAAAATAAAACCACAGCTAAATACATCACTGCACTATAGGATTCCCAAATTCGGTTTCACCACCGCTATCTTGCTTTGTCTTCGTAGTAGTTCGATGTTGAACCCAGAAAATTGGATGAGGTAAAGTGGGTAACTCAAAAACAGCACATAATGATCGATAACATTCAAAAAACAATAGTTCAAAACTCTCATTAGCCTGATGGTAAAAAGAGGGAAAAGTACATTCAATATAACAAAAATTGAGCGATATATACACCAGTTGCAACCAAGACAAGGCATGAAATAGAGGGGAAAGACCCAAAGCCAATCAAATTTCAAAGCTTACAATCATATATTAACACACTTGGGAGGGCAAGCAACCCTTATGTCACACTACTTCCAGGCACACAATTACATACATTACACAAAATAAGATTACCATAATACTCAAAAGCTGACGCTTCATAGCATGGCAAATGCAAACAGCTATTACATACATGTTGGATATAGTGATACTGAAGTACTTCAAAACATCAACAATTCAAGAGAGGCCTACCTATTCAGAAGGGAAGGCCGAAGAGAGGAACGTCTCATCCTCCACAAACACCTGCAGATTCTTCGTCTTCATCAAGAACCCAATTGCTTCCTCATCAAATTCCACAAGGAATCCGAGTTTGATCAGCTCACCCAGAGGTTGGATATGATCTTCCTCCTCCCACAGCAACCCCTCGGCTATCGCTTCGGCAAAACGAGTAGCAAACTCAATCATACTCCTCTGTCCACCTGACCTATCCATCTTCTGCGTAATGAGCTTTTTACTGTCCCTATCCCACCAGATCAACCGCCTTGCTTCTGGTTTCAAGTTCTCCCCGGAAGAGAGTGATAAACTGTAACCAATCGTAATTGGTTCCGGTGTCTCCAAAACAGCAACATTGAGGAGGCATTTGACAGCTTCTTGCCTCTTCTCTGCTTCCATTTGGAGAGACGGACCGGCTAGAAAGCCTAGAATGAGTCTAAGCAGCCCTTTCCCAATCCAAATCTCCCTTGGATTTACTTCCTTAAGTCCTCCAACACCATCAATTATGGATTCTTCTTTCCTCGCAGACTCAGAGATGTTTCGGACACCAATTTTGGTGTATACTTCAAGAAGCTTGGACCGAGGTAGTGATGGTAAGCTCGGTTGAGGATACCAGACAAATAGTGGTTTCGAGGAAGACTCTTCAAAAATATCCTTCAGCTGAAGGTCATCTGCAATGAAGACATCATGTTTATCAAGCAACAAAATTTTACCTGAACCTGAATATACCGGCAGTTTCACCAAACTCTCGGCAAAAGCTTTCTCTTTCTCCGAACTCAAGTGCTTCACAACAAATCCCCAAAACGCACAACACTCGCCAAGCGACAATGGGTTCCCGGAACATTCCCATTTCTTCCAGAGCTGGCAATAGTCATCAAGCGAAGGATGGGATTTAACCCTCAAAACATTGGAGAAAAAGTTGAGCAATTCATCCTCATAGTGTGTCCCCAAAACCTTCAATTGGGTGCCAAAGAGACGATCCTTATCCCACAGAACACATTCTCCAGGTGTTACCCACTCTCCATCATCAGTTCCTTTTGGGATCCAAACTTTTCTTGTATCTCCACTGCTAGGCTCCCAGTTGAACTTATTCAAGAAACTATAGACTCGAACAATGGTAGTGAAATTTGCATGGAAATCTAGGTGGCTGGCAAGTAGGGTACACGCATTTCCCCCTTCAACAGTGACTCCAATGGCATTGAGCTCTATAGCATAAGACGCAATTTTGGAGCCATAGAATTCTTCATCGATGAACGGTCCATCCTCCCGTTGTAAGAAAGAACTCCATTTTGAATCGAACAGCAAGCACCTGTCGGGAGACCTATATCCTGCATGGGTTTTCAACCAATTTTTAGAAACTTTCTTCAGAAAAGATTCGGGTAAAGGCTCGAGCTTCGGTTGCTTGAAGTTGCGGATGCATTCAAGCAATGCGTATACATTTGCTGGCTTTATGCTGCTGGGATCAGAGGGTAAATGAAGACAATCAACCACAAACCCGTAACCATCCTCGAAAGCAAGAACAACTCCCATACTCTTCAGCTCCTTCTCATAGTCGTGGATTTCCTTGCCATAGTAGTTGTCGCTATCATCAACAAAGGGAAGCAGAGAGATTTGAGAGATAGATGCCCAATCAGGGCTGAATAGAATGCACTCCCTTGGGACTCTGTAATTGCCGAGGCGAGTTCGCAACCATTTACAATCACGGATACAGCTCTTCAGATCCTTAGGTAATTTAAATTTAGTACCCTTCAGTATTCTGCGACATGCCAGAAACGCCAAAACATTGTCTTTAGTGATGGAAGAAAGTTCCGCTTGCTGCTTGAAAGTGCAAGCAAATGCCTTTGTTGCCTCCTCAAAATCCACTTTAACCCCCAGTTGCTTCAACTCGTTCTTGTATAACAAGATGCCGTTCCCATAGAAGTTTTGGTCAATAAGCGGAAAGCTGTTGAAAACCTGCAGAAGACAACCCCATTCGGGATTGAACTGATAAGCTTCAACTGGAGACATGTAGCCCTTGTTTGTCTTCAAAAATTTCTTATCTTTGAATGCTCGAACAAATATGTCAGATGATCCTAAATGTCGCAAACAATTCAGTACAAAAAAACCAAACTTGTCCGTCGTTGGACAATAGATGTGAGCCGGAGATTTTAGATGATCAGCAACAAGCTGGTAGTTTTGAGTCTTTTGACCGAAGCCAATTACAACACCCAGCATCTCGAGTTCTGTTTTGTAACAAAGGATTTCATCACCATAGTAATCCCGAGCAATGAATGGGATGTCACTGATCTGTGATGCCTCTCTCCAACCGTCATCATACAAAACAGACCCAAGTGGAGACCTGTAGTCTCCGAGCGTTGTCCTCAGCCATCTTCTCCCTCTGATACTATTGATCAAGCTTTCGGGAGAAAGATACTTCTCCCTTAAAAACTTGATAAACTTCAGAATTGAAACCACATTCCCTCTAGTTAGATTCGAGGAAGCGGCCAAAGACATAAGATGCTCCCCAATAAATTCACAAGCCTCTCCACATTCAAACATAACTCCTAATGCTCCCAACTCCTCTTTATATTGGTCCAATTGACGTCCATAGAAACTCCGATCGATTATTGGGATATCAACTAGCATGGATTCATTCTGCAGAAGTTGGGCCCACGACGAGTTTGGCAGGAATGACTGTGACGGAGGCCTGTGGCCTGGACTGCCGCTCAGAGAAATTTTCAACCAGCTTCCCTCCTTAATGCACGTCAAGAAATTTCTCGGCAGGCTGACCCCCTTCCGTTTCAAGTTCCGAATCCAATTTAATAGCAAAAACGTGTTCTCGTGGGTTAGCGGAGCAGACATTGTAGGGATAACCATGTCTGGAGGAGATATATCAGGGACATCAGAAGCTCCGAGGTGAGTTTTGAGAAAAGACAGAAGCTGTTTTTCAGGGGTATATACACCTGCAAACGTGCCTGAATGCAGATAGTCTTCTCCTAGCTCAACAAAAACTTGTCTCCACGGGTTTGATCCAATCAGACTAACCCATTTGCTTCCATTAGCAGGGACAAGAACCCCTGCCCCTCGTGCCGTCACCAGCCCATAGTTGTCCACAAGTGGCATATTACAACATAAATCATTAACCTCTCGCTCGGACAAGTAGTTCTTTGTAAGCGAGTGATGCAAGAAATGAACATAAGCAACAGCAAGCTTCCGATCACTGACCAGTGAATTCTTGACTAGAGCTGCATATTGGTAGACATTAACGGCCTCAACCTTCAGCACACTTGAGAGCCATTCCAATACCGTCTGCCTCTTGGAAAATTGCCGGATAGCTTCTTGTGTTGACTGAGGTACAAAACACTGTCCACCTTGACATCTGAATTCCTTGTTCCAAGTAATCAACCATGACATGTGATGAGCCTCACGGGATCTAAGAACCTTCCCCGCATTCTGTTGGGAGACATTGTTTACACTGTACAAAGACAATTTCCCATTGAGTCTCACGTACTTCAGAAGTGGTATGTTTTGAACGTTGGTATTCTGAAAATTTGATCTCCATTTCTCAGCTAGAAACAGGAGAAGCTCCAAATACACCTCCTCCGACACCCCCAACACAAGATTAGAACCCTGTATGCACTTTGCATACCATTCATCTTCAACAGGCTTCACTCCCAAGAAATTCAATACTGGGTCGTAATCCTCTATATCGAACGAAGAACTTAGCACATATCTCCCATGGGACGAGATACCATGCAAGCTCACCCCTTCCTTTCTTGCATTGTTCAATATACTCCAGAAAGCAGGCATTAGCCTACCTACTTCACTGGGTTTATGAAAGAACTTCTGCTCCATGTATGACTCACGGGGAACTATATTTTCATCCACTAGTTTTGCTCTGATAGTCTCCCTCACAGCATTCAACTCGGAGTAGGGGGAGCTGTTGATCGGTAGGAACTCAAACATGCGAGGCAAGCTAGACACTGGAGCACCTTCTGAGGTTTTCACCAGCGAAATGAAGGCGCTGATAAAAGCAGAGGGCACACAGTCGAGAATCCCTCGGTTCCATTTGTTATCCAAGAGGATTGTTTCCCTTGACGATGCTAGAACAAAGTCCGCCTGAATTATAAATGGAAAGTTTGTCACCATCTCCGTAGGAAGGAATGCATAGACCCCGGGAGAGTGCATCCCTCTATTGAGGCGTTCTCCATTTGGAAAAGCCAACGTTATTGCCAGCTCTTCTACTTCCATTCTTCTGTCCACTTTGTTTTCTGGCCGAACAGGAAACCTCTGCCTCCACATGTGGTAGCTGCACTCTTTTTCCCAGCTGCCACCATTCTCATCGGCTGAGAGATGGAGCAGATAGGATTCAGCATCAATATTCTTCCTTGTAGCGAAATTAGTCTCGCTTGAAATGGATATTGCGCTCACGGAAATTAGCTTAGGATCCTCGTTATCTTCTTTGACCGAAAGCCTCTTTATCTTTGAAAGAAACAAAAGAAGTTCTGGATGAATGGTTGAGAGTTGCTGCTTCACGGGTTTGACCTTGTCGGGCTTCAGAGGCAACACAATTGTTGTGGTGGGAAGGGAAGTGTTGGAGCCATATACTTGCTTAATGGTGGAAAGAGATGGGTTATCATCAACCCATTCTGGGACAATGTATCCAACTTTGCATTGCGGGCAAGGTTCTTCATTGAACCGTATCTGATAGCCATTACTGAAGATGTAGGGCTGAGAAGTGATGAGGAATACACTTTTGAACCCAATTCCTGAAAAATCCATAAAATTACTAGTTTGAGAAGCACTACTGAAATCCTCAAGAATCAGATAGATATCGAAGCTCAAATGTTGTTCATGTGTAGTCATCAAGTTAAATCAAGAAAAAATTAACTAGTTTGAGAAGCACTACTTAAATCCTCAAGAAGCAGAAAGATAAGGAAGCTCAAATGTTGTTCACGTGTACTCATCAGGTTAAATCAAGAAAAAATGGAAGGGAGCTGTCAAACTCATTTTCAAGTACTACAAGCCACTATGAATAAAAGGATAAAACACAGAAAGACTTGGAATAAGAGAAATATAGAAAACCTATAATATGATTTAAACACGATTCTTTCCTCCTGAGTTGCTGATTTCGAATTAAGAGTAGTCTAATTTATTGTCAACCATACTGATTGTAGAATAGTGAAGGAAAAGAACTTTAGCGGGTAACAAAACAATCTGAGGGTACTAGTTTTATGGAATCTGTTGGAACGATATTAATCCTGTCAACACTAAAAATTTCAAACAAGATGGAAAATTCGAGCATTTACTACATCTACTTGACTAGGTAGAAATTGGCAAAGATTAGATTTTCATCAATATCAACATCATATGTTCATTAAAAACAAAATCAAATACAAGCTCCACATAACACTACACATTCTCTATAACTGCATGAATAGGTAGACATTGGTACAGAAATGAACGGTGGTCATTACGGCTCCTTGGCTGCTTGGCAAAACTAATTTGATGTCAAATGTCTTGCATTTAAATGATTGCCGTGATCAAATTTTCTAGTGTTTGGCTACTAACTTGAAAAACATATAATACATTATTTCTAACGTAGCTCAATGCTTCAATTTAAATATTACAGCCACATAGGCCATAAGACATTACTTTCATAGTTCGAAGTCTCGAAACTCCTTCAATGTAACAAAGAAGTGGATGTTTTCTATAAAACAGTTGGCAGACAAAAATTACGGAGACAGAGTTAGTACTTGAAAGTATGCCATAGGGTGGTTACGCATATCAAAGACCAGCACTAACAAACAGAGTAGCAGCAAAGAAGATGAAAGAAAGATTCGATTCAAATGATACTGAAAATTAATACTTTATGCAAACTATCATCAACATCGTAATCAACATAACAAGCACAATATACTAGCCCACACTTTGTGCGACTACATGACTAGGTATGAACTGGTACAAGTCTACACGAAATTTTTTGTCTGTTGTAGTATGTGCTGTGTTCATGTAAATAAATTCCTTGACCATACTTTCTAATGCTTACTCTAGAAAAAACACAGTTAAATATAACTTTTGCAACCTAACTCAAACAAGCATTTCTTCAAACAATTGATACACACAAAGTTCGTTGAATTCAGTTCAAAAACATTATTCGATAGCTGGGTTGTCCCACACCAATTGACTTTTTATTTTTATTTTTTTGGTTGTCTTTATTCAATTTTTTTTGACGGACTTAAACTGTCTTTTGGTTGGATATTTCACATAAAATTTTGGGTAATTATCATAATTTTTTGCTTTTCCGATTCCTCAAGTAAAAACAAATCAGTAGACATGAAAATTTTGACGCAAAACTAACAAACAAGAGAAAAAATAGAATAAAGAGAAACTAAAAAATTACTTAAACTGATGGTGAGTGGAAATGGCCAAGGCAAAGAAGTGAAGCTATCCAAGCAATAATGAACTGTCATATCCCCTCCTCCAAACCTCGATATTTCTGAAGTGGTGACTTGGGTTCCCTGTGCCAATGGTGTTTTTTCAGTATAGTCAGCTATGGCTGCAATCAGAGATGGAGGTCTGCAGGTTCCCTGGTGCTCAGTTGTTTGGTTTATAGGGAATATCCCCAGATGGGCCTTTATCTTGTGGTTGTGTTGTAGGACCAGATTAGCAACAAAAGATAGAGTCAAATTATGGAATGCTACAGTGGATCTTGTTTGTGTTTTATGCAATAGCGTGAATGAGTCTCATGATCATCTGTTCTTCGAGTGTTCTTTTTCTAGAGGGATTTGGGCTAATCTTCTAAGGAAAGTTGGGGTTGTGAGGCCTCCTTTAATTTGGAGTATGGAGCTTGCTTGGGCAATGCAAAACATGGTGGGAGGGAGTATGGGTGCAGTGCTATTCAGACTTGTTCTGACTGGGTCTGTGTATCATTTATGGATGGAGAAAAATGCTAGGATTTTCAGGAGGCAAGCGAAGATCAGTACTGTCATTTGCTCTGCTATTGTGGATGATATTAGGGGCAAGGCTAGTTCTTGGCAGAGGATTAAGGAGTGCAATTCCAATACCAAGTTGTGTCGTATCTGGAATGTTTCTCCAAAGATCTTTTGTAGTTAACTGTATGATTTTATATAATTCCTTTTCTTGTGGATAGGTGTAGTTGTCTAGCTTTGTTTTAGGCGTTGAAGGCTGATGCCTTTTTGATATTGTTGTTGTTTTGTTTCTTGTAAAGGGAAGTATCCCTTGTGTATCCTTGGTTTTTTGGTATATAATTGACATTTACCCAAAAAAAAAAACTTAAGCCGGTTGTTAGTGGAACAACCGTACTTCAAAGGTTGTTTTACTGAGGCATTCCACCACAATTGGCGGAAGAAAAAAGTAGCGAAAAAGGTTTTAAACTTGAAAACAGACCATGGAGTGGTTGTGCAGATTGATGACACTAAATAAACCGAGTATTTGATATAAGCAACCTACCTTGACATAACCCCGCTCTTACCAATTTAAGTAGTGTAATCTGTTTACGAAAGGTGCTCTCACATATGAACAAGTATGAAAGGGTAAAATTATTCCGGACACGTAGCATGCTAATCAGAATAACACGTGGGAAAAGATTGTCAAAATTTGAAGTTAATCAAATTGTTCAAGGCATGAAACCCATTACCCATAGCCACTGGAGATCTACCACCAGACCGGATGGACCATAGTCCAAGATATTCCCGAGCCCGGAACCTGCGTGGGCCACCAACTGGTGGATCAAACCCGGTGGTGGTGTAGAAACGATGATGGTCAGGGCCAGTGGACCAAGTTCCAGTGACAGCCCAACCCGGGAGAGCTAACCTGGTGGACGTACTCCCGATGGGTCCAACTGGGGTGACCAAGGACTGGTGGACCTATGGCCCAGTGACACAACCTAACTTCGGTGGACCCAATCCCGGTGACACACCCCAAACCGGTGGGGGTCCTGGCTGTTAGAGCCATTGAGCCGTTGCTCCTATTGGACCCGTTGGACCTCCAACTCCTGACCCGTTGGACCCATTACCCCATTTGGTACAGACTTATAATTTATTATTGAGAATTGAAAATAAGAAAGTACGGCCCTTTCAGAAACAATGGTATTGTCAGAAAGTTGAAATTCCAATCCTATTAAAGGCGAAAACAGTACATTTTTCTCCGAAGAAAAGCGCCAAAAGACAACATTCCTGTACTAAAAAAGATCATCCGATTATGCCATTGGACTCAGAAAAATCCAAGGAACAAGAGGCGACCTGATGGTGACACAGCCTATACCATTCGAGTCTTGGACGAGAGACGATGATGAATGAATCGATTATGATTCCCCAAGATTTTGGGTCACGACGAAGAGAGAAGTTGGCCCTCCAAAGATGATTTGACCCGAACGATGTGTTCCGCCCCTGGCTGATTTGGCAGGGCCCGGGGGTGAACCATTTAGAGACTTGGTCGCAGTAGTGGCATGACTGAGGAGGTCATGACTATGCCGCTCACGCGGTGATGGCAAGGTAGAGCATTGACCGTGCCCGATAGCGGCGACTGCTAGACCGAGGCAGACCTTGACCACGCCGTTTCTCGGGATTACGTAGGTTTTGTGGTTTGGTAGCACACGCAGAGTATCACCCGCGGGATCCTCTCGCGGGTGTCACGAGGGATCGCGGCTTGACAGTACGGAAGGAATATTCACACAATTTTTACACATGCCCTAGTTTATGCGTTACACATGCCCTAGTTTATTAGTCCACTCGGCCCAAAAAAGAGGTTGAGTGGCCTATATAGGGCATTCTCCCCTCGTTTGGGGAGGACCATTAGACAGATTTAAAGGGCAATTCTAAAGAGAAATATTCTTTCGGAAATTCAATTGCTTTCCCTTCCTTTTCAAACTAATTATCAAATACCCCTATCGTTACTTTAAGGCTAACGGTGTTAACTTTTTGTACGAAATTGATTGAATTCATTTAGGCTAGTGTCCTCAATATATACTTCTCTTGCAAAATTCTTCTTTCATAGTTGTTGGTGCCTCATTACTTCTCAAGCAAAATTGAGACGTATATCTAGTTGTGGCTTAAGGCATTTTTCAATGTCATGCTTTGGTTACTGCTAAGTTTTTTTATTGGTATTATCATTTATGTGATTACGATGGTGTTGAAAATGTCCTCATTTTTGTTATCGAATCAGATAAGTCGTTCATGTGAGACATTGCCAAGTGTATAATTTTATGTACGGTTTTAGAAAAATTTGTAAGGGTCTTAAGTGTCAACCCGAACACGACACGGTTTGAAGCTGGTCGGGTAGTGTCAAGATATTTGACACGTTTATGTTAACAGGTCTTTCGACACAAACCCCAAAAGACATGAAACCTACAATAACATGAAACGATTACGGCATGACACGACACGACGCCCACCCCTAACTACATCTAGGTTTCCGGATAGACACCCTGTTATTATCCTGTCTTCAAATTCTTAGAAAGTTAAAACCTTACAAGAAGTAGGAAAATATGAAATATACCTCTTAGGAAAAACATTGACCTAACTACATAGAGTGTAAGCAAAAAAACTGCCTCCAATATTTCCAAATCTTTATTTGATAAGAGTACCATTTTAAAAGATCACATGAATAGACTAGTGTGAAAGCCAATCGCATATTGCCACGCATACATGAAATAAAATGGTAATAAAATCTAGCAAACCTCTATTAGAAAAACATATGGGAAACGAGACTACGAAATTGGAGTAATAATCGTACTTGAAATTTGGGTAGTAAGATAATAGTAGTACCTTTCTCGCCGATATAACCACGTTTACGGTTGCCTTTCTTGGTGGATCGTCCGATGCTGCAAATGGACTCCACATTTTTTGCAGAAAATCCCTTCTCGTTGTTGAATATCAGCAACGTGGCCGGAGCTCCGGTGGCCGTTATGTCCCGCGAAGTTATCACAAACTCCAGCGATGGTTTCACCCCTTCCGCGTACTCATTGTCCTCTGCATTCTGTGATATAGTAACAAACAGACAAACCTCAGCTTCTTTTCTTGGTTACTTGTTTCTATTTTTACTCAATTTATAAGTTTAAAATATGTTACTAAAAAGTTTTTGAATAATTTTTGTATTTAATTTCTTACGGAAAATAATAAAAAACGATGAAAAAATTCTGGAAAAAAATTGTTCCTTTTAGAGTATTAGCATAAATAATATTACATAAAACATAGAGGTGAAAATTCGGTTTGAGTCGGTTGGTTTTTTTAGGGCGGTTGAGACCGAACCGATGAGTCTAATCGGGGAGGACAGGTTCAAGATCAATCCCAACGTTCGAGGAGGACAGGTTCAAGGCCAATCCCAACTAGTGGAATTGGTGGACCGAAATCGGATTGGGGTAGTTCGGTCCAGTCGAGAAATTCGGTTTTTTGGAGGTTTTCAGGTTGGGCTCAAAGAAATTTGGCCCATTAAAATTATTTTGGCCACAATCCAAAATAAAAATCTAAATGTCTAGAGACCAAAATAAATAACAAAAAGTTTGGCTCATTACTTTGAGGCTGCTTTTAACCAAAAAAAACAAAACACATAATAATACTCATATTCTTACTAACAAATTCTAAAAACTATCAATAATAAAATTGCATGAAAATGAAAATGAATCTTACAACCAACTTACTGTAATAGCAATTTTAACAATCCAAAGCAATCACTAAGGGTAAAACCCATTGGGTTTATTTGGTTTTTCATTTCGGCTTGGTTCAGTTCTGTCCTACATCGGTCTAATATTTTGGTTCGATTTAAATAATCGAGAATTTGAGACCCAACCGTAAATTAATTTTTTCCACTTCCAAAACCGAAACCGACCGGGGTCAGGCGTAGACCGACCGAAAAGAATTCCGATTTTTTTTTCTTTCTTTTCGGTCTGTTCGTATTTGTCGGTTATATTTTCACCCCTAACTGATAAAACATGTAGTAGACATTTGTGTAAATGGATGTAGGAGAGTATATGAGATGATATGATATATTACTTGGATGAGTTCCATGAGAAAGTGGACATCTTTGGTATAGAGTTCAGCAGATAGTAAATTGACAGCATTGTGCAGATCCTCGTTGGTGTCATCCGGTTCTCCTCCGATCTTGAACTTCCTTTTCCGTATCCCTTCTATGTGCTCTCTTGGCGTCGCCATTACCACACAAACTAACCTTCACAGATCGACCGATTACTCAAAATGTAGAGAGAGAGAGAGAGAGAGAGAGAGAGAGATGTAGAGTTGTGCGAGTGAAAACACTCACTCTAGGACTGAGGATTTATTGGAGGATGAATTCTTCGTGGGGAAGCAAAGAGACAGTAGGACGTACGAAAAGAGAGAGACTTGGTACTAATAATACTACACTATGTTTTTAAAGTGAAAAGAGGAGACGAAAAGATTATTCGCGCGGAAGAAAGATTCTTGCATGAGTACTGTAAAATATATTCTAGTAGTGTTCGGATTTAAACAAAACTCTTTCATGGAAAAATTTAAATTCGAACCGTTGAAATCACATTTGGACGGCTGGAAAGCCACCCTTCACGGTGCAGGTAGCGCATTCATTGCACTGTAGGGCCCTCTGTTCCAAGTTTTCACTACGGTATTTTTAGGAAGCGGGGATGGTGCCGTGTGACAAATGTGCTGCATTGTGCAACACAACTCTGAACCGCTCAAAATTGTTTTTAACCATCCGGAATATAAATAAAAACTCTTCCATTAAAGATTTTTAATTAAATCCGGACTGTTGAAAACACCTTTGGACAACTAGAACCCTGCGCTGCTTGATGTAGCGCATTTGTTGCATTGCAGGGTCCGTATTTTTAGTATTTTTATACTGTAAGTTGTGTACTTGCAGTTCAAGAATACTACTAATATTTAGGCATAGTTAACCCCAAGGGCTTGGCCTAGTAGTCAAGGCTTGGGACATAGAAGTTTGCTCCCTCCTAAGGTCTCAGGTTCGAAACCTCGTAGGTGTTATCAACTCATTTGGGGCCAGTCCATACAAAGCTTTGCTCTGACTTTAAATGGGGCGCTCGCTAGTGGACGGTGTGATTGGTCTCCCAGGATTAGTCGAGTTGCGCAAAAGCTGACTCGGACACCTTGTTATCAATATATATAGGCATATTTTCCCCTAAGATAAATTCAAAAATTTTAGCAAATTCTTTTCTCATGAGCTAAAATCACAATTAGTTTTAGCTCACAAGAAATTTGTTAAAATCAACCGGTTTTTCTTTGGGTGGAAATTTTATCAAAGTTGTCTTTTATCAAGTTTAGCTTTTATCAATTTTCAACTTTTATGAGATTTTCTATTTTATCACACGGGAAACTCAACCTTTTAGTCTCAAGAAATGCTATGGGTACACCACTTATGCAGATTCGGGGGGCTTGATGTCTCGGGAGGACAACAGGCGCTGCTGAGCATTATGCGTCGCTGTTTTGAGCATTCGTCAACTCCACCGCTTGAGTCCTTGTTTGGCATTCAGATTTCAATCGGCATTAACCAAAAGAACCTATCCACCTGTCTTCTTTGCAAGCATTTGTTCCCGTCGTTTCTTTTGTACAGTTTTTCTTGTCCTTTTCTTATTCTTAATTAATGGTTTAAGATCATCTTATATCATATCATATGCCATCCAAACTATAAACAAAAGTTTAAACCACTCTCTTTTTTTTTTATAACCAAGTGCACCTCAACTAATCCTGAGAGACCAATTTTACCGTCCACTAGTAGAGGCCCATTTAAAGCCAGAGCAAAATTCTGTGGATTAGCCTCAAAAAGTTGATAGCACCTATGAAATTTTGAACCTCAGACCTTTGCAGAAAGCAAATCCCTAAATCTCAAGTTTTGACCACTAGGCCAACCGCTTATATGGTAAACCACATTTGTTACCATCTTAGTCACATAAAATCTTATAATTCCTTCACTATTTGATTCAAATATTACTGTGTTGTGCTCTTAATCTTCGCTCTCGTAAATTCTCATAATTTGGGATGCTTTTGAAAGACTCTTTCATGTTCCTGCTCATGCACGCACATATACATTTTATGTGACGTAGGTTAAGTCATGCATCTTGTAAGCTCCGCAACAAAAATATATTTATATCCGTAGAAAAAATTAACTTGACTAAACCAAGTCGATGTGTTGCATGATATTCTTTTTTGTTCGAAGCTTATGAGAGGAATTTTAAACCACATTACACCATCATCCATGAAAATAAATGAGGAATTATTGCACTTGTAACTATAAATATATATATAGGGAGGGCTTCTAGTCCGGACCTCCATGATCCAAATTTTTTTTTGACGATCCGAGCCGTCCAATGTGTTCAGAAGGTGTTTTCAAGGGTCCATCGCGGAAAATCTTCAAAAAAAAAATACCGGGAAGGGCTTGATCCAAGCAGTTTTCACAAAAATATATAAATACAGTTTTTGCGAAAAATTGCTTGGATCAAGCCCTTCCCGGTATTTTTTTTTGAAGATTTCCCGCATGGACCCTTGAAAACACCTTCTGAACACATTGGACGGTTCGGATTTTCCAAAAATAATTTGCAACACAAAAAAAGCCATGTTTTTCTTATTTCTGGGAGGTGTGGACTAGAAAATCCACATATATATATAGAGGAACTATCTAGTCCGGGAGTCCCGGATCCGGGACTCCACCTTCCCGATATTTTTTGACGATCCGAGCCGTCCAATGTGTTCAAAAGGTGTTTTCCAAGGTCCACGCGGGAAATCTTCAAAAAAAAATACCGGGAAGGGCTTGATCCAAGCGGTTTTTCGCAAAACTGTAAATGTACAGTTTTTGCGAAAAACCGATTGGATCAAGCCCTTCCCGGTATTTTTTTTTTGAAGATTTCCCGCATGTGGACCTTGGAAAACACCTTTTGAACACATTGGACGGCTCGGATTTTCCAAAAACAATCGTTAAAAGCATCAAAACGCTTCAATCAGGGAAATCCGGGATCCTTGACTGGATCGGTGGCGTATATAGAGGCCATACATTTGTGTCATATATATAACGTGGCCATACATTTGTGCAATTCATTTTTTCATTTAAAAAAAAAAAAGTTCTGTTCATAGTTTTCTCTCGTTGAGATGAATTAACAATTAAAAAAAATTGACACAAAACTAACAAATGCGAAAAAGTTTCAAATACAATTGAAATAATTATCTAATAAAAAATGCAAGGCAAAAACACCCTTTAAAAAAGAAAAGTAATTTCCAAACCTCTTTTTTTGTAATTTAGTGAAATTTTTTATGTGTAAAAGTTTCACGAAAAGCAAAAAAGGGAATGTGAATATATATCAATTTGGTCACGAGCAAGTGTTTGCAATGAAGCTGAGGTTTTGTTTGTCAGGATTAATAATGGATGAAGGCATTAGTGGTGTACAAACTACAGAGGGCTATCAAACAAGGACTTTTAAGGCCAGGAGGTGGAGTAAAGCTTTTCAACCTCAAAACGTCGACGCATCAAGCTCAGCAGCGCCTGCTGTCCTTCCGGGACAGCAGACCCCCCAAATCCCACTTATGCACACCAAGTTGATGTGGTGGATGAAGATAAACCCGTTGTGGGGTCCAACCAAAAAAATGAACTTCTCTTCATCCGCCATATCAGCTTGTTGTGTATTTGGTGTGCGTAAGTTGGTATACCATTTTTTCCATTAGCCTCGGTTCTTTTGACACACTTGTAGACCCGGGGTCCGTGTGGAACAGTGATTTGTCGTCGACTCAAGTCTTCCCCCCGAATACACTGCGCTTTTGCTTTTTTACTTTACTAGCAGCAAAAGAGACCGTTGATCTGCTCCCATTAATTGCTTCCTGGCGAAATCTCATGGGTGTTAAATGAATTGGGGATGGTGCTGTCTCCTACGGACATCATTCATGTTGTCCCAATCTGGATCGTCCGTGTTTGTCAATGAACGATTCAGATTTATTTGGTAATAGACGGTTCGAATTTATTTGGACAAGATGTGATCCAAGTCGTCCATCGCCGAGCACAGACGGTCTAGATCGGACAGCATGCTGACGTGATGTCAATTGCCCACGAATTTGGTGTGTCATATTGCCTGCATTCGTGGTATGGTCACGTAGTGTATGAATGACCACGCGTCTTGGCAAGACTAAGGGGGTGTTCCACTAATGGAGTTTTTATAATAAACTGACTTTTTACTGTTTTTTATGTAATATTTTTGAGAGAATAATCTGTCTTAATTTTTGAAAAAAACTATTTTTTGTTAGTGGAAGAAGGTGTTCCAGTAACATTGTTTTTTAAATAAATTGAATTTTCACAGTTTTTTATGTGATGTATTGTGATAAAATGTCTATTTCGATTTTTTGAAAAAACTCTTTTTTGTTAACAGAACACCCTCTTAGGGGGGTGTTCCGCTAAGACAGAATTTAGAATAAACTAGTTTTTCATAGTTTTTTATGTGATATATTATGAGAGTGCCTGTCTTATAAGTCTTCGGAAAAAACTATTTTTTGTTAGTGGAAGAAGGTGTTCCAGTAACATTGTTTTTTAAATAAATTGAATTTTCACAGTTTTTTATGTGATGTATTGTGATAAAATGTCTATTTCGATTTTTTGAAAAAACTGTTTTTTGTTAACAGAACACCCTCTTAGGGGGGTGTTCCGCTAAGACAGAATTTAGAATAAACTAGTTTTCATAGTTTTTTATGTGATATATTATGAGAGTGCCTGTCTTATAAGTCTTCGGAAAAAACTATTTTTTGTTAGTGGAACACCAAAAGATTCCCCTCCCCCCTCTCTTTCTTATTTCTCTCAAGATTTTATTCGTCTAAAAACTGAGCATTTTACAAAATAAATTCCATTAAAAAATATTTTTTATTCAATTTTTTCCCGAATCTATTTTTTCCCCCAAAAAACAGTTTTTGAGTACTTTTATAAGATATAGGTTTTTGGTAAAACAACTGTTTGTACTAAAAAAACTGTTTATTTTCCTCCAATATATATATTAAAAAATATCATCCCAAAAATTGTTTTCAAATTATTATCAAAAACTATTTTTTGTAGTTTGAAAAAGTAATTTAGCAAGTTTTTGGTTATCCAAGTTTAAAAAAGTAATATGGAATCGTTGCTTTTGATTATGGACCAAAAACACCAATGTGAGACTTGAACATTGCCTAAAGGGCTAAACTGTCATTGGTTTGCCTATTAAAATGAAGTTTTTTTTTTTTATCACTCTATAAAAATGAAGTTGAACTTTGCCTAAAAGGCTAAACTGTGATTGGTTTGCTCCATCCATCTATGTTCCCTCGTTTGTACTATCTTTCTCTTTGTTAAACCCTAAAATTAGTGCATGTTGTACTCATAGGGACCACATTTTCTGCATAATTTTAGCAATTTTATCAATGTAAACTCTCACTCTAGGATTGAACATATCATGGAGGAGGAATTCTTCGTGGGGAAGTAAAGAGAAAGAGACTAGTACTATGTTTTTAAGTAAAATGAAAAGAGGAGAGGTAAAGATCATTCACGCGGAATAAAGATTCTTTCATGAGTACTATGCAATTTGGTCCACTTCATATTCATATAGGGGGTTATCTTCGGAGCATAATTTTGGGAAAAAAAATTACAGTCCAATACAACATTTTTTATTAAGCAAAAAGTTCAAACTTAAAAATTTCATACATATTTTGTTTATGATGCTTGAAAAAAAAAAAAAAGTAAAATCCTATTGTGGTTATAGTGACTACAAATCATGCAGTAAAATAATAGGTCACAAAACCTCTAAATCAAAGAATAATCAAACTAATAACTAAGTCTCTGAAATTAAATTTGTGAGAGAGATACATGTGGAAAAAAGAAAAGACACTGACAAAGATAGAGAAATGATCAATCTCTTTTTTATTTTAATCCTCTACAAATCTCTTTAACTTTGTAATATTCCAATGCAATTATAAGTACTTGATCGTTGAACCTTTCAGAATTTAGGCCCCGAGTACTGAAAGAATTTTGATAAAAAAAAAAAGTTTAACCAATTGTTTGCCTGGTATGATCGTGATTTGCTCCGTAAATATTATAGGGCTTATTTAGATGAGTATTCATTAAAAGAGTTATCTTGATATTCAGTTCATATTGTTAAAAGACTATTTGCATTTTGATACCTATAGATATCAGATCAAAGATAATTTTTTTTTTAAAATCAATGCTCTTCTTCACATTCCTTACAGTATGTACAATTCAGATCATTGGGAAAACGGGCACATTATTATCAAATTTTTCTTCAAAATTTATTTGGTACTTAGGGTCTTAATTTAAATTCTGAATGAAAATTTGGAAGATTCGATCAAGTATGTGTAATTATCCGATTAACCTAATTTTTTATGAGACCAATCGAAAAATTATTTTAAAGTTATTGAACATCTCGGATGTTTTACAAACACACCAAAAAAATATATAGTTCTTGAATTCCAGGGGTCATATGAATCCCATGTGCCCAATATACATCCGCCATCAAATACTATGAGGTAGACTATTACTGTACTATTCAGTCCTTATTCAAAATTTCTTGGCATTTATTAATTGGTAAAACTCAAATGAGCCATAGTAGTGAAACTCAGGGGGTGTTTTACTAACAATTCTTTTTTTTTTGGAAACTAAGACAAGACATTCTCTCACAATATATTATATAAAAAATCGTAAAAAATCAATTTATTCTAAAAACTGCCTTAGTGGAATACTCCCTTAATTCTTTTGAGGACCTCGAGTCCATGGGGAACGGGTTGGTGTGCAGCCCCTTTGTTGCCCACCCAGGGTCCCGTTGTTTGATCCGAATCGTTTATTTTGTTCGTCTCGTCGAGTAGGTAGCCCATGTGAAAATTCAGGTTGATCGGACACCTGTAACTTTTTGATGAGTGACTATTTAGCCTACAGTTTTGTAAAAAAAAAAATCACCTACACAGTTTCTTGGAGTGTTCCATTTTTGCAAAAAAATGCAGTCTGAAAACATAGTTACTGATGTCTAATCAACCTGATTTTCACATGGTCTACGTAATCGACGAGACGAACAAAATGAACAATTCAGATCAAACAAGGGGACCTGGGGTAGGCCCAAAAGGGGCTGTACAGCAAGCGTGCTGTGACCCCAGTCCCACGTGGAACAGTGATTCGTCGTCAACTCAAGTCTTCACTCGAGTACACTGCTCTTTTGCCTTTCAACTTTACTAGCCAAAAAGAGACCGTTGGATTGCTCCCATTAATTGCTACGTGGCGAAATCACAAGGGTGTTAAGTGGCGTGACGTCATCCGCTTACGAATTTGGTGTGTCATACCTATCCATCCATTGGTCAAAGTCTCGGAAGCTGCCTTTGCTTGCTCTTTACGTGTATTGAGAGTACCAGTAAAAATTTGCATTTATTAGTTTTCGTGTCAAATTTTTTAGGTTATTGATTCTGCTCGACGAGAGGAATCAGAAAAATAAAAATAAAAATCCAAATTTAAATATTATAGAATTTACTAAAGACAAAAATCAGAAAAGAAGTAAGATTTTTTGGCTTTAGTCAACAAATTTTGAGTTTGAATTATAATTTTTTATTTTTTTGATTCCTCTTATCGAGAAGAAACAATAATCCTTAAAAATTTAACGTGAAACTTACAAAAGCGGAAAAAATTTGAATAAAAGAAAAGAAAAAGAAAAAGAGACAAATGACTTATTTAGCCAAAACACGTGACAAGTTCTTGATTCTTTTTTGTAGATCTGCCTTAGTTTAGCCTTGCATTTCAGAGGTACTTGACTCAAAGATTTACCTCTTCTTATTCCATGATTTGCTTCTCTTTTCGATAAAGGTTATAAATTTGCGCTTGATTCGTCCACTTGATAGACCCACGTGAGAGAGCAATTTTGTTCACCATTGCTTTGTTCATGCTTGCGAGAATTTCACTACGATAATCAAAACCCTTCATTTTGTTCAAATTCATTTGCCTATATCTCAATTGTTTTAGAACTGAACACCCTTTCGGACACCTGGGTGATACGCTTCTCCGTCGCTTGACAAACACAAAACACATCACCATTGAAAAGAAAAAAATATGAAGACCATTGATTTAAGTCAAAACAACGTGAATTTGGTTGACAGTTTCCGAAACTTGTTTTTCAGAGAATTTTCGGGACAGAGTCTACTGCTTAAGAACATCTGTTAGATGAGATTGCTACAGAAACATCGGAAAATTGTTACTCCTATATGAATTCGCAACGACCTGCATTGGAGATTGCACCAGAAAACATCGAAAAATTGTACCTGGGCTGTTTTATTTCGTCCACAGAGGCCATTCATGGTGCTTAATCAATAAGCCGAAAAGGAAAAAAGAGGAGGAAAAACAGTGATGGCCTGATGGGCACACCACTGATACTGCAAAATTCAACTAATTGTGAAGAGGAAGCCTAAGCCTCGTAATTTGATGGGTGACACCCCATTTCCTCTTGCTATTTTTGAATCTCTGTGCACGAAAAGCAACTAGTTGCGGTCAACGTCTGGATTTGAAACGGGATTTGGAACAACATTATGACTTGGGAGATTAGGTATTTAACTAGAGCATGCTGTGGCTCTTTTGTTTTTTCGCTCGGCAAGGATGCTGTGGCACTTGTACGTCGAAACAATATGCCACTTGCCGGCTTTTCTAGTTTGAAACGAAAGGATCCAGGCCGCATCATAGTGTATGAGAATTCTGTATAAAAAAAAGAAGACATGCTTTTATCATTACTCTATACACATTTACTGCCAGGTTTCTGTATGCACAAACATGAAATATAAAACTAACACATCGAAATGTTCACAAACATGCACATGCCTATAGAAGATATGTGCTTATTTATTTATTTTTGATCGGGAAAGATATGTGCTTATACAGATATACAATTGTCCACTAATCCCGTTGGGAAGGCTGAACCAACGATCTGGTATCATATTTCCGATTTACCAAAAAAAAAAAATGATCTGGTATCTTATGTACGTATGTAAGAACCGTTTGAACTAAGTGAACTAATCTGAGGAAGTGATTTCTCAAATAGCGAAAGCAAGTACCTAGAATCTTAATGTAGATTGGGCTGCCGGCGCAGAGGTTGGACATGTGACACGGGGGACCCATCACTGCTCTGGGAGTCTCCACGCCACGCATCCTGAACTTGTGCGGCAAATTGCAAGTTCCACAGCACATCCTCAATGGATGGCCTGTCTTCTGGTTTCTTAAGCAAACATCTGATGCATATTTCCATCACTGTCTTCAGTGATTCGTCTGAGTATCCGTTGTGAATTGCTGGAGCAACCGCGCTCCTTCGAGCAGCATTGTCAGCTGTTATGACCACCTGTAACTGCACAATGTTCTGCCTAAATGAGCATATGATTTCAATTCTTAGAACCATACAACGAACAAATACTAAATATCTCGAATAGGACTAACCACTACAATCAAATAAAATAGTTTGACCATAGTGCACATCCATTAGCCATTTTTCGGTCTATTGAGTAACTCCATTATTAAGTCAATCCATTTCATAATCACAGAAAAAATGTGGTGTTCCTATCTTAGGTAGAAGGGGGAGTGACCACATAGAGAAGCATTGTCAATGGGATTCTTTCATCTTTGCCTTTTAGCTTGACAATGTCTAATGACCTTGGTACCCTTGTATTATAAGTAGGGTCACATATAAATAGTATTGTAATAGAGACTTAAAACCCACAAGATTTTTTTAAGTTCACTTAGTAGATGACATAAGAAATATCAATTGAAAAATACTCAGTGAAATTCACTATCCTTTCCCTTATGTGTTTGTTTTAGCTAAAAGCCTGAAAGGTTCTATCTTATGCAAATGAGGCAGGGGAAAAATGATTTCTTTTTCCCATGCTCAGGAGAATCAAAGCACAGTATGGTAACTCTTCCTTAATGTAAACTGTTAAGAAACCGATATGGTAAAGAGAATCAAGACATATAACATTAATCTTACTTGCTCTGTTTCAATATCTATTTCATCCCTCAAATCGAGTGGCCTTCCTACAATGATTTCTAGCAATATAACTCCAAAGTCATAAACATCAGACTTCTCCTCATATTTGGCCCTGTGGAAACAAACCAAGGTAGAGCAGCTATAAGAAAACAAGTTTGTCCATTATTCTTAGAAAATAAGATTGCTTCAGAGGCTCATCCAACGCCAGAATCACGGTGTGAGGATATATATCGCTTTAACATGAAGGGTTTTGAAAGACATTTGTACTATATTGGAAAGCCAAAAAGTATAAAGGCTTCTTCGTCAAGTGCTGAAAGTCTATTTGGTTAGCAGAAGTAGCTCCGGTTCAGTTAAAAAACTCCATTTGAATACTCCAGGAGATCATATAAAGGTGCATGTATTATTCCCATTTCTCCGGTCATTGCCAATTGGTTTTGGGTGAGATATAAAGTTTCCACATGGTATCAGACTAGGGCCGTTCCATCCCACATTTAACAAATTTACAAGGTTGCACGATAAGAGCCCCAAAAAGAGGCTACACATGACGGATCTCAAATGCTGCTGCAAGTGGGGTATGTTAAGGAATATAGTCTCACATTGCGTGGGGATGGAATGACGGGTCACCTAATATAATGTCGGGACCTCTCCACTAGTTACAAACCTTGCTTTGTTAAGCTCTTTGGATCCACCAGAAGAAATTTGTACACCAACCTGGACATTAAAAACTTTGTATCATCCAACACTATCTTTTCATGATGAAGAGTAAATGCTGAAACTTAAAGAAAGGTTCCCTTAAATACCTGCCGCATACTTTCTACTAAAATAGGTAGATTGTAACTGCTAATTTTTGCAACAAGATTCTGATCCAACAAAACATCTGTGATTTTCAAATTGTTCGAAAAGACACCGGGAACAATTCCTGTATGCAGAAATTGGATGCCCTTTGCCAGCCCTATAGCAGCTGCTATGCGTTGCGCCCAAGTAAGCGTTCGTCTGGCACCTCTCTCTGCCAGACAATTTCATAAGGATTCAAAGCCACAAACCATTTCAAGTAATAAAAGCAATTGGGATGGAGGAAAGGAATGACTGCAATTACACACAAATAAACAAATGGTTTTCTGTAAGAGATATATGCATGGAAGATAGTATCATGAGCGCCATTTTGATGAAAATAGTGCTATTCTCCGGCACAAACTGAATGGAAAAAACGAGAAATCACATAGATATGAATTATAGAACATGACGACTGTCCAGGCCAAAATAATACATTCTTAGGAGTCTCGACCGATTGGTACGTTCTACAAAATAAAGTTAAGAAAGTACAAAAGGTCCAAGATTAAGATTGGAGGAAGAAAAGCTTCTAACTTTCGGTCCTTTCATCTTAAGAGAATAGTTAAGTACTATAACTCAATGATACAGCAAGCAATGTTGGCCCCTTTTGTTTTCAGTTAATTTTTTTTTACTTTAGCATAAAAATCCAGCTGAAACTCAGCTAATAAAATGTCCAGCGTAGAACCTATTTTGAGCTTTTTAATCGGAAACCAAGACTAGGGAAATCAACCACCCAGCCTGCTTAAGCATGTGCATTCAGATTTCAAGCTAAACAAGTTGCAAATAGGGAACGATGTTCGAGTTAATTGGCTTACTAGATACCCAGCTCCTCAGAGTTCCATTTGGCACATATTCGAAGATGAGAAATAATCTGCTGACACTTGAATCATCCAAGTAATACTCAAAGCAGTGTCCGAGAGCACTGACCAAATTGCGGTGTCGGAGTTTTGAGATCAACTCTAGGTGACTCATAAAGCTTTGAGTGCTGTGGCTTTGTTTCATTTTCAGGCATTGAATAGCAACAAGGGAACCATCCTTCATGTGTCCTCTGTACAACTGAATTAAAAAAGAAAAACATTAATACTGGTCACCAGAAGACATCAATTCCACAACTTTTGTACAGAATGGAATGGACAATACAAGGTATGGAACCCCCAAAGTTGTCATTTTTATAGTGAGCCCACACCGAGTGAGCCAGTATCAAATTTACTGAACTCCACTAACATGAAATGTGGAAATGAACTGCAACCACTGGACAGAAAGAGCAAAAATGCAAAATTATTTGAGCACCTTTAAGAAAAAACTGAAAAAGCCGATATTTAAAAAAAAAAAAAAAGTGTCAGAAAAAGTAACTCATTTGACCTTGAAAATGGATTTTCACGGCAGCAACTCGAAAAGAATTTCGGGATTCAATACTCCAAGATCAACATGTCAGTATCCCTCCCTCCTTGAAATACATTTAGAGATGGATTGGTGCATACCTGTCCATGTGAACCTTGGTCCAGGAAAGTCGATGTATCAAAGCTATTTGTTGCCTCCTCAAGTTCTTCCAATGAAAATATTCGGTAAGCTGGAAGGCCGAGTGCTCCAAGTCTCATTGCTTGTGACACATACCCTTCAAGGGAAAAGATTCACAGTTTCACATCTCGTATGTATAAGATGTTGGAAGAACAAGTTGACTACAATCAAAACATCAGTCATCCTTACTCAACATGATAATTATTTCCTAATTTTTTGAGTTTTCTGCACCATTTCTTTATGACAATGGCACTCAAAATTAACAATAACCACCACCGTTGATATTCAAATGAATTTTTCAGTATCAGTGAAAGAAAATTGTTCTAATCAAGATGCTTAATTTCGTATTGTTGTCACCACTGGTGGATCCAGCACAGGACAAGGGTTAGCATGGGACTAATAAGTGGGCATGTGACCACCTGAATATCTGATGACTACAATCACACCCTTATATAGTAATAGACCTTCTCATTTACCTCCCTAAGAAATTATACTCGAGCCCGAAAATTGTTTCAGACCCCTGGTAGCTTGAGCTAGCCCTTAAGCCTACAAACCCAAGAAGTTGACAACGGCAAAAAAATAATTAAAAATGACAACTTCTTGGGTTTACTTGTAAAAGTGTGCACAAAAAACTTCGGCATGAGCAGTTAAACTGTGTCCTAATCTTTACAAAGTTTGTGCTTGGTAATCTAATCCTAAGGTTAGTATTATGTCACTGTACTTCATTTTTTGACCCTGTGCTAAATTCCTACATCGGCCATTGGACTTGTCACCTATGCAACTCAATTCGATTAAGCTCCGACTCCACACACACACGCATGCAGTCATACGCATAGACACAGAGAGAGATGAAAATCTTACTTGCCTCTGACATTAACTTTGAGTTGTACCCAGTTGATGCACTCTCTGCTATTGATCGCGGTGGCAGTGTTCCCCTTGTCTGCTTCAAATGAACTCTTCTAGCAATCACAAAAGCTAAACCAGCAAGTGCAATTCCTCCAATAATTCCCCCAGATATGCTCAAGGCAAGAACCATTTTAGAAGCTTTTTCAAGCTTCCGGTGATGAGGTAAGATTCCTGCAGCTAAAGCTTCATTTCGGCAAAATGAAAATGGGTGTTGACTTTTATCACCCGTGTCTAAACAATTCCCAGAATAAAGCACAATTTGGTCCTTGGAATTAGACAGGAGACAGTTGGGAAGCTTTCCCGTCAGGAGATTTGATGACAAATCCACAAATTGCAGTCCAGAATTGCAAGACAAGTTTTCGAAAAGCATTCCGGTGAATCTGTTTCCGGAAATACTCAGATAAGTAATCGAAGGGAGTCCTAGTAATGATGGTGGAAATGGACCAACAAACCTGTTGAGAGAAATATCTAGCTTCTGAAGCTGATAATAGGAGCACACTTCACTTGGAATGCCAGAGCTGAACTTGTTCTTTCTCAGTACAATGAAACCTATCTTCCTATTAAGATGAGGAAATTGAGGACCGAGGGAATTATTTTCCAAGTCAAGAACTTGAAGACTTGTTAAACTGCCAAGATCGGGCACTTGGCCGAGAAAATGGTTATGTGAGAGATCAAGAATTCTGAGATTTTCCAAGCTTCCCAATGACTCCGGTAAAAAGCCTTCTAAAGAATTCCTTTTCAAACTCAACACGGACAAAACTGAAAGGGTACTCAGCCAATTCGGAAGTTCACCACTGAACACGTTGTCATCGAGTATGAGCGTTTGGATATTTGTTAAGGATGAGATTTCTCGTGGAATGCTACCGTGTATAAAATTTGAACTAATGTTGAGTATTTCCAGTGATGATAATCTTTCGATTTTGCCGGGTAGTGGACCCCATAGGCCGAGGGAGACCAATGTGAGGACTTTCAAGGTGGGAATCTTAACAAGTGTAGTGAAAAACGAATCTATGGAGAAATTATTAGGTAATGGAGGAGTCCCCTTGTCCCCAATGATAAGAAGCTGCGTTATGCTTTCGTCATAGCACACGACAGTTACAGATGGACTTGGTTCTGTGTTGCAAAAATCTGTATCGTTTGTCCAGCTGCTTAGAACAGCTGGGGAATCCAAAAGTTGTTTGATTCTCAAAAGGGTTAGCACTTGAGATGATTGTAGCTGCTCTGAGTACTCGGGAAAAATGGATAAGACGACCAGAACTAGAAATGCCGAATGGCCAAAAGTTGTTGCCATAGAACAAATCTACAGCAGCAATGGGGCAAATTGGACGGCCAACTAAATAAATTGAAAGATAGATCTCATGGAATAAAGATTACCAATCAAAGAAGTAGGTTACTATCTTTCAGAAAGAAGTATGAGTAAATTTCATCTCAAAGATTCTCAAGTACCGGATCAGCTTCCCACGTTGACACAATTACGCTCTGCATACAAGCAACAGCAAAAGGAATTAAAATTTGACACCAGAAGATGGATTACTTGAAAAAAAGAAAGATAAATAATGCTACTACTATGACACGACCTTTATCACGGTGCACTAATCTATTACCTTATTGGAGCTAGTGAATATTGCATTTAGGTCATGTTTGGTTGCCTGGAATGATTTTGGAAAGAAATCGAATGATAATTCTTTGCCTTGCAATGGAATGGAATGGCCATTCATCTAAATTAGTGAACAATGATTCTATTCGTCATGTATATTCTGTTATTTTCAAGCAAATCAAACATCGGAATGACCATTCCGTTCCAGCTTCATTCCCGTGAACCAAGTGCTGCCTTACAATGTAATCAAAGCACAAACAAACACAGACTATAAGAAGGAATGCAACAAAAATGACAACTATTGTTACTTTTCGAATGATTACTTCAAGTTAATTGCAAATTAACTGACCTCTCTGAAGGGAAGAACCCAATCACAAACAAAGAAGAATTTCCCTCATTTAAAGTGAGAAAGTTAGAAATTTTCTTTTCTAAACCAAGAAATGAAAAATAAAGGAGGAGGGTAAGCATAAAGCAACCCATGTGAAAGCCCCAAATTTTTGTTGATTATGGCATGGAGGAAAGAACAAAATCTACCAACTCTGTGAAAACAATGTAACCTTTAAAATGAAGGAACTTGCCATGACTACAACTACCGAAAAACTTTGAAACAAAACAAACCCTTGTGAAATTGACACAAAACCTATTCAAATTAACCACTTTCAGCTATGTTCCACCCTTCAATCCTTTCACTCCCACCTCAAAATAAACAAAAATACGCATATTAAAAATAAACATGAATTTGTACAACAACTTTCTAAAGTAGATAAATAAGATAACAGAGCAATCCCTTACCACATTTTCCCCCAAATTGTGCTCCTTAAAATCTCACTCTGAAGTATAGGCCTTTTCAAAGAGTCAGCTAAAAAACACACACCTGCGGTTACTGGGTTCAATACACAGAGCCAAAATTCAACAGAACAGACAAAGCCCACTCTCTCTGTTTCTCTCTTTAACAGAGGGACCTTGTTAAATGCAAAAGAAAAGGGGGATTGGAAAGATAAAGAAAGATTCTTGCAGAAGATAACCCTTTATTCTCTCTGCAAAAATGTTCAAAGTCACAAGCTTTGTGTGCATGAGAGTGGAAAGGTACAGATTTCTTGCTTTAATGGCTACTTCTATTGCCAGAGCAGAATACACGTTTTGAAAGCTTTGAGTTACTGATCTCTGGTTTGGAAGGAGCCAAAATTGCTCTGCCAAAAGAATAGGCTGTATTTTTTAAGGTTTCTTGGTTGATTTTGATAATATGTCCAAAAACATTACTCCCTCCGTCCGGATTTGTTGGTCCACAAACATACTTTTTCAAGTCCTAAAATGTTTGTCCATTTTCAAAAGTTAAAGAATAAAGTATGCAAAATTTACTTTTTTGCCTCTTTTCTAAAACTTAAAACAACTCAAAAACTATTTTTTTTAAAATAATGTGTTTACATTTTTGAATTTTTTTTGCACCATATTAAAGTTCTCAATGAGATCTATCAAACAAGATCCATATTGATTAAATTTTTCTTTTTGTAACTACATTATTTTTTAGTTTGAAAATTGCATGTAATTTTGTAGTCAAATTAGAATGGAGGGATATTAGGGATAAAATAGGAAATTAACAAACTCAAAAGGTAATGGAAAAAAAGTTGGAATCCCCAAAACGGACCAACAAATCCGGACGGAGGGAGTAAATAAGGGGGGTTTGTCAGTGAGGTGGTGCAGAGCTTTCACTTTCTCTGGTACTTGTGGCCAACTTTGGCTCTCTCTTTTGGTTTTGCGTTTTGTGATCTGTGGCCAATTCTTCTCCACTTTAGTTTGATTTGACGGTGTGTGAAATGCCAGAAAAAAAGAATAAATAAATACACTAAATGTATACCAATAAAGATACGTGTACATCATCATTTGTTGAACGCCCCATACTGCATTATGTGGAGTCTATTTCGGGGCTTCACAAAAATGATTAAAACTGATTAATTTATTTAAAATACTTTTTTAAGGATTTCTGTTAAAAAACCATCTCAATTGGGTATCGGTAGAGGTTTGATCAATTCTGTACTCAATTTTTTTACAGGAAATTGAGCGAAGAATCGATCAAGCTTTTACTGATATCTGATTGAGCTGATTTTTTTACAGGGAATCCTGAAAAATTATTTTGAATAAATTGATCGGCTTTGATCATTTGTGCGGAATCCTGAAAAGGATCCATATAATGCGGTGTGCATTTGGTGTGCACCAATCAGTGTACCATAGCAAGGCTCGTCTGTATATTCGTAAACAGAAACTGTTTTATAAAGCAAAATAAGAGCATCTCCAACAATAACTCCCTAAAAAAGTTTGTGAACAGTGCACATATCTATTATACGTTGACATTTTTTCTATCAACACTCCAACAACACTCTCTATTTTACATATCATTTATTATTATATACATTGTTTTTCTTTTATTCTTTCTTTAATATTTTTTGTTTAATTTGGTGAGAGAGAAAAAGAGGCTTGTGCCAAAAGCAAAGGAGAGAGAAACAATAATTTATTTTTTGGTGCTTGTACAGTTGCTCCTTAAATCTTGCTCCATATGGGGAGGAACTATTCATGAAGTAATTTACTTACCTAGTTTAGGGAGGCTGCTCCAGCACCATTTCCCTCTTTCCTCTCCATTATAGGGCAAAACAAGCAAGTAGAGAGGTTGTTGCACCTGCCCTAACTCACTAGTTGTACTGTATATTTTATGTTTATGTAACTTTTTAAGCTATCCAAAAAAAAAGTCACAAAAGATGAAAACATGTTACACTGGGGGTGCCTGCTGTGAGACCCGTTTCGGGTCCATTAATAAATAGAGGGGTTTGTCAGTGACGTGGTGCTGAGCTTTCACTTTTTCACTGGTACTTGTGGCCAACTTCGGCTCTCTCTTATTGTTTGGTTTTGCGTTTTGTGATCTCTGCGCTGTGGCCAAGTCTTCTCCAAGTGGCGTTTGGCGCCTTCCTCTCTCCGTCTGTGTCTCTCTTTTTCTCGAAAAATTTTTGGGTACCAAATGGGTACCACGTAGCTATGCCGATCATGATCTCGGCCATCCAAAAGTGTTTTGGACGGCCGAGATTGATTTCCTCTCTCTCCTCTCACCCGACCACTCTCTCTCCTCTTCCGGACCGTTGAATTGCATTTTGAACGGTAGGTAGTACCCATCCGGCACTGAAAAATTTATCCTCTCTCTCTCTCACTGTCACACACACTTTTAGTTTGATTTGACGCTGTGTGAAATGCAAAAAAAATAAAATAAAAATAAATACACTTTTAGAGTATGTACCAAAAAAAGATACGAGTACACATTTGTTATATGCCAAATACATACCGCATTACGTGGAGTTTATTTCGAGATTCCACACAAATGATTGAAACCACTTAATTTATTTAAAATATTTTTTTAAGGATTCTTTGTAAAAAAATCATCTCAATCGGGTATCGGGAGAGACTGGATCAATTTTGTGCTCAATTTTCTATGAAGAATCGATCAAGCTCTTACCGATATCTGACTGAGCTATTTTTTTTTTTTTTGCAGGGAATCCTTAAAAATATATTTTGAATAAGTTGAACGGCTTTGATCATTTGAAAAGGATCCCATACAATGCAGTGTGCATTTGGTGTGTATCAATTAGTGTACCACAGCAAGGCTTGTCTATATATTCGCAAGCAGAAACTGTTTCTGTAACTTCTTAAGCTAATGAGGCACAAAAGATGAAAACATGTTACACTGGGGGTGCCTGCTGTGAGGCCCGTTTCGGGTCCATTAATTTAGTCTAATCCGTTCAATTTGTTTGCGTCGTCGGCTTAGTATGACTTTAAAAAAATCACATTAAACCGACATAAGGTATCTACTTGAACAAAACATGTTATTGTAGAATTTGTTTTGATGGCAAGATTTTGAGAATGAAATATGTTTTGTTCATATAGATATCGGCATCCGATTAACATGATTTTTGACAAGGGTTAAATACTCAACGAGCCAAAGATAATCAACAGATTAGGTCAAATTAATAGCCCTGAGAACAGGCCAAATTAGGCCCTCACAGCAGCCTACTGTGCCTCGGAGGCGCATCAGGCACTCCCAGTCCCGTTATAAAGCATGCTTGTACAATTTCCAATTTGTATCCATCTCGAATAATGTGGTCATACGCTCTTTCCCTCTCCCTCTCTCTCTCTCTTACACTTATTTCGCCCATTTTATCTTGTTATTTCGTTTGCTTTAACATGTTTCACGTATTTTCAGATCTGATGATCATCGAGAGTGAAACAGGCTTACAAGAAGCGTTTCAATGGTTACGGGAAGGATGAGAGGCCTTGGAAGTGATAGAAAAAGAAAAGTGAGAACTGAGAAGTCTTTGATACTTGAAATCTTTGAAGGAATCCAAATCAATCCAATTCGGAAGGAAAATAAAAAAATCCCGAATTACGATCTAGTTAGCTCAGTGTAGTCTTTAGTACTATTTTGAGAGAGATTTTACATACACAATTATTCAATGAAAATTCAACCACAACCCCTTACATATACGTGGGGCCCACAAACAATTGTAAGGTGGGCCTCACGTGTATGTGAGAGATAGTGAATTAGGTTGTGGTTGGATGGTTGTGTACCTGATATTTTTGGTATTTTGATCACATCTCTCTCATTTAATGTCTAACTAGGATGACTCAAGTTGGGTTGGAAAGCTAATTCGGAGAGCTCCAATTTTGGGTAAAATACAACATTTACAATTCGGATGTTTACATCAAAATAGGTCCACACGAAGAGTAAACACATTTGATAAAAAAAAAAGGAATTCGAGTAAAAACATTGAAAATGTAAAGTGCATCTAGACAACATTTTTTGTTGTCCGCTGGCCATTTCCAAGACCATTCGTCGGGGCGAGATATTCGAGCATCCGAATTTTCTAACTATGGTTTGATGTGCAAGAAAGACCAATTAAAAGGGTTTTTAAAGAGCGACGATATTAGGAGAATCCTTTGACATTTTTAGGGTTTACCAAACTTTCTCGAGGTACAACTAGACTTGGAGGCAATTAAAACACTATCCTAGACTAAGAGGGCACTAGCAAAAGGAAACTAGATTAGAGAAAATAATTTTTCCTATTTATATTGATTAATAGCTGTATTTGGAATTGATTGGGAGCCTTTTAATTAGTTGCCAACAATAATTTGTTTCGTAACTGGTGTGACTGTTTGCACTGAGCGTAACCATATGGATATCCAGTAGCTCGGCTACAAAATAGTTGGTCAATTAAAATTCTCACGTCTTTTTATATCTATGGACATGGACGGTTAATAAATATGTATATGGATGACTTGAATCTAGAAAAGATTACGTGAATGCCAACTTTTACATTTATTGTTTCATTAGTTCTTTTAAAGTGAATCCAAAAGAGATTGTAGATGTCTACCTTTATGTTAAATGTTCTATTAATTTCTTTCAGAGAAAATCCGTGAATTGTAACAACAATGTTGGACGAATTTATTACTATAAAGGACTACAAAGCATTTCAATTGGATAACAAATGCTGTGGAGCCCACAATGGCTTACTATCATCGTGCCAAAATAGAGGTGCAATAGCAAGAGTGCAATAAAAATAGGCGGCTTATAATGCCAAAACCCCTTTTGTTCATGCCAAAACTTATTTTGTTTATGCCAAAACTCTTTCATTCCTTGACTGAATTGTCCCTCATCTCTCTCTTTCCCCCAAACCCACCTCCATCATCCTCATCTGTCCTCTTTTCCCGTGTACCTTTTTTTCATCGTGCCTCAATTGTGCACCCAATAACAACTCATTAGCATAAGGTGGTTTAGAACTACTTGACTCCTAAAAGTTACCCTCCATACTAAATGGTAGCTCATCATCTCTCATCACCGATGCCGAATCGATCGAATCCACATCCAAATCGTAATCCCAAATTATTCCCGTAAAAAATTCGTAAATTTCCGAACTTTGAGCTAATTAAGCTTAAAACAAGGTCGGTTGTGGAATCATGGTGGTCCAAGCAATAGCTCTGTATTCTACCCCACTAAGCAGCGTGCGCTCCAGAATCCAACGACCGATCTTCTTCATCCGCTCAGAAGCCGGTGGTCGCTGTCGAGGAAGAACGCCTTCTCTTGCGAGGAGTTTGCATTCACGTGGCACAACAGAAGCAACGAATTGAGCTCGACGTCGTCATTTTGCTGCTACTCTTCATGGGGATCAATTTCATCATATAGATAATTCATCCTAAAAAACGCCGCCAAAAAATGTTATAGCCATGCCATTTCTTTGAATTTGAGTTATTTTGTATTGTCGCATCATTTGGGTAAAAAATTAGCAAGGAGATGTTCCCGTCATTTATTGTTACTTTTTACTGAAAAAGTAAGATTAAAATCCATGGACAAGGTTTTTTTCAAATTTTTTTTGTCAAGTTGCAAAAGGGGTTTGCTCTCATAACATGTCATCTACATCCTGTTTCAATCAAATTATTGATTGCCATCACAAAATTAAACAATCTGCATGTCGTCTGAAAACCGAATTTTGCAGGTGTGTAGGAGGAAATCATGTTTAGTTTCGGCATAAGAACACGGTAGAATGCTACGGTTTCTTCGCCAAGAACTGCTGCTGCTGCAGGTTCTCCAAGCACAACAGGGTCTCCAAGCAGCATAGGTGGAGGATCTCCTCCACCAGAGGTGGTGCCTGAAATTTTTTACAGAAAAAATTTGACCTGAATCTAGTCTAGTGACAATTAACAGATAACAAAAAATTAAGCCAAATGAGAGATATGGGGAGGATGGAGGTG
Source organism: Vaccinium vitis-idaea (assembly GCA_963854785.1). Classification (NCBI taxonomy): domain Eukaryota; kingdom Viridiplantae; phylum Streptophyta; class Magnoliopsida; order Ericales; family Ericaceae; genus Vaccinium; species Vaccinium vitis-idaea. The sequence goes on from OY978220.1 coordinate 7,820,893, forward strand.
GGTTTGGGGGAAAGAGAGAGAGATGAGGGGCAATTCAGTCAAGGAACAAAATGAGTTTTGGCAGGAACAAAAGGGGTTTTGGCATTATCAGCAGCCTAAAAATATGGGTACTAATGAAGCGATTTTTGAGGCGGCTCAACGAATGACCTGCAAAATAAACAAGACTAGGGATATCGGTGTAGTGTTAACCAACCAGCATCCGATACCCAAGTCAATCGATTTGTAGAGAAAATGAATATCATTCAAATATGTAGATTACTAGAGCAACGTACCTGATTCTTTGTATGATTTGTGTTTTTATAAGCATTTGTGGTGATTGAGTCCCTTTAGAACTAGGGTCTTAACCCCTTGCTTAGTTGGACCAATCCTCTTAAATAAACCCTTACTGAATTAGGTCTCTTAATCCTAATTGGATCCGGACTCCTAACATCTTTAGGGGTTAGAGATAAGTCTCATAAACCTGAGAAATGTTATGCGCAAGGAAACTTACACCGAACCATACATAAAATGTGAGAAACATGAAGTTGTGTTTTGCAAACACATTTTTAAAAAAAAAAACACTCACATTCTGTATATGATTTGGTGTAAACTTTCTTGCGCATAGCATTTTTGCATAAGCCCTGTGGGTTTATCCTGGAATGGCATATTCCTTTTATTTAGGAGTTAGTCCCTTTGAGACTCTTTAAACTCATTAGGATTGTTCACTGGACCGACTTCATTACCCTGCCAAGTTTGGCCGAGCTGGCACATTTGTCCGAGCTGACCAAATACTTGGCTGGGTTGACCTTGTGTGGTTAGTTCAGACTTATCAGGTATCAATTGGTGTACACCAAATGCACACCGCATTGTGTAGAGTTCATTTTGGCGTTTCACACAATTGATTGAAGCCGCTCAATTTGTTTAAAAGTCTTTTTTAAGGATCCCTTGTAAAAAATCAGCTCCATCGGGTATCGGTAGAGGCTTGATCAATTCTGTGCTCAATTTTCTGACAAAAAATTGAGTAAAAAATTCGATCAAGCTCTTACCGATATCAGACTGAGCTGATTTTTTATAAGGATCCTTAAAAACATATTTTGAATAAGTTTAGTGGCTCCGATCATTTGTGTAGAATCCCAAAATGGATCCCATACAGTATGTTGTGTATTTCGGTGTGCACCAAATGGTGTACCCATAGCAAGGTTGGGTGAGCGAATCCTATAAATTTGTTATAGAGTTGGATGAGTGTTGTCAGATTCTGGGCAAATAGTCTAGCAAATCTCCACCTATATGGTCCCCTTTGCTCTCTAAAACTATTGAAAATATTTGAGAGGCGCAATTGATCTTAGGGTACTAGATTAGAAAATAATTTTCCCTACAAGTTGTTAACTCAGGTGATGTAAATGAGGATAATAAATTTTTGATTTGACAACTTGTAGTCCGTAAATTCTGTAGCAGAAACTCACCGTAATATTTTTCCTTTTGGCTTCACTGCCAAGCATGAGTCTATGTTTTGTGATGAATTCTATAATCTTATCATCTATCTTATCTAATTTTTAGATTCAACAAACAAATTATGAAACCAGAAATAAAATAAAATTCTTTGGTTACCATTAAAAAAATAAAATAGATAAATTACGTTTTTTTTTTTTGGAGAGAGCTTAACTTATTTATTTTTATTTGGTAACCAAACTAATAACCAATGGCAAGAATAGGATCCTCTCTGGACCGTCCCATTGAGCCAATTATGGACTCTTCTTAGAACTCGTCGGTAACATCAACGACAAAAAAATTGTATTAATTAGATATCGTTTGAGATGTTTTCAAAAACACATCTATATTGAGTACACAAACACCTGACAACTCTGAGTTTAGTTGTTAGTATTGATTAATGGTTGTATATTGAAATTGACGGGAGCCTTGCAGTTGCAGATAATTAGTTGTTTTGTAAGCAATATGAATGCTTGAACTGAGCGAGACCCCATGGTGATCAACACTGCGCGGGACTCCTCAATCATACACTCAACTACAAAAAAGTTTATCAATATAACGTCTCTCCGCATCTATATACGGTTCAAGAAAGATGTATGGCATCCTGATGCAGGGTGAATTTCAAGAAAAGTCGTATTTTATTTATATTGATTTAGTTTTAGTTTTTATTTAATATGTTATAATTTAGACAAAATATTCTAAAGTATTTAATTTCCTAGTTTCTTTTGATTGATGTTTCCTATTTGTTAGGATACTTAATCATGAAGAATTAGGCTTGATTTTATTTCCTAAAGTTAAATTTTAGTATTTTAGGAAGGCTGGCTAGGTTTAGGAATTCTACTATTATAAATAATGATGTCAGCCTCTTGGCTAGGGGAGTTGATTAATATGTTGAGTTTTTTCACAAGAGAGAGTATCTCTTTTTCCTATAATTCTATTAATCTGCGGGTTATTAGATTGTAGAAGAGTTGTTTCTTATTCGTGGGGTGATTTTTGTCCTTGTTCACGTTTCTAGCTGCGTCAGCTGGTATCAGAGCTTAGGCTCGATTCTTGATTGATCATGGCATGAAGATATCATCATGATCGAAAAGTCGATGTCGAGTACGTGTATGAGTACGACGACGACGCGCGAGAAGCACAACTAGAGGTGCAGTTCCAGCAATTAGAACAGCATGTGTTGGACGCGATTAACGCCCTAACAGACCAGATTGTTGCCCTAACTATTGGGGGGAATCTACCTCGCCGTCGTCTTGTTATATCTCAGTTTCCAAAAGAGGAGGAGGAGTCGGATGACGTTTCTATCACCAAACCTTTGGCGGGTAATTATCAGCCAAGGGGGAGGACAAAGGAGGCTACCATTGAGTGACCTTTCACTTCAAATATTATTCCGGATCCAATTGTGGATTGGAGTAAACCGCCCTTCTTTGACGAAGAACCGGTGGAAAAAAATTACAAAAGAAGAAAATAAAAAAAGATTGCAACAGAAAGTTGTTACAACACAGTTGGAAACCGACGAAATTCAAACCAACGAAGTTCAATTTCATAATATTCATGCATCAGGTGGCGAATATGTTGATCCATTTTGGAAATTCTTCGAAGACTCCGTAAGCAAGACTATATGGATTGCACACCAAGGTGGAATTTGGAAGGAAGTTGTTCCATTCCTTTTGAAGAATCTTCAAAGTTCCGATTCGAAAAAATTAATTTGAAGTATAAAATTGATGTTGATAAGAAAAGGCTTATCAAGTTCCTTCAAGCAATGAAAACTCGAGGACGAGTTTTTTCAACAAGGGGAGTCTGATGCAGGGTGAATTTCAAGAAAAGTCGTATTTTATTTATATTGATTTAGTTTTAGTGTTTTTATTTAATATGTTATAATTTAGTCAAAATATTCTAGAAGTATTTAGTTTCCTAGTTTCTTTTGATTGATGTTTCCTATTTGTTAGGATACTTAATCATGAAGAATTAGGCTTGATTTTATTTTCTAAAGTTAAATTTTAGAATTTTAGGAAGGCTGGCTAGGTTTAGGAATTCTACTATTATAAATAATGATGTAAGCCTCTTGGCTAGGGGAGTTGATTAATATGTTGAGTTTTTTCACAAGAGAGAGTATCTCTTGTTCCTGTAATTCTATTAATCTGCAGGTCATTAGATTGTAGAAGAGTTGTTTCTTATTCGTGGGGGTGATTTTTGTCCTTGTTCACGTTTCTAGCTGCGTCAGCCAATGATGCAGATCAGATTTTGAAAAACTAGCAGTTTATTAAAATTTATTTTACTATTTCAATTTTAGTATTTTGTTAGGAGATTACTAGTATGGAGTTATTTAGTTTCTTAATTTTAGGTTGATTCAATTTCCTATTTTATGTTTTCTTGTTATACAAGAATTAGGGTTACTAGCTAGTATTTTATTTCCTTTTTAGTTTTAGGGTTGCTGCTAGCATAAATAATTGATGTAAGCCTTAGGGCACGGAAGTTGTTTATGATTATTAATAAAAATTTGAGAGTTTTCTCAATATTGTTTGTTCAAGGAGGGAGTACCTCTAGTTCAGACAAAAATTCGTGATTGACCTTGTTGCGCGTTCTTATTTCAACACGCCTCCCTGAATCAGTTGGTATCAGAGCTTGCGCTCAATTTCGGATCATGGCGCAACAAGGGGTTTGTTATGGTCGTTATGCTGTTGCTGAAGATGTGTATGAACGAAGTAAAGCTGCACGAGAAGCACGAATAAAGGCACGATTCCAGCAATTAGAACAACATTTGTCTGATGCGTTTGCCACCTTAGCCGATCGGATTGCTGCCCTAACTGTTGGGGGGAATCTACCTCGCCGTCGTCTTGCTATACCTCGGTTTCCAAAAGAGGAGGAGGTGTCAGATGACGTTTCTATCACCAAACCTTTGGCAGGTAACTATCAGCCGAGGGGGAGGACAACAGAGGCTACCATTGAGTGACCTTTTACTACAAATAACATTCCAGATCCAGTAGTCGATTGGAGTAAGCCACCAGTTTTTGACAAAGAACCGGTGGAGAAAATTACAGAAAATAAAAAAAAGTTGCAAAAAAATGTGGTTTCTATGTTGCCGTTGTTGGAAACAGATGTAGAAGAATCAATTAAATTCGATTCTTATGAAAAGTTTGAAGACGGTGAAGTTGACAAGAGTACTAACGAATATGTTGATCCGTTTTGGGAATTTGTTGAAGCCACTAAAAGTCCATTTGTTTCGCTCCAGAAGGAAGGTGAATTTGTTTTATTAATGAAAATTATTCATTCACAATTTCAAGATTCCTTTGCAAAGTTTAGGTTCAAAAAAATCAACTTGAAGTACAAGATTAATGCGGACAAGATTCGGCAACTTCTACTGTATAAACTCAAGGACGAGTTTCTTCAAGCCGGAGAGAATGATGCAGATCAGATTTTGGAAAACTAGCAATTTATTAAAATTTATTTTACTATTTCAATTTTAGTATTTTGTTAGGAGATTGCTAGTATGGAGTTATTCAGTTTCTTAATGTTAGGTTGATTCAGTTTCCTATTTTATGTTTTCTTGTTATACAAGAATTAGGGTTGCTTGCTAGTATTTTATTTCCTTTTTAGTTTTAGGGTTGCTGCTAGTATAAATAATTGATGTAAGCCTTAGGGCAAGGAAGTTGTTTATGATTATTAATGAAAATTTGAGAGTTTTCTCAATATTGTTTGTTCAAGGAGGGAGTACCTCTAGTTCAGACAAAATTTCGTAATTGACCTTGTTGCGCGTTCTTATTTCAACACGCCTCCCTGCATCACATCCTTTGTATTTATTGTTTCATTAATTTTTTTCCAAATCGAATCCAGTACAATTGTGTGAATGACATCATTATATTTATTATTTCACTTATTTCTTTAGAAGAAAATCTATAGAGATTACAAAGCCTACATGTTGAATGAATTTATTAAAAGGAATGTGCACTGTACTTCACCTGTTAATCCTTTTGCATAATTCAATAATTCATGGCATCTTTCTGTCGGTTTTCTTTTTCCTTTTTTTTTTTTTTTTTGAGTTTAGGGTCCTATATCATAGACTTATGTAGGTCCCCTCCCTAATGGGTTTAAATACTTATGTTCTAATTCTAAAATTAAAAAAATCCCAACAAGGCCCTTATTTGTACAAAATCCTAAACCTAATTTCAAAACCCATAAAACCCAGTCTTTCTCCTCTCCCCACCAATCTCTGAGAAGATGGTCCCACTCTCTCTCCTCCCCTAACCATCTATTTTGATGGTGTTTGAAACATGATAAATTTATGGAAATATTCCATGAGACCTGTAGTGTAAAGACTCGGAATTTCACAATAATTTTTTCGACTTTTAAATTGGGACTTTGAGAAAATTTCATTTAAATGTTTATGTGTGGATTAATGTGAGAAGAGGAGTGATTTCGGACCTATTATTAACACATTAATGAAGTGAGGGGTGTGAGGTATAATTAGTGCTTTTGGTCATATAAAAAGGAAGAGGAGAGAGAGAAAATCACTCTCCCTCCCCAACCCTAGCCGGCCGCACCTCCTCCCCCTTCTCTCTCTCTCTCTCTCTCTAAAATTTCTCCCACACTCTCACCCAAATCCACCTCAAACACATGAAACCCTTGTAGATCCACTCCAAATACTTCGTATACACATCATTTGGGCTCAAGATTTACGCATGGAAGCTTGAGGAGGCTGAATTTCGGGTAGATCTTAAGTTGGAGAGCTAGGGTCTTGAATCAAGGAGCTTGGAGGAGGATAAATCTATAAGGTAGGGGTTTCTTCTACATTTTCTAGGTGTTTGTAGATATATACATGTTATGGATCTCCTAATTGATCTTAATCCTTTGATTGTGTTGAAAAAAATCACATTGCTAGATTTTGATTTGGTTCTTGGTGAATCTTTGTTTGGGTGATTAAATCCCCCTTGTTTAATTGGTACCTTAGTTGCATTTTGGTAACGGATATCTAAAACTTCTAAGTTTGGATCACAAAAGTTGAAAGGGGTTTAAATTTTCAAGATCTGCAGATTTTTGCTCCAAATTGTGTTTGCTGTAATTTTTGTCCCGAAGGGTGGGCCGACCGACCGAACTATTTTGGCAAATTGGGTCCCGGGTTTTGTTCGCAACCCTGGTCCACCATTGGCACTCGTTTGGTCCCCGTTTTGTTCTCAACTTGATAAGGCATTTTTTTTACAAATCCAAAAATTCAAAAACAAGACAAATATATTGGGACATCCAACTTGAGTCGAAAACAGGGTCCTGTACTATCCAATTTGACAAAAATGTGTTCAATGGTCCAAATTTCTAATTTTATTCTAGTATTTATTATTATTATTTTTTTGTGTGGAAGAATTTGGCCCATTCAACCGGCAATCACAGTGGATAATAATCTCCCCGTCACATAATTTTAGTCTATATTTTTTATTTTTTGGATGTCCTATTATAGTTGTCCACTTTGAGTAGTCAAAAAGAAAAAAAAATAAACACTGTGTTCACTTCACATTTCCAAAAAAAATTCCCAAAAGATTCTTTCCCCATCTCTCATCTTTCCATTCATTAATCACATTTCTCTCTCTACTCATACCCCTCTCTCCAATCATTATTTTCATTTCTCTCTCTATCTCTCTCCAATTATTACACCTCTCTCTAATTATTACTTTTTCCAAAAACCCATCCAAACACTATCTCAAAAATATTTCTCAAAATATCCTTTTCAAAATTCTCAACCAAACAAAGTCGCCTTTTATGCATTTTATCCACATTCAAGTTCAAACAAAAAATTAGAGGGAAAATGCATTAGAGCATAAAAGATAATCGTGGCATTTCAAAAAGAGGGTAATTTTGGAAACTCAAATGTATGAAAGGGGTAATAATTATGCTACCTTAAAATGTTAGATTTTCAAAAAGGGCCCAAAATTTTTGGACAGAAAGATTAATACTTGGTTATGTCGGCATATTTATTAAGGGGTAATGATTATATTACGTAATAATGTTGGATTTTCAAAAGGGGTAATGATTATGTTACCTTAAAATGTTAAATTAAAAAAATTTAATTTACCCAAAAAAAATGTTAAATTTTCAAAAAGGGTAATACAGTAATTATGTTACGTTAAAATGTTGGATTTTAAAAAAGGGACCAAAATCAGGAGAGTGAGAGAGTAATATCCTCCTTTGTTATATCGACAATTCGTCTCTTCTCTCGCACACCGTCTGGTCTCATCTCAGTCCAACAAAACTTTCCTCCCTCTACTCTTACAAGTTACAAACCGATCTGATCTCTCTCTCTCTCGGCCATCCTCTCTCACCCCGATTTGACTCAAATCACTTGCGTTCTCCGGCCACTTTCAGGAAGGGACGTGACGGCCGATGCTTGGAATTTCCGGCGTATCGGAGGTCTGACGAATAGAGCAACATGTGGCTATGGTTCTTGTTTCCAATTTGTTGATTTTTAGGAAGGTAAAAAATTGGAAAATTTTCTAGTTTTTTTTTTTATTAATCTGAAATTGTATTTGCCATATTTCAATGTTGAAGAGGTATTAATCTTGTGATTTTTATTTGTTCTGTTGGCTTTGGTAGTTGAAAATGGGGAGGGAAAGCTGATGTTGAAGAAATGGCATGGGCCATTTCCTCAGCCAAATTTAGCCGGATAAATGGTTCGGACATTTTTTTGGCAGGAGAAATGGCTTCAACTGGGGGCTGAAAATGCAAGGGGAACCAAAAATGGGTATGGCAGGGTTTTGGCTGGGCGTTAGAGATTTAACCAATTGAACTATCCTCAATTAGTTGTCTAATCTTGAGATTTTTATTGGACAAATGGACCCTACAAATGTGGTGGGACCCAATGGCGCATCTTAACTGCAAAATAAAGCAAGAATCCCAGAAATTTATTATGGACCTTACAAATGTGGTTCTAATTGCTAAAATGGAAGGCGCTACATATCTCACTAGATGTAGATAAATTAGCCTAACTAAAGGTGAGATTGAACGAAAATTGCTCTCATTCATGCCATTGGTCTTTCCATTCTCTTGTCATATCGATCAATGTTTGAGAAGGAATAAGAATTGTATTTGGGAAAAGTTGTTTTACCCATGTGAAATAGATCGGGTGCCATTTATCTGCTGGCATTTTATCTTAGATCACACAATCTACGTCTGTTTTAGTTTACAGATTATAATGCATCATTTTGATTCCATTAACTGAATAACGGAGAAGTCTAAAACACCCGTGGTAATTTAATTCTTTGCCTTTGGATTTTCAAATGACCTCAGTCACAACCAGATTGGTGATTGTATTTTTTTCTTGTCTGCTTTGTTTTTGTTTCATCAATGGTAAACTAAGTGGTGGGTTGGGGCGTACGCCTCTTCAGTGCCTTCTTCCTTTGGAGATTTATTTTATTTCTCTTGAATAAATGAACTCCTTACGTGGAGGAGGAACACAGGTGGTGGTGGGTCCTTGTGGAGGAAAAAATGGTAGCAAGAAGATTAACTAATTGGGTTTCCTCTAATTCTTAGCCCAAGGGCATTTTAGTATTTGTTTTTGGAGGGAAATGATCTTTCACATTAGTATTTTTCTATTGTGCGCGTCTAGTACATGGACTGTGGATGGAAAATGAGACGGTACCTATACCAAGGGGGATAAAATCCCACATTTTAAAGCATTCATATCACCTCCGACCATCTCTCTCAACGAATGCCGCATTTTTCAAAGCTTCATTTACATCTTTTAATGTTTGTTTATGACCTTCACTTTTAAAAGGAAAAAAAATTGTTAAGTGCCCCTGACATGCTTCAATAATTCTAGCTACCACATATCTATGTGGGTCCAATGTAAATGTGATGAGTTATATTCTTGTGGCATTGTATTTGTATGAGTTATGCCCCATAAGCATTGTATTTGTTCCTCTTCATACTTCCAGGGATTTCACAAATTGAGGTTGGTTTCTCATTACCTGGTGATAGTCAGGAGTACTATTATATCCAATAGCTACTTCTTCGTTGCACACACAAAACCTTTTTTTGGAACCGCCCATGGATGTTTACTTGTTCTTCTTATCATTTGGAAAATATGTTCTATTGTTTATGTATTTATAGGTTTATTTGGTTGAGTGCAGCGTTGGCATGTTTACAACAGTATTGTATACATGCATGAGGTAGAAGCAAGATCGTTGTTCATCGCATTTCATTTGGAGGCAATTAATATATCCCCTCAAGTGAGTTTGACTTGATTTAGCATGAATATATATACATGTCCTTAGGCTTTTCTTTTTTTTATGTTATACTTGGGTTTGTAATACTTTGTATATTTGTTGATATTGTGAAAATGCTAATTGACCTTTTATGTTTTCCAAAATCTTACATAATTGTGGTTTGTATATATATATATATGTGCTCATTATTTAAGCTAGAGCCGATTCTCTATGGCTCAGTAGTAACTAATTACAAATGTGAGAGGTGGAGATGTTTGTGTTTGTATTTTGCCGTTTAGCGTAAAAGAAATTATTGAAGAAATATTATGAAGTCATTCGCAGGTTGTTATAGTTAAAAGGAATTATGTTTATGAAATAGGCATGTTTTTTCTTGAAATGGTAAATCCAGAATATGGTCGACACACTCTAATTGTAGTTTTCATTGACAATGTACTAGTCAAGAATTGCAATTAATATTTGCTCTACTGGGCAATATGTAGAAGGTTTAGAAACCATACTACTTCACAAATACCTTGTGTCCAAGTCAAGCCTATAACATAGGTGTGGAAACAATATATTTGAATGTAACAACTTGCGGCCCATTTTTACTAGTCATATGATGGAAGCATGAGAGATGGACACCATCGCTGAAAATCTGATAGCCAATGGATTCGTACGAGAGCTCAGTTGCACGCTGTACGGCTGAACAAGTAAATAGCACTGCAACCATCGAGAAGAGGACGTAATACCATCAAGGTGGAATAGAAGCTCGCGTGTCCCTCACGTCGCAATATGGATTTGAGCACAGGCTTGTACGATTGATCTTTGCTTAGCATCTAGATTGCTAGGGTATCGGTTGGTGATCCCTTGATTTGTCTTCAATTTATGGGGTTTTGATACCTATAGGGGATATATTCGGTTTGTTGTCTGATCAATTTTCCATGCTCCTCTCGTCGTCTCCATGTTTGAGTAGTTTTGCCTGCGTATCCCTCATGTGTCCTATAAATATCAAAATGCGACATGGTCAAAGGCGTGTCTATGTCCTAGATGTTTGGGACGCTAGTGCGTGAGCTGGGTGAGCATGGGGTGCTGGTGCCTTTTAGCACAGTATTTCTGATACACTTGATTCATAAAAGTAACTTGATGGTTACCATATAGATGTTTTTCGGTAGGGGACATCTTAATCCCCCGTATTAAGATTCTGTAGGCAACTCACTACTTCTGTGCTCTTTGCTTTCATGGGAAGGTAAATGAATCTATATGCTTTCTGCTTACTTCTCACTTGCAGGCTACAATTTGCTTCAACATTGGCCTTCATATTTTTATGTACACTACAGTTTCATGGTTTATTTTGTAATATTTGTTTTGTCATTACTTGTTGGTCGTAATAGTGAAAGGTTGATTAAATCTAGTGCAATGTAAGGATAGTTATATGCATTCAACTTCTGTTTAACCTTCCACAATGATGTTTGGCATTTATTGTTTGTTACATTTCGAGCTCCCATTTCATAAATGATTTTCTGCCAGTTGCCAAGCATTAACCCCAATGAGTGGGGACATTTGGATTAGTTTGCTTAAGCTCTATTTGTTTCAAAGTAAAATGTTTTCGTGTAACATTTTCCCTTGTTTGGTTGGCCAAAAAGTGTAAAAAACATTTTTCATGTAATTTATTTGCCACCACATGGGTGAAATTGTTTTCCTTCCTAAACTCTAGTAAGTCATTTTTGGTTGGAGCGCAAAGTTAGCTGATAAGATGATTCATCGAGTCCATGTTATGCCAACCCCCACACTTATTTTTGGCCCATACTCTCTCTCTCTCTCTCTCTCTCTCTCTCTCTCTCTCTCTCTCCCTCCCTCCCTCCCTCCCTCCCTCCAGTATCTTTGTTTCCCAACTGAGTAATCTCATTTCCATCCTCTTTCTCTTACCTTGTCTCAATCACAAACACATGCATATCTTACCATATATTAGGTAGGATCACATCAAGGATCCCATTTTATAATCACATTTTGACGATCAGAACTATTCAATTTGTTTAAAACGTGTTTTTAAGGGTCCACGCTAGGAATCATAAAAAAAATTGACCGGGAAAGGCTTTATCTGAGCAGTATATATATATATATATATATATATATATATATATATATATATATATATATAAAGTAATTTTCTTATCCGGACCTCCCGGATTTAAGAAAAAATGTTTTTTTTTTGTGTTGCAAATTGTTTTTGGAAAAATCCGAGCCGTCCAATGTGTTCAGAAGGTGTTTTCAAGGGTCCACGCGGGAAATCTTCAAACAAAAAATACCGGGAAGGGCTTGATCCAAACATTTTTCGCAAAACTGTAAATATATATATATATATATATATATATATATATATATATATATAGAGTCCCCTTCCTATCCAAACTCCCTTAACTTAGTTAAGTTACGGACCTCCACTTTTCGGACCAAATTTCGACGATCCGAACCGTTAGATGTGTTTAAAAGGTGTTTTCAAGGTCCAACGCGAAGATTTGGCAAAAAAAAATACCCGGAAGGGCTTGATTGGAGCAGTTTTTCACAAAAACGCTAATAACCTTGAAAACACCTTTTAAACACATCTAACGGTTCAGATTTTCAAAAAAAAAAAAGGGAAGGTGGAGGTCCGTAACTTAACAGAATGCGGGAGTTTGGATTGGAAGCTTGGTGTGTATATATATATATATATATATATATATATATATATATATATATATATGAGGAGTTATCTAGTCCGGGAATCCCGGATCTGGGACTCCACCTTCCCGATATTTTTTTTTATGATCCGAACCGTCCAATGTGTTTAAAACATGTTTTTAAGGGTCCCCGCGAGAAATCATCGAAAAAAAATACCGGGAAGGGCTTGATCCAAACAGTTTTTCACAAAACTGTAGAAAACACCTTTTGAAGACATTGGACGGTTTGGATTTTCCAAAAACAATTTTTAAAAGCATCAAAACACCGAAAAACCTTCAATCCGGGATCCTTGATAGGATCCGTGGCGTATATATATATATGTATGTATATTCACACAGATACGTCATATGTGTATCTATCTATTATTGATTTAAAGTCGAGAAACGACAAGGAGGACGATAGCTTTTACAAGCAACAATTCAGCATGAGCCCGTTCTTGCTTTTTTTTTTTTTTCCTCAGCAAAAGAAATTTATTAATTTTTAACAAAGATTACCATTCTTGCTTGTTGCCTTGAACTTTATATGGTATACAGATACTTTTGAAGGTTGTAGCCAAACACCAAAAGATAGAAGTTTGTCAATTGTTTTACACGTTTAAGATTATTCAAGAAAATGCTCGTAAAATATATTACAACAAACGGAGCCTTAATTTACTTTATCTGGCATTGCTATGTTTGCCCACATCATGTTTTGTGCATTGGTTGTAAAAAATTGATCAACAAGGTGATTAGGAAAGTCAATCTTTAAGCGAAACCCGTTCTTGGCATATGCACTTCCAAAAGTAAATGGAAATGACAAGACTCTAGTCCAATCAATCATTTTTATGTATCATACCTCGTATTCTCACTACTCTAGGAACTCCAAGAATTTTAAGTTGTTCCTTTTTTTTCTAACCATTTTGAAGATTTCCTTTGCCACATATTGATAGAACCATCAAATTAGCAACCCATACCCGTTTCACCCACACCTCCTCCTATTTTGCTAATTTATTGAAGCCTGAATTTTGTACTTCAGTTGAAAATGATCCGATGTGGCATACGTCACGGACAACACGTTGGTAGTCCTAGAGTAGAATACGCTTATAGACATTAGACTTTCTATCACGGTAAAATGGGAAAGTGGGATAAAAGAGAATGCTGTTTAATAGATCCATCTAATTTCATAAAGATGCTTGTACACTCAATATTTAACTTGAAAAATAACAAGCTGTTAGATTACTGCCAAATATGCATTGGCTTGAATTGGATGGCATCCTGGATATTATCTCTTGGACATCAAAGAAGCCTCGGCAGTTGCATCTTAGTCGTCCATCTCAACCATCAATGGTCTAAATTTTGAAAAAGATTGGTTCTGGTACAAGTCTATTCTTCCCGGTAGAAGTCTTTCAACAACTCTGAACTGGTTAAAACACTCTTGGTCAGCTGAGATTACACGGACTGCTGTAGTACAGACCCAAACTACAGAGAAGCGCAATGTGAAAACTAATTTGAAGCTGCTCAACCTTACTTGGAGAATTATATAGTTTAAGACATGATTATAATATAAGGAATGGTGCAATCATATCCATTTTCAGTATCTGGATATAAGGATATCACAAATGGCCTTCCTATATAGATGCCAATATGACATCATTCTAAAGCGTGGATGTTGGCGATTTGATCACAACTTCTAGCTTGTTCCTCCAATCTAACCGGGACTCCATGTATGATACCAAAATTTCAAACTCAGCATTATTGATACTATCATGTTAGATTCTTAGGACCAACACAAACGCTTTGAGATCAGCATTATTGAGCCTCGTCTTATCAAGCAACACTTGGAGATCAGGTTGCTTGTTCTCTTTAAAGTCTATATATTTCCAACGTTACCAATAAGTGAACGGGTGCACTGGTTAACATATGCACTAGTCGAGTATTCACACACATATATGTACTAGTTACAATCAAGAAAGAAACAGGTTTGTTTCAAAGTTTTTAGGGGCAAAAGTGCAAGGAGAGGCTGTCGACGTCATGAGAGGTGAAGCGTAAGACTCAAGACATTGAGGCTTAATCCTTTGTAGTTATTTATTTATTTTTATTTATAAACCATAAAATTAAATAAAAATACTATAGAAAGGGGGATTATGTTTGTGCCATACAAAGGTGCCTTACTTAAAGTAGGAAAATAGAAAATAGAATTCACAATAAGAATCATAAAGCATAAAAACATAGTGCATTAATGGATCCAACCTTTAAAGCACTCTTAGTTTCTTGCAAATACATGAAAACCTTCATCTTCGCTCCAACAACTTTTAATGAACCACCTCTTTACTTACCAAAAAAACCCAACTCTTTTGATGCATTCGCCTTTATCATCTGGGTAAACAAGGCGTCGAAAGTGGACGCAATTGCAAGTCTCCAATGGATAGGCAAACCCCTTTGGGGGTTCTCCACTCACAAATCAAGGCCTAAAATTGTTTTTGTTGCGCCTCACCTCAAGGCAAGCACCAGAATCACATTTGAAACTTTGGATTTTTTCTACGTAGAAAACTAAAGGAACTAGTTTGAATTTCATGATAACAGACTCAAATAATAGATCAAGTTGGCTCAATTCCAAGATGAATTACAATTTTTATGAAGACAAAAATTGTAGCATAATGAGCCATTCTTGCTAGGGAATGTGTCCTTGTGACCATGTGTCAAACCTAGCCTATGTCACTTGGCATTTGCATTCCTATGAGCAAGTACTGACTTATTTTTAATCCAACACTCAATGCAATAGGAGTAAATACACGGCTACATTACCATGTCCTACCTAGGTCTCTACACCTTGTTTATGCCTATCGTATCTTTGTTCATTGTTCATGCATGTTGGTTACTACCCTCATGTTTGAAATCTATACTTCATATCATGCCTTAGTGGTTGATATATAACTTTGCTCTAATGTAGTAGAAGCATATTTATGTGGAACTTTAACTGAAGCTTATTTCCTAATGTAGTGTTGTTTTTTTTTTTTCTGTTATTGGTATTGAATAATTATGACGAGATGAGTGCTAACGTAGTAAGTTGTCAATCATGGCATTTAGAAGAAATAAAATAAAGTGACTACATATGAAAATAACATCTTGAGTTTGACAAGCTAGTGTTTAAAATGCCATGATTGACTATGGTGCGAGGCGAGCGCGTGGTGCGAGGCGAGCACACCTTTTGGCTATGGGTGGTCATGACAAGGCACACGACACAAAAGCGCAGATATGGCGCTATGGCGTGCGCCAGAAGGCGAGGAGCAGTGGCACCATGGCACGTGCCTTCAAATGTTTTAGCCTTTTTTTTTTAATCAATCAATCTCGGCCATTAATTTATGATGCACAAAAGGTGGGCAATGTACTGGATAAATTCCTTAAATCTAGCGTACAAATCAGACGACGTCTATCTCATTCATTAACATCAGCCAACAACAACGTTGGAGACTTGAAGTAGATCGATCTATCTCCTTTGCGATCGATCCCTCGAAATGAATGAGGTATAAGAAAGTGCGTTGTTGTAATTAGCATTTGGTGGTTTAACCATAGAATTGTTTATGTTTTATAACATTTGAACGTTTTAAAAGCATTTGCTTGTGTTGAAAGTTATGCCTATATTAGAATTCTACTCGTTATAATAAAGTGCACCAATGTCTGATATGGCGCACGCCGCGCCGTGCGCTATTGCTCCAGGGTACCATTGCGCCTTGGTGCACAGTGAGCCATTTAAAACACTGTGACAAGCGAAATAAATCAACTAAGGTAATGGCCCTAGCTCGTCATTTGCTACCTCAATTCTAGACACACATGCAGCCTAAACATAACTGGTATCTTTCTCAATGAGTAAATTTCCTTAGAAAATAACGGGCATCTTAAAATTTTTATTGTGCATCCTTCCCTAGAAATTATGCATCTTTTAGAAGTGAGCATTGTATCGTTAAGCAGTTTAGGTTACATAATTCTGCACACCCACCTTGTTGTTTTGATTGATGCCTTACTCGATAAGATTGTTTGGATCATCGACTTACATATTGTTGTTTTTTAGCTCGTAACTCGCAATTTTATTTCAGTTTTTTATGACCCTATCTTTGGCTGCTTCAACTCTCTTTTCAGAAAGTTAGCTGCAATTTATGCTTAATTTACCTTTGTGCCTTCTTCTTTTTTATTTTGCATACGTATAGAGGAAGTGGTTAACTACTAGCTTTCCACAATAACATTAATATATAGTGTAAAACTTTATATGTGTATCTTTTTTTTCTTGTACTATTGTTTCTTTTTATGAGTGAAGTTATTCTCTTTGGATTCATTTCACTTCTTGATTATATAGGTACTAGCATTTGGGGCTCACACGATGCGTCTGCAAGTGGTGAGTAATGACATCAAATCAATATGCATATGGCATCGTTGGAAGTGGAAAAAATATACGAGAAAGTACAATAAGCAATGCAGTTGTGGCGCACTTTCGAAAGTTGAATTAACAGGTATGCATCCATAAATTATCTTACAATCTTAACCACTATCCCACACAATCGTCCGTAGTAGATTTTCCTTTTGAAGTTCACAGGAAAAAAAAACGTAAAGCAAATAAAGAAAGAGGAAAGAAAGGGAACCTCTTAGGAGACAGGTGTGACGCACTCCTTAGACTACACCATTAATTAGCACAAAGAGGAGGAAGTTTTCTGGTTCGAGAACAACAGTGCATTCGCCTAAACAGAATATTTGAAGGAAACATGAGCATGGTAGTTAGAGCGAAAAGGATTTTATGTTTGTCACCCCTGGTAGATAGTTCTTGTAGATATTAAAGAGCAGTTGAAATGTGTTTTGGGGGGCAATTTTGGAAAATACTTTTGTGACACCGCTTCATTTTTTGGTTACCAAAAAGGGTTCTCCCTTTCTATATTAGAAAAGATTCTAATTCTTTATGATATTGGTAGTTGTTATCAATTTACTTAGGGCTTCGACATGATTTAATCTGGATAATTAATTTCATGGAAGTTGGCATGTCAGGTGTTATGTTCACCATTATTGGATTATCCAATTCACTATAAATTATTGCTCTACGCATAAAATGGTATAACTCCGTATCCTTCCTCTCACTTCAGGAAAATAAGGACCTAATGCCCTTTCTATGCAGTGTTTGAAAACATGACAGTGTAGTATGAACTCTTGCCAGGCTTTGTAAAACTCCGTATCATTGTCCAATGCAACACAGCATTTTGTTTGGGGGTAGTTATCATTATAACTATGATATAAGATGCGTTGGAGATAGCCAGCCCTCCCTCGTTTGTTGTACTAAAGCTTCACTGCGATGGTTATACCATACCATCATTGTTGTAATATGTGTCACAAGTCAAGTAAGGGGAATGCACATTTTCCGCAATGCCTCAGTGACTGTTTTGTTTTATTGCCTTTTGTTTCTGGTGAAGGTCGGCTTGCTGTACACATAGCTGGAGGAAACCTCATTCCTCATGTACTGAAGGTACAAGTAAGGAGAGGTAAGCCTAATATTTTGGAGTCTGTCTTGATGTTTTTTCGTTTTCCCTCCTAAGTTGCTAATATTGTTGTGCATGTGCTTTTGGTGATTTTTAGGACATTGTTGGAAAATTATTGTCCGTTGTTCATATGGGTCCTCGAGCTGTCTGCATTCTCTCTGCTGCTGGCCCTGTTGCAATCGCAGATATTCGTCCACCTGGTTATTTGGGCAGTGGTGTTTTATGATGCGAGGCATGATCTCTCTCTCTCTCTCTCTCTCTCTCTCTCTCTCTCTCTCTCTCTCTCTCTCTCTCTCTCTCATTTTCTGCATATCATAATCTTTGAATCGACTTTTCTGTGATGAACCTCTATTACATGCTTATAATTTTGATACTTTCCTTTTCTGTTTTGCTAGTTGTTAGCAGCTTTTTTCTTGTAGGTTTTCTAGTGATCCCTTTCTGTCGTATATATGTGAAACAGATTGGAAGATGGAGGTTAAGTTTGATATTGTCCTGTAGGTGTTGTAAACGTCATGTTTTGTCACCCTATTGTTTTAAAAGATAACCCTACAATAACCCTACAATTCTACAAATCCCAATCTTAGACTAAAAGGATATAATGGATTCAATCATTAGAAAAACCATGTTCTGCTCTCTTTGTGGGTATGAATAGATGGAAAGCATTCAAAGCCAATGATCTAATGGTAGCCATTTTATGTTTTTTTTTTTTTGAGGTCTGTTAATACCACTGTGATACTGATTCAATCTCCAAATTAACACTCTTAACAAACAAAATTGGGTCCCATTTTCTAGAATAAAACACACGAGTAAAGCAACTAGTGTACGCTAATGTATCAATGATCTGATGGTAGCCCTTTCATTTGAGATTCTATGGATTTTTTAAAATTCCCGTACTTTTTGGGTTGACCTATAGCTGACATAATTTTATTTTACTATTATGGGTGTAATAAATAAAATTCCGATGCTTGCCTACAGCTTCCAGACAGAGTGTTGTACGTGATTTTTTGAACAACATTATCAGCCCCAACGTCCATAATGACTAGTGCTGCAAGGCATCAACATTTCCAAGAGCAGCTGAAATATCCAATGACTTGAGAGATAAATTGGTTCTCGTGGGTAATGCACTAGAATGTCTATTTTCGTCCCTTTTCATCCATCCAAGAAGATGCTGCACCCTGTGCTTGCCTGTGAATATTTAGTTTCCTTTAAATGCTGTCGCATTTCTTTCACTTCACCTTGAAGGATCTGCCCTGGTAACTGGGTATCCTAAATCCAGTCTGACCATTATCAAGGGTGGCATTTATCATTCTCTTGAAGCTAGGAGATTTGGCAGCACTGAAATTAATGTCATTCTCATAAAAGAATTTAGCGATGCATATTTGAGCAGTGGGAGCTGCTTGTGAATGTCATTGTTCTTGCCCAGCTAGGGTGACACAGGTACTCTTGGTGATGGCTTATATTATTGGAAACGTTTTTAATTATCAAGGCCTTCAACCAACCCAGATGGGTCTTTCTCGTACCGCTGGTATGTGTACTTTTTGGCTAGTTTTCCTTTAGTATATTGAGCAGTACTTTTGCTTGCTTCATTGGAATTACCTTGCTTTCGTTACTTAAGAATCTGGTTCTCGTGTTGCAGGCATGACGTGAGAGCATTTTATGAACCAGTTCTGGTTTCTAAATCTGTTGAAGGATACTGCAATATTAGAAATCTTAAGAGGCCTCTATACGATCAAGATCGAATTAGGGTATGTTCTCGTTTACTCTCTAGCTGTCTGCTAATAAACGGTTGTTCCTTCATAGTGTAAACTGAAATACCGTAATAAATGTTTGAAAAGTTTCAAATGCAAGGGTAGCGTAGCTTTTTCTTCCAAAGAGAGGTTTTAGTATTTTCTACTGCTGCCTTTCGTGAAGTAAGAGGGTCTAGTGATTTCTTTACCGAGTCTCTTTTTCACAGCAGTTGGTAATTTCTTGAATTAACTTTATTCATGAGCCATTGATGCGTTCTGCTCAGTTGTTGCCTTGAAATTCTTCTTCCATAGTTGCATGTGATCTGATCACATTCCTTCTAACCCTTTTTTTTTGTTGTGATTTCCAGGTTAAAAAAGCTCTGAAAAATCATACTCCTTCCGTTCCTTTTTAAGTGTGTTGCTTCGTAAATCCAACTTATTAAAGAAACATCATTATTATTCCTTTCATTTCATTGATGAGGAGAAAAGGATGTTTGTACGAGATATAGACAAGGTCGTTGCTCATTGCATTTCATTGACTGGGTCAATTTCCCTCAGTTTGTATCTTTTTCTCAGCCAATGTAATGTGCATTACATGTTGATTGGGTTATGAGCTATTATTGACACAGCGAGGGTTTCCTTATAGCTCAATTAGTCAGTGTTATACTTTCCCTTTTTGATTTCTATTGCCTAAACAGGTGAAAGTAAACTTTAAATACCCAAGAAATATTTATTGTGGTGGTAACCACGGTACCAGAAGCATAACTTAGAGAACTAAAGTTAAATAATTGGTGTCATTGCTAGTTGTTTTGGTAATGAAAATTGCCACATGGAAAATGAGCTACTTATGAATGGGATTGTAAATCGTGGCAGAAATTAAGTAAAATTTATTTGGGCTTTGAACTATTTAAAAACTCCATGGTGTACGTGTCATGTAGGTAATGTTCGTTTCTATTTTTATGAGAAGCTTGACTCACTATTGCAACTTTTTTTTGGTTGTATATTGAGTTTAACAAGGGTGAATGGTGTGTGAAAAATAAAAGGGTGTGCAAACACATAATACGTGTTCATTTCGAAGCTCCCCTCATTTTTTTAGTGGGATTTAGATGCTCCTCTTGACTCTACTGTCATTAATTTCGAATTCTTTTGGAATGGTTGTATATCAAGTTTAACATGAAAAGCTTAACTCACTATTGCTAGGTTTTCCTTTTTTTTTTGGTTGTATATCAACTTTAACAAAGGTGATGGTTTGAAAACACATAATACGTGTTCATTTAGAAGCTCCCCTTTTTTCTATGGGATTTGGATGTTCTGAATTCCTTTGGAATGGTTGTATATCAAGTTTAACAAGGGGTTCATCTTTAGTCTGTGGGCTTTGGCTATTACGTACAATGGTGTAGTTGCTCTCTCTTTCTTGACGATTCACATCACTTAAGCACCAAAACTAGTTGATAATTGGATTGTGGGTGCATGATTTGGCACCTTGATTGCTGTCAGATTTGGTATCTTGACTTGGCTTTAATAGGAGCCCTTGAGTTGACGGTGATCAGATTGGTATCCCAAGATTAGTCGTGGTGCATATATCCTGGTTCGGAACTTGAGTTATCATAAAATATTAGTGATGCCATCAATGATTGTTGCGTTAATCAAATTTGAGATCTTATTGAGGCCTTTTAATGGTTCTGGTTTATAGATTTTTTTTATTACCCTATCTTGGTGTATAGGTGAGAGAGAAAGACGTTTGTTAGCAGGTTGTACCTGCCTTGGTAGAGATGAAGCTAGAAATTGTTCTTCGAATGTAAAGAAAATTGTTCACACAAAATATTGTGATAATTATCTTGAAATTGTAATTGAAACGATTCCGTGACACGGGAATAAGGAGAGTTATGCCATGTTTTTGGAGGAATACCCATGACATAGATAGAGGATAAAATAAAGGTTAAAAATTTAGGGGCCATTTTTTATGTACTATTAAAATTTTCTAAAATTTTAGGGGAGTACTCTACTGGTTATAAATATATTTTTTAAAATTAATATGGAAGTTTTCATTTTTTTGTTTCGCATGTCATGATAGGATTTGCATGCTAGTTCCCATTATTGTGCGACAATAATCGTACGGTCCTATAATTAGTTCAAGACGATGCGATACGTGTTCACAAGACGATGCATTGTTATTTAGCTTCATTTATCATTCCAGCAATGTTATGCCCATTCACATGTTCACAAGAAAAGAAAATTAATTCAAGACGATGCGATACATGTTCACCCTTAGTATTATGGATCCACATCCACAACGACGCATTGAGTTGAAATGCTAGATGAAGTTGTAGAGGTTGTATGAAAATTTGACAGTAGTTGATCGTCGTTCAGGATGTGAAAGAGGATGGGTTAATAATCCACTAGTGATTAGTAGATGCTAAAATTCTGATAAAGAGGAGTGGTGACCTCAGTACCTTAGGTTTTGTGGTGATGAAAGGGCTAAGCCTTACTCACGAGAATCAACTGCACAGTTTCTGAATCTAGAACATGTGACAACTCTGACTTTACCTAGTTATTTGTATTGACCAATGGCCGTCAATTGGAATTAATAGGAGCCTGAGTCGCAAACAATAAAATGTTTCGTAAACAATGTGAATGTTTACATTGAGCATGACCACTGGACTATTCACCCTTTTCCGGCCTCCTCAATTACACTACAGAAAAATGTTGGTCAATTTCAGTTTTCATGTCCATCATTATCCGTAGATGGTTCACGATGTATGTATGACATTCTTTTTTATTTCTTTGAAAGTGAATCCGGAAAAAGATACATGTATATGGATGACAACCTTTATGTTTATTGCTTCATTAATTTTTTTCAAAGAAAATCTGTAAAGATTACATCAGATTTTGAATGAATTTATTAAATAAAGACTTAGTTTCTTTTGTTCAATTTCATAATGTGGTCATTTTTAAGGAACTTCAAATCTGATTTTTATTTCTTCAATATAAATTTTGATTTTTAACCCTAAATTTGAACAAGATCAAGATCTTGAACACCAGCTATCTCTCTAGTGGTTTTTGATCAAATGTGGTGGGCTCCTCCCCCAACTTGATGTACCATTTATCATGTTTTTTTGCAATAAAATTATTGCCGATTAAAAAAAATGTGGTGGGCTCCCCATCATTTTCTTTGGACAAGATCTTGTCTGGTTGAGTTATAGGGAGACTATAAGGTTGTCTACTTGTCTTCGCTGGATGGTTAAGTGACGTGATTGATAATGAGTGGGCCGCAACTGATGGTGGTGCTACTCCTTTTACTATTTCGATAGAGAGAATGAGAGAGATGGGGTGGGCCTTAGGGAGGAAAGAGAGAGAGTGGGTTTAGGGTTGTGAGTAATTAGGTTAAAAAGGAAATTGTATTTTTTTACAAATAAGGGTATTGCTGGATTTTTTCAAATTTCAAGATGAGAACATAACGATTCAAACTAATTAGGATGGAGACTTAAGTAGACTCTCCAAACAGAATGATTATTTAATTTAATTTTTTATGAAAAAAAAATCAAGTTGAGATTAGTATTTCCTGCTAGGGTTAAAAAATTGACATAATGCAATGTACTTTTTAGCTTTAACTTGGTTGGTTGTTCATTCGAGCCAACTTCAAATAAAATTAAATCATGTCGATTTTGAATCAGATTGACATATCTTGATTTTTTTTAATTTTTTTTTTTACATGTTGTAACCTTTCTCAACTCGGTAAGACATTATTTTTAAAAGGGAGCGTTAATTAGGGGTTTTCTATAAAAAATATCATTATGATTCCATCCTATGAGATTTGAATACTTATGATTCCATCATGATATTCAAATAAACCCCAAAATACCCTTTCCCTCTCCCAATTTTTCTAATATTTCTCCCTCCCAAATTTCCTAATATTTCTCTCTGCTAGCTAATCTTTCCTAATCTCTCTCTCTCTCTCTCTCTCTCTCTCTCACACACACACACATAATCTTATAATTCTCTCTTCTAATCTTCTCACACCTAAAAAAAATTAAAAATAAATAATCATGATATTTTGTCTTAAAAACACGAGTCATGAGATATTGATTTCATGCACTTTTGTAGTAATTCACCATTTTTTTTTTATCATGATAGGTAGATTAATACACCACAAAAAAAATCTTTAAAAAATCATGAAATATATGGTAAATTAACGCACCACAAAACCACAACCCAAGCCAAAACCATGAAAAACATGGTTGAAAAAACCAAAAGAAAAACATGGTTAAATCATGTGTTGATTTATCATGTTTACTTTGCCGGATCACCGAAGTGCCGAAGTGGAAAATCAGTAAACCATTTTTTATTGTATCAAATCACCAAATATGGAAAGTGAACATGGTTTAGTGATTTACCACTTTTACTGTATCAAATCACCAAACTGGGTAAATCAATAAGCCATATTCACTGTTTTTAAAAACCATATTTTAAAGGGCATGTGAACATGATTTATTGATTTATTTCATTATATCGAAGAAAAACACCAGATTTGAATTGACAAAAATTCACCATTGAATCGAAAACAACGCCGCCATTAATAAGATTCGGAACGCATCACCACCATAAATAAAAAACATGATTCTACAACCGATCAAAGAGAAAGGAAAAAAAAAAAACCCAATCTACCGTGAAAGTGGGTGACGATCTTGATCCGGAGAGCAATGTTTTGAAACCCGGACCGGAGAGCGAACCGGAAAAGGGACCGGGCGGATGGGTCACCGGTTGAACCGCGGTCGAACCGTGATGTCATAATTACGTCATTAATATATATTTTTAATATTCAAAAAAAGAAATATGAAAAATAAAAGTTGAAAAAGAGAGATGACATAGGAGAAATGAGAGAGATGAAATTTTGTATTTGGGTTTAGTCCCACATCGCTCAGTTATAGAGATTTGAGGCAACCAAAGCAATATAAAAGGTGAAGAGAGACCTCCTGCTGCAGGTGAGCTTCTGAAGGCCTGAGAGATGGCCCCTACGTGTACAGACGTACTTGGGACGTCAGCTTTGCTTTAAAAAGCAGCTGTAAAAAGTTAGTACAAAAATTAAATTTTCCGGTTCGGTTCGAGTGAACCGCAAACGGGTTGAGCGGTTCGCCGGTTTAATCGTTTTTATCCAGCGGTTTTTGAAAAATAGACCGGTTTTTAAAAATGAACGATTCTTTGGATCATCCGGACCGGAGTAAGGTCCGGTTGACGAGTCAACCGGTTGAACCGGCCGGTCTGGTCTGGTTTTTAAACATTGCCGGAGAGATAGTGGGCGGCGGCTTCCGTGACAGCCGCCACCACAATGGATTTGATCAGAGTGGGCTGCCTCGTTGGACTTGGATGATGGTGACGGTCGGTGCTCATCGAAGGATGCCAGATAAGTTGGCCGGCCGGAGAGGGAGGGAGAGAGAAGACAATGGTTTTGGGAGCAAAATCCCTTGCGGGTGTTGAACTTGATCTTCCTGGTTGCATGTATGGGGACGGAAGCCCTTCTGAGATGGTATCAAAGTCTGGGAAAGGTGATCATTGCCATCATGGATCACCAAATTGGCGTCATTAAACAATTATGGAAAAGAATAAAACTGCTATGGAACAAAATCATTGCCATCATGGATGACCAATTTGATTTCATGCACTTTTGGAAATGTAAATCTTTGTTACGGAAATATTTATTAGATTTACTATATCTACTACTAAGGTTAAATAAGGGTACAATCGTCCAATTTTAATTTACAGGATGGAATCATAATGATTCAAATCCACTAGGGTGGAATCATAAAGAAAATATTAGTTTAGGGTGGCAAATTAAAATTCTCTTTTTGGAAATCTGAAAATTCAAAAACAAGACAAATAAATTGGGTCATCCAACCAAACATATGTTCACTATCACATTTATTTAGTCGAAAACATGGTCCTACATACAATTTGACAAAAATGTTTTCAATGGTTCAAATTTCTAACGTTATTCTAGCATCTTACTTGCAAAATAATTTGGCCCATTCAGTTGGCAACCACAGTGGATAATACTCTCTCCGTCTCATAAGTTTAGTCCAAATTTTCTTTTATGGATGTCCCATTATAGTTGTCCATTTTTTGACTAGTCAAGAAGAAAAACTTAAGTCATTTCCTTTTTTGTCTTTTATCCCACATTTAAATTCAAACAAAAAAGATGGAGAAAAAATTGCATAAAAAATTACATTAGAGCATAAAAGGTAACCAAGAGAATAATTTTAGAAATCAAATGTATTAAGGGGCAATAATAATGTTTCCTTAAAATGTTGGATTTTACTCCTGGAAAGGGTTCAAAAGGGACAATAATTATATTTCCTTAAAATGTTGGATTTTACTCCTGGAAAGGGTTCAAAAGGGACAATAATTATATTTCCTTAAAATGTTGGATTTTACTCCTGGAAGTTCAAACAGAGAGGGTAATACCTCCTTGGTTATATCGACATATCAGTCCAACGAAGAAAACTCTCTTCTCTCACACTGTCCAACAAAATTCTCCTCTCTCTTCTCTCATAAACCGATCTCATCTCTCTTTCGCTCATCCTCTCTCACCCCGATTTGTCTCTCATCAACTGCGTTCTCCGGCCACTTCCGGGAAGGGGAGTAACGGCCGATGCTTGGAATTCCGGCGTATCAGAGGTCTGACGAATTGAGCAACGATGTGGCTATGGTTCTTGTTTCCAATTTATTCTTTTTTAGGAAGGTACAAAATTTACAATTTTCTAGTTTTTTTTCTGTTAATCTGAAATTGTATTTGCTGATGACTGGGTATTTCAATGTTGGAGAAGTATTTGTCTTGTGATTTTTAATTTTTCTGTTGGGTTTAGTAGTTGAAAATGGGATAAAATTAGCATCACCAAAGGCGAGAGAACGAAAATCGCTCTCATTCATGCCATTGGTCTTTCCATTCCCCTGTCATATCGATCAATGCTTGAGAAGGAATAAGAAATGTATTTATGAAAAGTTTTTTAAACCATGTGAAATAGATCTGGTGTGATTTATCTCCTGGCATTTTATCTTAGATCACACAATCTACATGTGGTTTAGTTTACAAATTAGAACGCATCATTTTGATTCCGTTAACCGGATAACCAAGAAGTCTAAAACACCCGTGGTAATTTGATTATTCGCCTTGAGATTTTAAATTGACCTCAGTCAACCAGATTGATGATTTTGTTTTTTTTTTTTTGTCTGCTTGTTTTTTTTTGCCAATGGTAAACTAAGTGGTGGGTTGGGGCGTAGGCCTCTTCAGTGCCTTCTTCCTTTAGAGCATCTCTAGTGCATTACCTAAAAAATGTTTGTTAAAGTGTACGCCTAAGCACATGTGGGACCCTATTTTGTGTGGTAAGAACTTAGTTAGCTAGCTAAGAAGAAATGTACTTTAATGGGGCTCCCTAAAAATGTTCATTTACTTTAAGTCTTTCTTTTCTCTCTCTCTCTCTCTCTCTCCTTAAAGTTATTCTCTTTCTCCTCCTTCCCTTCTCTCTCTCTATCTCTCTCCTCTTTCTCTCTCCTTAAGTCTCTCCCCAAATTTAGGTAGTCACTTAGGGCACTTTAGGTAGTGAGGGGTGCCACCTAGGATTTTAGGGAGTCAATTTTTGTGCACTAGAGACCATTTTTTGAGTTTTTCTTAGCTAACTAGTAAGGGCACTTTAGGGAACTCTTTTTGGTAGTGCACTAGAGATGCCCTTAGAGATTTATTTTATTTCTCTTGAATAAATGAACACTTGAGAAGTTCAACAGTCGCTGGTCCTTTGAATAGATAGCTTGAGTGGAGGAGGAACACAGGTGCTGGTGGTCTTGGTGGAGGAAAAAATGGTAGCAAGTAGATCAACTAATTGGGTTTCCTCTAAATCTTAGCCCAAGGGCATTTTGGTATTCGTTTTTGGAGGGAAATGATCTTTCACATTAGTATTTGCGGATTGTGCGAGTCTAGTACATGGACTGTGGATGGAAAATGAGACCGTACCTATCCCAAGGGGGTAAAATCCCACATTTTAAAGCATTCATATCCCCTCCAACCATCTCTCTTAATGAATGCCGCATTTTTCAAAGCTTCATTTACATATTTTAACTGTTTGTGTATGACCTTCACTTCTAAAAAAAAAAAAAAACTTTCTGATTAACACGTGAGAAAAAACTTTACATTTACGACGTGAGAAGAATTTTTCTACTCTGATGAGAGACTGAGTTAGAGAAAAGTTTATTGATGCCCTTATCCCCCTCTTGTCTCCTCTAATATCATTTCTTTTGAAATCTATTGATTACTTCTCCCGGGCATAGATTGCTCGTGCAACAAATTTGTTTGGTGCCCCTTGACATGCTCCAATAACCCTAACTACCACATATCTATGTGGGTCCAATGTACATGTGATTAGTTATACTCACGTTGGTGGTAAGGGGGTGCTAGGGCATGCCCCAGAGGCATTGTATTTTTTCCTCTTCATACTTCCAGGGATACCACAAATTGAGGTTTCTCACTACCTGGTAGTTGTGAGTACTATTATATCCAATAGCTACTTCTTCGTTGCTAACACAATACCTTTTTTTGGAGCCGCCTGTGAATGTTTACTTCTTCTTATCATTTGGAAAATATGTTCTATTGTTCATGTATTTATAGGTTTATTTGGTTGAGTGCAGCGTTGGCATGTTCGCAACAATATTGTATACATGCATGAGGTAGAAGCAAGGTTGTTGTTCATCGCATTTCATTTGGAGGTAATTAATATACCCCCTCAAGTGAGTTTTAGTTGATTTAGCATGAATTTCCGTGTCCTTCGGCTTTTCCAACTTTATATTATACTTGGGTCTGTACTACTTTGTATAGTCACTGATGTCTTAAAATGCTAATTGACCTTTTATGTTTCCAAAATCTTACATAATTGTGATTTATATTAATATATATGAGCTTATTATTTAAGCTAGAGCCGATTCTTTATGGCTTAGTAGTAAATAACAAATTCCAAATGTGAGAGGTAGAGATGTTTATGTTTGTATTTTGCAGTTTACCTTAACAAATAGTATGAAGTTAGTCGGAGGTTGTTAAAGTTAAAAGGAATTGTGTTGATAAAAAGGGCATGTTTTTTTCTTGAAAAGGTAAAATCCAGAATATGGTCGACACGCTCTAATTGTACCTTTTCATGCGTCAAAAATGTACTCAAGAATTGCAATAAATATCTACTCTACTAGGCAATATGTACAAGGTTTAGAAACCACACTACTACACATTTACCACTACACATGTACCTTATGTGCAAGTTAAGCCTATGTAACATTAGTGTGGAAACAATATATTTGAAATATAACAACCTACGGCCCAATTTACTACTCATATGATGGAAGCATGTGGGATGGGCACCATCACTGAAAATCTGACAGCCACGGTTTCGTACAAAAGCTCAGTTGCACGCCACAAGCCTTAACAAGTAAATAGCACTGCAACCATCAAAAAGAGGACGTAATACCATCAAGGTGGAATAGAAGCTCGCCTAAAGTGTCCCTCCATGCATATTTGCCATGTCACAATATGGATCTGAGCACGGGCTTGTACGACTGATCTTTGCCTGGTGTCTTGCTAGGGTATCGGTTGGTGATCCCTTGATTTGTTTCAATATATGGGGTTTGATACCTACACTGTGGATATATTCGGTTTATTGCCTGGTCAATTGTCCCCCCTCCTCTCGTCCTATCCATGTTTGAGCAGTTTTGCCTACACGTCCCGCATGTGCCCTATAAATAACAAAATGTGACGTGGTCAAAGGCGTGTGTATGTATTAGATGTTCGGGACACTAGTGTGTGAGCATGGGGTGCTGGTGCTTTTGAGCACAGGATTTCTGATACACCTGATTCAGAGAAGTAACTTGATGTTTAACATATAGATTTTTTTTTGTAAGGGGACATCTTATTCCCCATATAAAGATTCTGTAGGCAACTCACTGCTTTTATGCTCTTCACTTTCATGGGAAGGTGGATGAATCTATATGCTTTCTGCTTACTTCTCACTTGCAGCTACAATTTTTTTGAATATTAGCTTTCATATTTTTATATACGCTACAGTTTCATGGTTTATTCTGTAATATTTGTTTTGTCATTATTTGTTGGTGTTAATAGTGAAACGTTGATTAAATCTCGTTCAATGTAAGGTAGTTAAATGCATTCAACTTCTGTTTAACCTTCCACTAAGATGCTCGAGCTCCCATTTTCATGAATGATATTTTGCTTGTTGCTAAGCATTAACCCCAATGAGTGCGGACATTTGGCTTAGATTGCTTAGGCTCTGTTTGTTTCAAAGTAAAATGTTTTCCTCTAACATTTTCCCTTGTTTGGTTGGACAAAAAGTGCAAAAACTTTTTTCATGTAAAATAGTTTCCACCACACGGGTGAAATTGTTTTAAACTCCCGTAAGTCATTTTTGGTTGGAACGCGAAGTCAGTTGATAAGATAATTCATCAAGTCCTTGTTATGCCAACGCACACTTATTTCTCTCTCTCTCTCTCTCTCTCTCTCTCTCTCTCTCTCTCTCTCCAGCATCTTCATTTGCCAATTGAGTCAATTCTCATTTTCATCCTCTCTCTCTCTTACCTTATCTCAATCACACATACTTGCATATATTTACGTACATTTATATATAATCACACACAGATATGTCATATGTGTATCTATCTATTATTGATCTCCTCTGTAAGTAGAGAAACGACAAAGAGGACGATAGCTTTTACAAGCACCAATTTAGCATGAGCCCCGTTTTTGCTTTTTTTTTTTCTTTCTCGGCAAGATCAATTTATTAAGCTTTAACTAAGATTATCATTCTTGCTTGTTGCCCTAAACATTATATGGTATACAGATACTTTTGAAGGTTGTAGCCAAACACCAAAAAATAGAAGCTTGACAATTGTTTTACACGTTTAAGATTATTCAAGAAAATATTCTTGCTTGTAAACTATTTTACCGTGAAACCAACAGAGCCCTTAATCCAATTTAATTTATTCGGCATTGCTATGTTTGCCCACATCATGTTTTGTGCGTTGGTTGAAGAAAGATTGATCAACAAGGTGGGCAGGAAAGTCAATCATTTAGCAAAACCCGTTATTGGCATATGCACTTCCAAAAGTAAATGGAAATGACAAGACTTTAGTCCAATCAACCATTTTATGTATCATACCTTGTATTCTCAGTACTCCAAGAACTCCAAGAATTTTAAGTTTCTTTTTTTGTCTAACCATTTCGAAGATGGTAAGTTTTGGTTGACAACACTGGTATGCTGCTAAAATTGGCAAAAGGATAGCCAAATTGGCTACTTAAATAGCTTGCGTTTAACATGGGTGTCCTCATATGTGGCCCAAATTTCCTTTGCCATTTATTGATAGAACCATCGAATTAGCAACCCTTCCAAGAACTCCAAGAATTTTAAGTTTCTTTTTTGTCTAACCATTTCGAAGATGGTAAGTTTTGGTTGACAAGACTGGTATGCTGTTAAAATTGGCAAAAAGGATAGAAAAATCGGCTACCTAAATAGCTTGCATTTACTATAGGTGTCCTCCTACGTGGCCTGAATTTCCTTTGCCATTTATTGATAGAACCATCGAATTAGCAGCCCATACCCATTTCACCCATACCTCGTCCTATTTCGCTAATTTATTGAAGCACGAATTTTTTCCATCAGTTGAAAATGATCCAATATGGCATACGTCGCGAACAACACATTGGTAGTCCTAGAGTAGAATACGTTGGTAGTCCTAGAGCAAACATGTTATTAGACTCTCTATCATGGTAAAGTAGGAAAGAGGGACAAAAGAGAATGTTGTTTAATAGATGGGCGCATCCAATTGTTAAAAAGAATGTTGTTTAATAGATCCATTTTTTTAAGTGTATAGTCTTAGATTTACATATAAGAAACAATCTGGCTCAAAATATACTAAGTTGGTTTATAATAATGTAGAATTTGTTCCGTCAACATTATTTTATACTAAATACCATCTAATTTCATAATGACACTTGTACACTCAATATTCAACTCGAAAAATTACAAGCCATAAGAATACTGACAGATATGCATTGGCTTGAATTGGATGGCATCCTGGATATGAAATCTTGGGCATCAAAGAAGCTTCGGCAGTTGCATCTCGGTCGTCCATCTCAGCCATCAATGGACAAAATTTAAAAAAAGACTCGTTCCGGTACAAGTCTATTCTTCCGGGTAGGAGTCTTTCAACAACTCTGAACCGTTAAAATACTCTTATTCAGCCGACCCACCTCAACCTTTCTCAGCCGTCTTTGTTGCGACCCATCTCGACCCATCTTAGCCGTCTCAGTTCTCACCTCTCGTTCCGGATCTGCGCTCTATTTGTCTCAGTTTCGCAGCAGTTTCGCGCTGCGATGTCAATTTGCTGCGCTGCGCTGTGAGGTATCTCTCTATTTCGCTCTCTCGTTTGTCTTTTCCCTGCGTTTTGCTGTGCTTGTCTGGGCTGGGGAGCCGATTTTGTTTATTTCTGTGTGCACTTCTTCTTTGGTTTCCTGTTCGTTGTTGAGGTTGCTGGGTTTCTTTTTGGTTTGGTTCTTGTCATGCTACTTCTGAGCAATGTTGGTGCGTGAGAATCTCATGGATAATCCTAAGGATGGTTGGGTCCCCGTGGTGGGTACCAAACGCTTATCCAGTTCATTCATGGGTCATGGAAATCCCATCTTAGGAGGGACAAGGGAAGTTCACACTTTGTTTATTGACAACCTTCCTGAGTTTACTAGCCAGGCTTGGCTCAGAATTTTTTTCACCAAGTTTGGCATTGTTAAGGATGTTTTCATTCCACAGAAAAGGAGCAAGGTGACAGGGAGGAAGTTTGGCTTTATTAGGTACGATTGTGCTGTTTCTGCTGATCTTGCTATATCCAAATCTAATGGGATCTGGTTGGGCGATAGGAAACTTTTTGTCAAATTCGCTAGCTTCAATCACAATGTGAAAGATAAGTACTCGAAGTCTTACATGGATTATAGGTTATAGGGAAACTGCTGCTCTTGTTGTCAACAAAGGACGTGAGTGTCCGCCATTTCCTGGAGTTGAATCTGGCTTCAGAGGTGAGGAGGTGGGTGGTAAATTATCCTTTGCCCAAGTGCTGAAAGGCTCGTCTAAAGATGGGATGAGTAGTGGAGTAAAGTCAGACATTCTAAAACTCGATCCATCAGGTAATGATTGGTTGGATAGAAGCATGGTGGCCAAATTGCATAAGTTCATGAAGGTGGACGATATTATTAGGGATTTCGAAAAGGAAAACATTAACGGGACTCTCATTAGAAGTATGAGGGGGAGATATATACTCATTACTTTTGTGACTACGGAAGCGAGAGATGCCATAATTAAGGATTCCTGTTTGCATAGATGGTTTTGTGAGACTAAGCCTTGGCAGGGTGAAGTTGCTATGTCAGAAAGGTTTGTTTGGCTCAGTTGTATGGGGATGCCGCTAAATGTTTGGAATTTGGATTCTTTTAGGAAAATATGTGAGAAATGGGGTGTTTTCATGGAGGTCGATGAATCCACTTTGCATTGTTTTTCATTCACAAAAGGTCGTGTTCTTATTGCCACTGAGACTATGTCTACTATTGACTCCTCTATTCAGATTGAGATAGATAATATCCATTATAGAGTCCAGGTAAAGGAGGAACCATTTTCGTCTAGTGTGGAGGTAGGTAGACGAGCATCGTATGAGAATCTCCCACATCCTAATGAGGAAGATGCGAAGGAGGTAGCAAGATTGGATATCGGAGATAGTGTGTCCAATAACTTTCATCAAGTTGTTAATAATTCTCTTGAGGATAATGCAATTTTGAGGCAGGAGGATTCGTTTGGGAGTAGAGCCATTGACTCACCTCCTATTAGTGCTTCAATGGTTGGTGAAACTAAGGAGGAAGTGGATTGTTCGATGGCTAATTATGTGGGTAATTTGGTTGATGCGAGCCATCCAATTCTTTCTAACTCTTTCGAAGTTGAGGATACCACTTTAGCCGTTAATAACAAGGATGAGGAGGTTGTGAATTTCGATCAAGGCTTTTGGAATCTTTCCGAAGTCGGATTTTTCAATGAGAAAGATGTCGAAGGTATCCAGTTAGTTGTGGATCTCAATCCAGCTAATGCGGTGGAAGATATTCGGAAAGGAAAATTAAAACAGAAAAAGATTGAAAAAAGGTTGGGATTTCCCAAAGCTAAGAAGAAGGGTCGTCGAAAACAAAAAAAATGCGTTGTGTTCAGATCTGCCATAGCTGCTGCTGCATTATCTGTTTCTTCTGATAGCATTAACAGGATTCATCTTAATACGGCTCAGGCTTCTCGGTCAATAAGCAAGATCTTGGGTGAAGATTATTTGGGGGATGATGATGAGATCATAAGTGGTTTTTCTGTTGCAAGCTGAGTTTGCTGTTGGTGGTGCTGGTTTGAGGCGTTTCTGATAGTTCTTTTGGGGGAGTTTTCTTGTTGGGGGGTTTTGGTTGGCTTCTTGCCAACTTTAGGTTGTGATTTCCCTTTTGGTTCCTTGCAGCTTGTGTCTTTTGGTGTGAGGGGAGTTTCCCTTCTTCATCTTTTCGGCCTTGTTCTTGGATCCTTTTAATCTTTGTAATTCGTTTTCAAAGGTTAATAAAATTTTTGCTTTTCAAAAAAAAAAGAGATTACATAGACTGCCACAGTACAAACCCAGACTACAGAAGCGCAAAGCCGAGATTATTCGATGGTTCAGCCGAGATTATTTGAAGCTGATCAACCTTACTTGGAGAATTGTAGTATGCGACATGATTATAATATAATGAAATGTACATGCAATCATATTCATTTTCAGTTTCCAAGAAGTTGCTTTCCTTGAGTGTATGGAAGACAAAAATATAAGGATCTCACATATGGCCTTCCTATGTAGATACCAATATGACATCAGTCCTAAGCGTAGTTGTTGCCGATTGGATCACAACTTCGAACTTGGCATTATTGATACTGTCATGTTAGATTCTTAGGACCAACACCAACACTTTGAGATCACCAGTATTAAGCCTGGTCATTTCAAGCAACAAACAGTAGGGGAAACTAGGTTCAAAAAATTTTCAACCTCTTTACTTACTCTAATAATCAAGATCCTTGAAAGATTGTTATTCATGTCCTCGTTAGTTTCGTGCCATTGATAACTTTGGTTGCTTGTTCTCTTTAACCAAAAAGACTATTAACTAATTGCAAACTTTAAAGTCTTTATAAATTTCCAATGTTACCAATAAAGGGAATGGGTGCACTGGTTACTATATGCACTACTCGAGTATTCACACTTCTGTATTTACTAGTTACAATCTAAAAAGAAACAAGTTTGTTCCAAAGTTTTCTAGGGCAAAGGTGCACGGAGAGGCTGTCGACCTCATGAGAGGTGAAGCGTAAGACTCGAGACATTGACGCTTAATCCTTTGCAGTTTTGTATTTTTTATTTGTTAACCATAAATTAAATAAAGATACCATAGAAAAGGGGATTATGTTTGCGCCATACAAAGGTGCCTTACTGAAAATAGGAAAATAGTAAATAGAATTCACAATAAGCATCATAAAGTATAAAACATAGTACATTAATAGATCCAACCTTTAAAAACACTTTATTCATCTTGCAAATACACAAAAACCCTTCATCTTCGCTCAAACAACTTTTAATGAACCACCTCTTTACTTACCAAAAAAACCCAACTCTTTTGGTGTGTTCACCTTCATCATCTGGGTGAACAAGGCGTCAAAAGCGCATGCAATTGTAAGTCTCCAACGGATGGGCAAACCCCTTTGGAGTTCTCCACTCACAAATCAAGGCCTAAAATCGTGTTTCTTGTGCCTCGCCTCAAGGCAAGAACCAGAATCACCTTTGAAAGTTTGGACTTTTTTCCACGTAGAAAACTAATGGAACTAGTTTGAATTTCGTGATACCAGACTCTAATAATAGCTCAAGTTGGCTCAATTACAAGATGAATTACCATTCTGACGAGGACAAAAAGTGTAGCATAATGAGTCATTCTTGCCGGGGAACGTGTCGTTGTCCTTGTGACCATGTGTCACATCTAGCCTATGCCACTTGGCATTTGCACTCCTATGAGCAAGTACTCACTTATTTTTCATCCAACAATCATTGTCATGGGAGTAAATACATGGCTACAATACCATCTCCTACCTTGGTCTCTACACCTTGGTTATGTCTACCTTATCCTCATTCATTGTTCATACACGTTGGTTACTACCATCATGGTTGAGATCTATACTTCATGTCATGCCTTAGTGGTTGATATATAACTTTGCTATAATGTAGTTGAAGCATATTTAGGAAGAACTTTAACTGAAGCTTATTTCCTAATGTTGTGTTGTTTTTTCTCTTATTTTGTGTTGAATAATTATGACGAGATGAGGGCTAACATGGTAAGTTGTCAATCATGGCATTCTAGAAGACATAAAATTAAGTGACACTACATATGAAAATAACATCTTGAGTTTGACAAGCGAAATAAATCAACTAAGGTAATGGCCCTAGCTCGGCATTTGTCACCTCAATTGTAAAGACAAATGTAGCCTAAATATAGCTGGTATCCTTCTCAATGATTAAATTTCCTAAGAAAATAACGGGCATCTTAAAAAATTTATTGTGCATCCTTCCCTGGAACTTGTGTATCTTTTAGAAGTGAGCGTTGTTTCCTTAAACAGTTTAGGTAAAAATAATTCCGCACACCTTCCTTGTTTTTTTGATTGATACCTTGCTCGATAAGATTGTTTGGATCATCTACTTATATATTGTTGGTTTTTAGCTCATAAATCGTAATTTTATTGCAGTTTTCTATGATCATATCTTTTGCTGCCTCAACTATCTTTTCCGAAAGTTTGCTGCAATTCATGCTTAATTAAATTACCTTTGTCTTCTTCCTTTTTATTTTTCTTACATTTAGAGAAAGTGGTTAACTACTAGTTTTCCACAATAACATTAATATTTAGTGTATAACTTTATATATGTATCTCTTTTTTCTTGTAATATTGTTTCTTTTTATGTGTGTCACTAAAGTCCAGCAATAGTTGGGGGTAGAATTGGGATGTAGTAACGGTTGTAAGTGTTACTAAAGCAACCGTTACTAGAAAGAATGGTGGTACCAACAGTTCACAAAAGCGTTACTAAAACCCTACAGTGACGCCGATCTTGTAACGCTTCACTCAAACCGTTGGTATAGGTTTTTCGGGCTTTAGTAACAGTTTTAGGCATCTTCTGTGACATTCTCAACCATTGCTAGATCTTGATTTTCTTGTAGTGAGTTATTCTCTTTGGATTCATATCACTTCTTGATTATATAGGTGTTGGCGTTTGGGGCACATGCAGAGCAATTGTTTTTGCCAGAACCATAACAACTTTCGCACAACACAGGTTCAAGGGTTCTTCGAAGTGGATGCTTGTGGTTTTGAAATGGCAGTGTCTATCCAGCGAAGCAGATTGAAAGGGCTAGAGACGGTTTCCATCCAATTAAAACCCTTTCTTTTCTGCAAAAATTGGCAGTGATGCTGCAGAATGATCAAAGAAACATTGGATGGATGAAGAATGTAGCTCATTTGCTTGCTTATCGGAGGGCTGTGTTTGAGGAATTAGATGAGACTTATGCTCAGGCATTTGGGGTACAACCAAGGCTCCCTGGAGGTTCACTGCTGGTTTCAAATGACTCGCAAGAAGTACCACCACAAGGTATTGTTCATTTTTGGCACTTCATTTTTTGTTTATGTTGAACATTTCAGATGAAGAATCTTGACCAGGTGCATAGTGTAAGTTGCATTTTATGTTCAACAGATGTACGAAACTGGATTTGTTTTTAATAATAGCAGAGCTACTCGACTTTAAGTTTCATGCTTGATATGTGAAATTAAGGTCTTGAACATTTCCAGAAGTGAACACTTACTATGCAAATCATCATGCTATTCTCCCCCTCTTTTTCGATAAGAACTCAGTGATCATATTATGTTGAGCAAATGACTGATAGTTGTACTCTTGGCTTCCCCAAGCTTTGCATTTTCCTTGTAAAAGATGAAGAATCTTGACATCTGAGTTCTTTTTATACCCTTTAAATATCCTGAAAATTGAAGTACTCGAAAGAGGTACATTAATTAGCCAATCTAGAAGCTGCAATCTCTAAGACTTAATACATGTGCTGAGTTATACTCATGTTGGTTCTAACCACAAAAGCATTGTATTTTTTCCCCTTCAAACTTCCAGCGATACTGCAAATTGAGATTTCTCATTACTTGGTGATAGTCATGAGTAGTGTTATATCGAATTTCTAGTTCTTCGTTGCACGCACAAAACTTTTTTTTTTAGCCACCAATGAGTGTTTACTTGTTTCTCTTATCATTCGGCTAATATGTTTTATTGTTTATGTATTTATGGGTTTATTTGGTTCAGTGCAGCACTGGCATGGTTACAACAATATTGTATAGATGCATGAGGTAGAAGCAAGGTTGTTGTTCGTGACATATCATTTGGAGATAATGAGTAATGACTCTATCCCATCAAGAGAGTTTGGCATGCTTTGCCATGTCCTTAGGGTTTTCCAACTTCATACTATACTTGGGTTTGTAATACTTTGTATATTTGCTGATATCTTAAAATACTGACAGACCTTTTTTGTTTCAAATCTTATATAATTGTGATTTGTATTAATGTACTTGTGATTATCATTTGAGCTAGAGCCAATTCTCTATAGCTTAGTGGTAACTAATTCCAAACGAGACAGGTAGACTTATGTTTGTATTTTGCAGTTTACCTCAGAAAAATTATTGAAGAAATATTATGAAGTCAGTTGGAGGTTGTTAAAGTTAAAATGGAATAGTGTTGATTAAAAAAGGCTTGTTTTTTTTCCTGAAATGGTAAATCCAGAATATGATCCACATGTTCTAATTATACCTTCTATTCATTGGAAATGTACTAGCCAAGAATTGTATTAAATATCTCATCTACTAGGCAATATGTACAAGTTTTACAAACCATACTACTTCACATATCACTTATGTGCAAGTCAAGCCTATGTAACATAGGTGTGGAAACAACATATTTGAAATGTAACAACTTGTGGCCCATTTTTAATAGTCATATGGTGGAAGCATGATAGACGGGCACCATCACTGAAAATTTGACAGGCAATGGATTCGTATGAAGTTAGTTGCACCCCGCAAGGCTAAACAAGTAAATAGGACTGCAACCATCAAGAAGAGGATGTAATACCATCAAGATGGAATAGAAGCTCGCCTAATGTGTCCCCCCATCCATATTTGTCATGTGGCAACAAAAAGGCATGGATATGAGCACGGGCTTGTTCGGTTGATCTTTGCCTGGAGTCTGGATTGGTAGGGTGATTGGTGATCCCTTGATTCGACTTCAACATATGGGGTTGTGCCTGCGTATCCGCATGTGTCCTATAGATATCAAAATGGGACATGGTCAAAGGCGTATCCCGCATTTGTGATCCCTTGTTGTATATTGGAATTGACGGGAGGCTTGGAGTTGTCGACAATTAGTTGTTTTGTAAGCAATGTGAATGCTTGAACTGAGTGAGACCCCATGGCTATTCACACCACGCTGGCCTCCTCAATCGTACACTCGACTACAATTTTTTTTTAATCAATTTAAGTTTTCACCTGTCTCTGTATCTATTGATGGTTGAAGAAAGGTGTATGACATCCTTCGTATTTTTTGTTTCACTTAACTTTTTGCAAATCCCGGAATGATTGTATGAATGACAATCTTTGTATTATTGTTTAATTTATTTCTTCAGAACAAAATCTATATAGATTACCTGTTGAATGAATTTATTAAAAGGAATGTGCACTATACTTCACCCATTAATTCTATTGCATAATTCATGGCATCTCTCTTTGCCCCTTTTTTTTTGGGACTTAAATAGAGGTTCTATATCATAGACTTATGTAGGTCCCATTTCTAGTGGGTTTGAATACTTGTGTCCCTTATTTGTACAAAACACATTTTTCCTATAAAACCTATTAAAACCTAAACCTAATTTCAAAACCCATAAACCCACTTTTTCTCCTCTCCCCATCAGTCTTTGCGGCGATGGTTCCACTCTCTCTCCTCTCGTAACTATCTATTTCAATGGTGAAAGTTTGAAACACGATAAATTTCTGCAAATATTCCATGAGACCTATAGACAACTCTATATATTGATATAACATCTATCTTATGAAACTCTGTACACTAGTATACCATCTATTTCATGAAATATTTTGTTAAATCAACCATTAACTCGAACTTCTATGCACATATTCCATGAAACTTGGAAACAACTCTATATATTCACTATATACCATCTATTCCATGAAATATTTTTGTAAATCATGCATGAAAACAATTATTACTCTTTACACTATCATACCATCTATTTGATGAATATTTCTATAAATCATCCATGAAATCAACATTCCAATAACACTAATATACCATGAACAATCATGATAAATCAATTTCTCCAAATTTATCGAGAGAGGAAGAGAGAGAAGAAAAGAGAAAAACTAGTTCTAGAAACCAACACATTTGACTAACTTAGGACAAACCGACAAAAAATAATACCCAAAACAATGAGAGTAGAGAAAGATTGAGACCCAATCACTAGGGTAAGGATTGACAACATCCATGTGCCTTGCAACAAGAAGAAGAAAAATCAAGATCTTGAACCCTAAGTTTGAAGAAGAAATCAAGATCTTGAACCCCAGTCGTCGCCCTTATGGTTCTCGATTAATTGTGGTGGGCTTCCCGTCATTTTCTTTGGACAAGATCTTGTCTGGTTGAGTTCTAGGGAGACTATAAGGTTGTCTCTCCTAGATGTTTCAGTGACGTGGTTGATAATGAGTAGATCGCAGCCAATGGTCGTGCTACTCCTTTTACTAATGAGAGAGAGAGAGATGGGGCGAGCTCTTGAGAGAGAGAGAGAGAGAGAGAGAGTGAGTGAGTTCAAAGGAAATTGTATTTTTTTACAAATAAGGATATTGTTGAGTTTTTCCAAATTTTAGGATGAGAACATAATTCAAACCAATTAGGATATAGACTTAATTAGACTCTCCAAAAAGGATGATTATTTAATTTTGTCCTTTAAAAAAAATCAAGTTGAGATTAGTATTTCCTGTTGGAGTTAAAAAAGATGGATCCGGGGGTTCTAGAAATCAAGCCCTAAAAATCACCCCAAAGCGACGTCATTTTGGGGTCCAAAATGCACAACAACAAAAAACCACTCAAAACTACTTCATTTTGAGCCTTTTTTTTGGTCCACATTGCTCGCCTTCGAAAAGAAGGGCTTTTGAAGTGTTAAAATTAAAATGACATAATTTTGCTCAATTTTTTTTTTGTTGCGTGAGGGCTTTTTAAGTGTTAAAATTAAAATGACATTGTTTTGCTCAATTTTTTTGTTGTGTGAAGCCCTTCTCTTCAAAGGAGAACACTGTTGACCAAAAAAAGGGCTCAAAACGACGTAGTTTTGAGTGATTCTTTGGTTGTGCCTTTTGAACCCCAAAACAACGTTGTTTTGGGGTGATTTTCAGGACCTGATTTCTAGGATCCCCGGATAAGATTAACATAATTCAACGTACATTTTAGCTTTAGTTCAGTTGGTTGTTCATTCGACCCAACTTCAAATAAAATTAAATCATGTCGATTTAGAATTAGATTGATATATCTTGATTTTTATTTTCCACATGTTGTAACCTTTCTCAACTCGATACGGCATTATTTTTACAAATCCGAAAATTAAAAAACGAGACAAAAAAATTGGGACATCTAAATTGAGTCCAAAACAGAGTCCAGTAGACATCTATTAAGGTGTAATGATTATATTACCCTATAATGTTGGATTTTCAAAGGGTCCATATCTATTAAGGAGTAATAATCATTATATTACCTTATAATCTTGGATTTCATTAAGGGGTAACGATTATGGTTAACATTAATAATGATTATATTACCTTATAATGTTGGATTTTCTATAAGGGGTAACGATTATGGTTAACAGTAATAATGATTATATTACCTTATAATGTTGGATTTTCAATAGGGGGTAGTGATTATGTTACCTTAGAAAGTTAGATTTTCAAAATGGGTAATAATTATGTTACCTTAAAAAGTTGATTTTAAAAAAAGGTCCAAAGTTTTTAGGGCGAGAGAGTAATACGCTCGCCTAGGTTAATTATCGACAAATTGGTCCAACTAAGAATACACTCCTCTCTCACACACCATCTGGTCTCCATCCTACAAAACTCTCCTCTCTCTTTTGCTCGTCCTCTCTCTCCCCGATTTGTCTCATATCACTTGAGTTCTCCGGCCACTTTCGGGAAGGGAAGTGACGGCCGATACTTGGAATTCTGGCGCATCGGAGGTCTGACGAATGGAGGAACGATGTGGCTATGGTTCTTGTTTCCAATTTATTGATTTTCAGGAAGGTAAAAAATTTACAAATTTCTAGTTTTTTTTTTTAATCTGAAATTGTATTTGCCAAAAACTGGGTATTTTGATGTTGGAGAAGTATTAATCTTGTGATTTTTATTTCTTGTGTTGGCTTTGGTAGTTGAGAATGGGGAGGGAATGCTGATGTTGAAGAAATGGCATGGGCCATTTCCTCAACCAAATTTGGCTGGATAAATGGCTCGGCCATTTTTTAGCAGGAGGAATGGCTTCCCGTTGGGGGATATGGCTAGGCGTTAGACATTTAAGCAATTGACCTAACTTTCAATGGAGTAGTTGTCTAATCTTGAGATTTTTATTGGACAAATGGCGCATCATAACTGCAAAAATAAAGCAAGAATCCCAGAAATTTATTATGGACCCTACAAATGTGGTTTTAATTCTTGAAATGGAAGGGGCTACATATCTCACTAGATGTGGATAAAATTAGCCTCACTAAAGGTGAGATTGAACGAAAATTGCTCTCATTCATGCCATTGGTCTTTCCATTCTCTTGTCATATCGATCAATGTTTGAGAAGGAATAAGGATTGTATTCGAGAAAAGTTGTTTTACCCGTGTGATAATAGATTGGGTGCGATTTACCTCCTGGCATTTTATCTTAGATCACACAATGGCACAATCTACATCTGGTTTAGTTTACAGATTAGAACGCATCATTTTTATTCCATTAACCGGATAACAGAGAAGTTTAAAACACCCCTGTGGTAATTTGATTATTTGCCTTTGGATTATCAAATGACCTCGGTCACAACCAGATTGGTGATTGTATTTTTTCTTCTTTGCTTGTTTTTTTTCCCGTCAATGGTAAACTAAGTGGTGGGTTGGGGCGTAGGCCTCTTCAATGCCTTCTTCCTTTAGAGATTTATTTTATTTTTCTAGAATAAATGAACTCTTGAGGAGTTCAACAGTCCCTAACCCTAGACAACATAGCTTAAGCGGAGGAGGAACACAAGTGCTGGTGGGTCCTGGTGGAGGAAAAAATGGTAGCAAGAAGATCAATTAATTGGGTTTTCTCTAATTTTTAGTGGATAGAAATGATCTTTCACAATAGTATTTTCCTATTGCGTGCGTCTAGTACATGGACTGTGGATGGAAAATGAGACGGTACCTATCCCAAGAGGGTTAAAATCCCACATTTTACAGCATTCATATCCCTCCAACCATCTCTCTCAACCAATACAACATTTTTTGAAGCTTCATTTATATCTTTTAAGGTTTGTTTATGACCTTCACTTCTTAAAAAAAAAAAACAAACCTTTAACATTACCAAGTGAGAAAAACTTTACAGTTACCACATGAGAAGAAATTTTCTACTCTAATGAGAGACTGAGTTAGAGAAAAATTTATTGATTCCCTTATCGCTCTCTTGTCTCATCTAATATCATTTCCTTTGAAATCTATTGATTACTTCTCCCTGGCATAGATTGTTTGTGCAACAAATTTGTTAATTGCCCCTTGACATGCTTCAATAACCCTAACTACTACATATCTTTGTGGGTCCAATGCACATGTGATGAGTTATACTCATGTTGGTGGTAACGGCGTGCTAGGGCATGCCCCCAGAAGCAGATACCACAAAAAGAGGTTTCTCATTACCTGGTGATGGTGATGAGAACTATTAATCCAATAGCTAATTCTTCGTTGCACACACAAAACCTTTTTTTGTAGCCACCCGTGAATGTTTACTTGTTCTCCTTATCATTTGGCAAATAGTTCATATTGTTTATGCATT
Source organism: Vaccinium vitis-idaea (assembly GCA_963854785.1). Classification (NCBI taxonomy): domain Eukaryota; kingdom Viridiplantae; phylum Streptophyta; class Magnoliopsida; order Ericales; family Ericaceae; genus Vaccinium; species Vaccinium vitis-idaea. Next base: position 7,864,728 of record OY978220.1, read on the forward strand.
TATAGGTTTATTTGGTTGAGTGCAGCGTTGGCATGTTTACAACAGTATTGTATACATGCATGAGGTAGAAGCAAGGTCGTTGTTCATCGCATTTCATTTGGAGGTAATAAATATATCCCCTCAAGTGAATTTTACTTGATTTAGCATGAATATCCATGTCCTTAGGAGGCTTTTGTTATTTTCTGTTATACTTGAGTTTGTTATTTGCTGATATTGTGAAAATGCTTATTGACGTTTTATGTTTCCAAAATCTTATGTAATTGTGATTGTATTAAGATATATGTGCTTATTATTTAAGCTAGAGCCAATTCTCTATGTTAGTAGTAACTAATTCCAAACATGAGAGGCCGGGATCTTTATGTTTGTATTTTGCAGTTTTCCTTAACAAAATTATTGAAGAAATATTATGAAGTCATCCCGAGGTTGTTTTCTGTTGATGAAAAACGCATGTTTTTTCTTGTAATGGTAAATCCAAAATGTGGTCGACACGCACTAATTGTACCTTTCATTAATTGATCCAAAATATAATCAACAATTGCAATCAATATCAACTCTATTGGGCAATATGTAGAAGGTTTAGAAATCATACTACTTAACACACACCTTATGTGCAAGTCAAGCGCAACCCTATATACCATAGGTGTGGAAACAATATATTTGAAATGTAACAACTTGGGGCCCAATTTTACTAGTCATATTATGGAAGCATGAGATGGGCATCATCACTGAAAATTTGACAACCAGTGGATTCAAATGAAAGCTGAGGTGCATGCTGCAGGCCTAAACAAGTTAATATAACTGCAACCATCAAGAAGAGGACGTAATACCATCAAGGTGGAATAGAAGCTCGTCTAATGTGTCCCCCCATCCATATTTGTCTTGTCGCAAATAAGAAACATGGATCCGAGGACGGACTTGTCGAATGGATCTCTTCCTGGAGTCTGGATTGCTAGGGTATCGGTTGGTGATCCCTTGATTCATCTTCAATATATGGGGTTTTGATAACTACAGGGGATGTATTCGGTTTGTTGTCTGGTCAATTGCCCCCTAAGCAGTCGTGCCTGCGCATCCTGCATGTGTCCTATAAATAACAAAATGCAAAGTGGTCGAAGGCATGTTTATGTCCCAAATGTTTGGGACACTAGTGCGTGATCATGGTGTGCTGTGCTTTTTAGCACATGACTTCTGATACACTTGATTCAAAGAAGTAACTCAATGTTCACCATATAGATCTTTTTCGGTAGGGGACATCTTATTCTTTGTATTAAGATTCTTTAGGCAAATCATTGCTTTTGCACTATTTGCTTTCATGGGAAGGTGGATGAATCTATATGCTTTATGCTTACTTCTCACTTGCTGCTACAATTTACTTCAATATTAGCTTTCATATTTTTATGTACGCTACAGTTTCGTGGTTTATTTTGTAATATTTGTTGTCATTACTTGTTGGTCTTAATAGTGAAAGGTTGAGTAAATCTAGTGCAACGTAAGGATAGTTATATGCATTCAACTTCTGCTTAACCTTCCACTAAGATGCTAGGCATTTATTGTTTGTTACATTCCGAGCTCCCATTTCATGAATTATATTTTGCCTGTTGCTAAGCATTAACCCCAATGATTGGGGACATTTGGATTAGTTTGCTTAGGCTCCGTTTGTTTCGAAGTTAAATGTTTTCGTGCAACATTTTCCCTTGTTTGGTTGGACAAAAAATGCAAAAAATATTTTTCATGTATAATATTTTCCACCACGTGGGTGAAATTGTTTTCCTTACTCAACTCCCGTAAGTCATTTTTGGTTAGAGCGCGAAGCCAGCTGATAAGATGATTCATCAAGTCCATGTTATGCCAACCCACACACTTATTTCTCTCTCTCTCTCTCTCTCTCTCTCTCTCTCTCTCTCTCTCTCCCTCCAGTATCTTCGTTTCCCAATTGAGTCAATTCTATTTTCATCCTCTCTCTCTCTCTCTCTCTCTCTCTTAACTTATCTCAATCACAAGCAGATGCATATATTTCCATACATTTATATATATTCATACACAAATATGTCATAAACATATCTAATCTATTATTGATTTCCTCTGTAAGTAGAGAAACGACCAAGAGGACGATATCTTTCAAAAGCACCAATCAACATGAACCCGTTCTTGCTTTTTTTTTTTTTTTTGCTCGGCAAAAGGAATTTATTAATCTTTTGACTAAGATCACAAATTCTTGCTTGTTGCCCTAAACATTATATGGTATACAGATACTTTTGAAGGTCGTAGCCAAACACCAAAAAATAGAAGTTTGACAATTGTTTTACACGTTTAAGATTATTCAATAAAATATTCTTGCTTGTAAAATATTTTTCGTCGAAACAAACGGAGCCCTAATTTACTTCATTTGGCATTCCTATGTTTGCCCACATCATGTTTTGTGCGTTGGCTATAGAAAAATTGATCAACAAGGTGGGAAGGAAAGTCAATCTTTAAGCGAAACCCGTTATTGGCATATGCACTTCCAAAAGTAAATGGAAATGACAAAACTCTGGTACAATGAACAATTTTTATGTATCATACGTCGTATTCTCAGTACTCCAAGAATTTTAAGTTGTTCCTTTTTTTTTTTTTTGTCTAAGCATTTTGAAGATGGTTAGTGTTGGACTGTAGGTTGACAAAGCTGGTATGCTTATAATTATGATTCATCATACCTACTAAAATTGGCAAAAAGGATAGCCAAATCGGCTACTAAAATAGCTTGCATTTAATATAGGTGTCCTCATGCGTGGCTCGAATTTCCTTTGCCATTTGTTGATAGAGCCATCAAATTAGCAACCCATACCCATTTCACCCACACCTCGTCCTTTTTCGCTAATTTATTGAATCCCAAAGTCTGTACATCAGTTGAAAATGACCCAATGTGGCATACGTTGCGGACAACACATTGGTAGTCTTGGAGTAGAATACGCTCGTAGACATGTTATTAGATTTTCTATTACGATAAAATGGGAAAGAGAGATATATGAGTTGTTTAATAGATGGGCGCATCCAATTGTTAAAGAGAATGTTATTTAATAAATCCATCCAATTGTGCATTCGGATTGAATTGGATGGCATCTTGGATATGAAATCTTGGACATCAATGAAGCGTCGACAGTTGCATCTCGTCGTCCAACTCAACCATCAATGGCCTAAATTTTAAAAAAGACTCGTTCCGGTACAAGCCTATTCTTCCCGCTAGGAGTCTTTCAACAACTGTGAACCGTTAAAAACACTCTTGGTCTGCCGAGGTTACACGGACTGCTGCAGTACAAACACAGATTACAGAGAAGTGCAACGCGAAAACTAATTTGAAGCCGATCAACCTTACTTGGAGAATTGTATAGTTTGTGACATGATTATAACATAAGGAATGGTACGTGCAAATGCAATCATATGCATTTTTCAGTTTCCAAGAAGTTATTTTCCTTGAGTATCTAGAAACAAAAATATAAGGATATCACACATGGCCTTCCTATATCGATGCCAATATGACATCATTCCTAAGCGTAGTTGTTGGCAATTGGATCACAACTTCTAGCTTGTTCCTCCAATCTAGGACCCCTTGTATAAAAGTCCTAATGAAAGTTAGATCACAAAATTTCAACCTCGGCATTTGTTGAGACTATCATATTAGATTCTTAGGACTAAACCAACACTTTGAGATCACCATTATTAAGCCTGGTCTTATCAAGCAACAAACAGTATGGGAGTCCAAAATTTTTTCAACCTCTCTACTTACTCTAATAATATGGTCGAGATCCTGTTGTTTATGTCCTCGTGAGTATCGTGCCATTTATCACTTTGGTTGCTTGTTCTCTTTAACCAAAAAGGGCTAATAATAACTAATAGCAAACTTTAAAGTCTTTATATTTTTCCAACGTTACCAATAAAGCAAATGGGTGCACTTGTTAACATATGCACTACTCGAGTATTCACACTTCTATATTTACTAGTTACAATCTAAAAAGAAACTAGTTTGTTTCAAAGTTTTCAGGGGCAAAAGCGCAAGGAGAGGTTGTTGACCTCATGAAAGGCGAAGTGTAAGACTCAAGACATTGAAGCTTAATCCTTTGCAGTTTTGTATTTTTTATTTGTAAACAATAAAATTAAATAAAATTACCATAGAAAGTATGATTATGTTTGCGCCATAAAAAGGTGTCTTACTAAAAATAAGAAAATAGTAGATAACAATAAGCATCATAAAGTATAAAAACATAGTACATTAATAGATCCAACCTTTAAAAGCACTCTTAGTCGTCTCACAAATAAACAAAAACCCTTCATCTTCGCTCAAACAACTTTTAATGAACCACCTCTTTACTTACCAAAAAAATCTGAATCTTTTGATGCGTTCACCTTCATCATTTGAGTGAACAAGGCGTCAAACGCGCATGCAATTGTAGTCTCCAACGGATGGGCAAACCCCATTGGGGTTCTCCATTCACAAATCAAGGCCTAAAATCGTGTTTGTTGCGCCTCGCCTCAAGGCAATCACCGGAATACCATTGAAACTTTGGACTCTTTTCTACGTAGAGAGCTAAAGGAACTAGTTTGAATTTGGTGATAACAAACTCAAACAATAGATCAAGTTGGCTCAAACAAGATGAATTACCATTCTGATGAAGACAAAAAGTGTAGCATAAAGAGCCATTCTTGCTACGGAATGTGTCCTTGTCCTTGTGACCACGTGTCACACCTAGCCTATGTCACGTGGCATTTGCAATTTTGTGAGCAAGTACTGGCTTATTTTTCATCCAACATTCAGTGCAATAGGAGTAAATACACGGCGACATTACCATGTCCTACGTAGGTCTCTACACCTTCGTTATGCCTACCGTATCCTCGTTCATTGTTCATACATGTTGGTTGCTACCCTCATGGTTGAGATCTATACTTCATATCGTGCCTTAGTGGTTGATATATAACTTCGCTATAACGTATTTGAAGCATATTTAGGTGGAACTTTAACCCAAGCTTATTTACTAATATTGTGTTGTGTTCTCTATTATTTTGTATTGAATAATTATGACGAGATGAGGGCTAATGTGGTAAGTTGTCAATCATGGCATTCTAGAAGAAATAAAATAAAGTGACAGTACATATGAAATAAAATCTTGAGTTTGACAAGTGAAAGAAATCAACTAAGGTAATGGCCGTAGCTCGTTAGTCGCCACCTCAATTCTAAACACACATGTATCCTAAGTATAACTGGTATCCTTCTTAATGAGTAAATTTCCTTAGAAAATAATGGGCATCTTAAATAATTTACTGTGTATCCTTCCCTAGAAATTATGTATATTTAGAAGTGAGCAATGAGCATTGTATCCTTAAGCAGTTTAGGCAACATAATTCCGCATACCTTCCTTTTTGTTTTGATTGGTGCCTTACTCGATAAGATTGTTTAGATAATCGATTTATATATTGTTGGTTTTTAGCTCGTAACTCATAAATTTATTGCAGTTTTTTATGACATCTTTGGCTGCCTTAACTATCTTTACATAAAGTTAGCTACAATTTATGCTTAGTTTACCTTTGCCTTCTCCCTTTTTATTTTGCATACATTTAGAGAAAGTGTTTAACTACTAGCTTTCCACAATAACATTAATATTTAGTGTATAACTTTATATATGTATCTCTTTTTTCTTCTACTATTGTTTATTTTTATGAGTGACGTTATTCTCTTTGGATTCATTTTACTTCTTAATTATATAGGTACTGGCGTCTGAGGCACCCGCGATGCGTCTGGAAGTGGTGAGTAATGACATCAAATCCATATGCATATGGCACCATTGGAAATGGAAAAAAATTATGAGAGAGCATAATAAGCAATGCAGTTGTGGCGCACTTTTGACACACAATCATTTGTAGTAAATTTTCCTTTTGAAATTCAAAGATAACAAAAAAAAAAAAAAACGGAAAGCAAATAAAGAAAGAGGAAAGAAAGGGAACTTCTTAGGAGATAGGTGCGGCGCACTCCTCATACTATGCCATTAATTAACACAAAGAGGAGGAAGTTTTCTAGTCCAAGAACGACAGTGCATTCGCCTAAATAGACTATGCGTTGGAGATAGCCATTTTGACATTCAGCTCTCCCTTGTCTGTTGTACTAAAGCTTCAATACAATGGTTATCACATGTCATCACTTGGTATATCCAACCAATCACAACTACCATGTAGCGTGAACCCGTTATGTGAATGCAACCAACTTATACAAATCAGCCTACTCACTAAAACATCTTTAGAGTGGGAATCGTTACACAGAGATCATAATTTGTGATTGGTTAATGATGCCATGTGTCCATGATGACATGGTAGAATCATTGATTCATGATCACTTATCACCATGGTAATAAACTTTTTTTGCTTCCTCGGAAAACTTTGTTACAACAGAGATATCACCTCATCAATTTATACATGATATAACCATCTAATAAAATAATAACACATGGTCTTGTGAACGCTACTCTTCGAACGTTTCTACCGAGTCCAACCACATTTGCATAATGGGGTTCATCTTGTATACCAGGAAGTTCTGATGCAGGAGCATACATCATGTTTACCAAGGCCAAGTGGGCCCACTAGTTCACTCTGTGTGAGTCTTGGTTAGATGTATTTTGAGTTTATCTTTTTATCTTTTGGGTTGTTTTATGTTTTTTGTTTAGTCCAACAGACTTTAGTTAAGCTCCTAGTCTTTTTTTCAATAGTCACATGACTGTCATGAGACTTTTAATTATTTTGGAAGGCTAGGATTTAAGGGTTTTTTTTGTAACCGAGGGTTGGGATGCTAGGCTACAATAACCCTAGTATGAGTTCCCTGTAGACAGTTTTTGTTGGTCTTTTCCAGTAAATATAACATGGTGGCTCTTCTTGGGTATCATTGCCCTGAAATCAATCCATCCTTGTTCTGTCTTCGAATCTTTTTCAGAGAGAAAGAATGCACTCTCTCTATATGTATATATATACACATATATAGACATTTATAGATAAATAGTTGCGTTACCCCTAAGGCTCTCACTTTCCATCCAGTTATCATGGAGGGTTGCTTATTTATCAGTTGAAAAGGCGGATCAAGTCTGGTTTGTCTGTGATTCTGTGATATCAGGCAAAATGCAGATTTACTGATATTAGGGGTGAGCATTTACAAAGTCATGCTATTGTGCATTCGTTGATATTCCTACCAACCCACACACTGTTTAGCTTTTTTACAATCAGATTTATTTCTTCATCTTTTTTTTTCTTTGCATATCTTGGTCTGCTTTTGATATTCGAGGTCTTCATTTTGGAAGTTCATTTGCGAGCCCTTTTTAAACTTTAGAGTTGGTACTTTGTGTCAATCTGTGCTTGTAATTCTACTTTATAATTAAAGGTTGTGTTAGCAAGTCTAATGGCTATTGTTTCACCTTAGTTGAACAAATCTTACGTTTGGATTTGATTTTCTTGGTATTTCCTTCAAATGGATGGAAATGATTGTTTTCATTAGTGCATGTCCTAGATGGTGTTTTTGAAATGGTTTGTGCTCATAGAGAATTTTTAAAAGTAGGGTCCTGTTAAATTACAATGGTTATATTTAAAATTTCGTTTTCCTTTTTTGGCTAGTCCTTAAACATTTTTTTATTTTTTATTTTGTGATAATCCCTTCATGATGTGGGGAAACTTCATCTTAGCGAGTAGGAGTTTATGCCTCTTACAAGGATTTTGATCCAACCTCTATTAGTCTAGTTTCATGTTGTGATCCTGCAGAGTATGATTCCTTGGAATTTATTCTTTATGTAACTTCATTAAGGACGCCTTAGAGAATCATGGGTAAGCTTTCACTCAAACTAAGATAACAATCAAGCATCATTGCTTGTTTTTGTCATGGTAATCAAGCTTTATAACAACGTTCCCTAGCATGATGACCAAAACTTTGTTGGGCCTCAAGTTATTCAAAGAAGTGTTTAATGTTAATTAGTTACTAAGTTCTGTCTAGCTTAGTTACAATGTTATTGCGTCATAAGATATGTTTCATTTTCTTCTTTAATGTCCTTTGGTTCTGTGAAGCTTATGTACACATGGTGGGGACCTTGTTTCTTTTCCTTATTGAAACTGATAATGGTAATATTTTCTACTGAATTGTGCACCTGAAATATTTGCCCATTTTCTTTTGCTATGCATCTTGATGACAGTTGCAACGGCATTGGAGATGCTAACCTTCACTCCTCTAAATGGAAAGCCCATTAGGATTATGTATTCTCATCGCGGCCCTAGTGTACGTAAGAGCGGAGCAGGAAACATATTTATTAAGGTACTGGTATATAATTAAAGGTTGTTTCTTCTAAACTAGTTGTAAGTGTTTGCAGGTTCCATATTTATATCTGTGTTTCATTTCTTAGGATTATCTTCATTTTTTTATTTATTGCTATTTTAATTCTCTTTTTTAGTTATGAGACAAAGAACAACTTGTACATGATAGATTTCTATAGCTTAGTAGCCGATTTGTTATCTACTCTTTAAAGAGAGGTGTTTCAACATTGGTAGGTTTGTGTCTTCTCATCAAAGAAAAAAAATAAAAAAAACCAAGTGGAGCAAAGATTTCCGAGTCATTAAAAGCCTTGAAGAATTCAAACCCTAACAGGACTATACTTCCTCTTTTTAAAAGCCTATACTTCTGTTAGATTGTGTAGTAGTTGCGTAGTGTTCTCCAATAACTATTGCCATCCTTCCTATGTCCATAAACAAGACTAGTAGATGACAAAATAGTCACATACTGTTGACTGCAACACAATACTGATAATTTATCTCCTCGATGCAGACTGCAAATCCTGGAATGACTGTTCGTATGGGTCCTCGAGCTGTCTACATTCTCTCTGCTGCTGGCTCTATTGCAACCACAGATATTCGTCCACCTGGTTATTTGGGCAGAGGTGTTTTAAGATGCGAGGCGTGATCTCTCTCTCTCTCTCTCTCTGCATAGCATAATCTTTGAACCGACTTTTTTGTGATGAACTTCTGTTACATGCTTATAATTGAGAGACTTCCCATTATAATCTTCAAAATAACCGTGACAAGGATCTCATCATCCATGCTATTTTTCAAGGCAAGATTTCCTCGTGTAAGCTGTTGATCTTTGGGGGGCTTATTGACAATCTTTGGATCCACCTTGACCAGTATGCATCACAATTCAAGTCAGGGGATTATGCAGCCCATCGCATATGTTGTCTGTGACCTTATAGTCTTCAAAATAACCCTAACAGGGATCTCATCATACATGCTATTTTTCAAGGCAAGATTTCCTCGTGTAAGCTGTTGATCTTTGGGGGGGCTTATCGACAATCTTTGGATTTCCACCTTGACCAATATGCGTCACAATTCAAGTCAGGGGATCATGCAGCCCATCTTATGTGTTGTCTGTGACCTTATAGTCTTCAAAATAACCCTAACAGGGATCTCATCATCCATGCTATTTTTCAAAGCAAGATTCAGAGCCGTTATGGTTGTGTATTGGCAAAAATATGGATTCCAAGGAGCTTATAAAGTCGCAGTTCAAAAAAAGGAGCTTATAAAGTCATGCAAATAAATTGGACAGAGTAAAAAAGGAATCTGTATCTATTCTCAGCCTTTTTCAACCAGCTCGATGGTAAACCACTTCAGGTAGTAAACACTATGTAGCAATTAGCACTTTAGTCAATCCAGAACTACATGCATCGTATTACAATTTCTCTTGCAACTAGTTAGAATTCCTGAACAAACAATGGTAATTTGCTGATGTTGATTTTATTTATTCAATTCTGCAACTAGCATCCTCAATCAAAGTTTCAATATGCATGGAAGTACCATTTGGCTACTGCTTTTGTAAAGAAAAAGTAGGTTGAAAAGAAGACAGTTTCAAAAGATGTTTGTTAATTTATTTGTGCTAGCAATTCAAACAAAAGGAACAATGAAAAAGAAAAAATTTCTTTACCTGAAGATGAAGAAGAAATCTGAAGTTGTGCAGAATTATGCAGCAAGCACAGCTTTATAAAGAAGGAGCTAGTATGCTGGAGAGTCCTTTTCAAACCCTTCTTAGACTTCTATATAAGGGGATAAGTCTTCCAGCTTTGAGGAATCCGTACAGATTCTTAATCCTGGATTTATAGGGATGGTCTCTTAAAGGCAGTAAGAAGAAAGAGCCATTTGCTTTGCAAGCCCTTCTTGTCAAAGACTCCAATAAGGGGTCAATTGTGCAGTTATTTCCTAGGGAAAAAGGTGAGAGTTCTAGTCAAGCATGGATTCCTGAGTGAACGTGACTCGGAGTTTCGGTGAAACAAGTCATCCTTTGTCCAAATTGGAATGTGACTCCTGCCATACTCAAACTCTCATACGATGAACTACTGGAATTTTTCCAGCTGGGGAACGACTATGGTACCGTAGAGTGGTTTTGCGGTACCAATACCTTAAAACTTTTTAACTATTCGATTGAGGTGTGGAATAAGAACCTTTAGATGTGGAAACCGAAAGAGCAAGTAAATGGTAACAAGTTGAACCCGTACTCCCAGGGCTGGTTCAACCCTAGGTTTTGGGCATCCAAAAATAGGGATGACAACGGATAGGGTATAGATCGGGAGACCCTATTATCCTGCATCTCTAATTGGGAATTTCTTTCCCATCCCCACCTCCACACCCAGAAGGGATAGTACTGGACTATTCAGCATACTCGCCTCCCATTGGGGATCAGGTATATTCGGGTAAATCCATATCCAAACTATTTGAACAAAAAAGAATGCCCTCAACTAAGAGTTTTAGGGTTGATCGGGCACTTATCAAAAGGTGAAATTCCATAGAGACCCCCTCATCTATTCATTCGAGACACAGACACCCCCTAGCGTTTAAAAACGCCCAGCCACACCCCTTCATCTATAACCGTTACCCACCTTCACCCCTTCTGTTAAAAAACCTTCCGTTAAAAAAGCCCAATCACTTATTTACATAATTTCTAGACAAAAATGTCCTCAAGAGCAATATATAATACATGCCCCAGCCTCCACAGCTCCAGTAACCAATCCTCCATCTCTCTCCTCCCACCCATTCCACCCATTCTCTCTCTCTCTCTCTCTCTCTCTCTCTCTCTCTCTCTCTGTGCAAAATAAGATCAGGAGCAGTGAAGAGCCTAATTTTTTTTTTTTTTATCTGCACATAAAGAACCAAGTAGTGATCATGTATTTTGTGCACTAGTATTTTTTGGATGCCACCTGTTATTTGATCCTTCATTTTTGTAATGAAGAACCCAAGTGGTGATCATGCAAAGCCAGTTTTATCATTCATTGATCCTTAATTTATAAAAAAACAAACACAAAGATAAGAAAAAAATTGACAAAGCCCAACAAGTACTTTCCATTATAAACATCACAAAAGGAGATGTTCCAACACATGTTCCATACAACAGCCATAAGCCTAAATACATACAGCAATTCAAAATGTAGATAACTGCTGCCTAAGTTATAAGCCATTCACAATGGCATACAAAAAGCAAATGTAAGATTCCATAATCAAAGGCTACAAGTCATAACTGCCTGAGTTTAAAGCCTTCACACATTGGCATACAAAAAGTAAATAATTGCCTAAGTTATAAGCCATTCACGATGGAACACAATGACCAAATCTTTAGTTCCATAGTCAAAAAGGTTGCAGCTCTGAAACCAAATTATAATGACAAATTAACACTTTCCTGGATCATTTGAGGCCTGAGATGATGCTACAAATGATGATTTTGTTCTCACAGGAATTCCATTCCTTTGGAGGGGACCACAAGTCTTTTTTGATATTGGAGTTGGAGCTTTATTTGTTGTGGATTGTTGACTGGAAAACCATCCTCCACCAACCTTTCTCACCAACCTTTCTCAGCCTCTTCAAACCCTACCAAAATGCACAAATAGTCAAAAACTAATAAATTAAGTACTAAATAGTCAACTATTACAAAAAGGAAAGAACACAATTACCTTTTGTTGTGGTGGTTGATCAACTGCCTTGCCACCCTTAGGCCTTGTTGTTGGTCCACTGCCTTTACTAGCACTTGTTCTACCCCTTGTTATTGGTCCACGACCTTTACTAGCACTTGTTCCACCTTCTTCAGTACCGACATTCCATGCCTTTGGTGGCCCTTCTTTCAGTACCATGCCTGGCCTTCCTGAGGTGGGACACTAGAATACTTGGCCTTCTATCTTCCATAGTACTTGCCATTATGCTTAACCCAAGACTCTGGTGGTTTTTTACAAGTTCTCTTATTGTGGCCAAATGTCCCACATTGTCTGCACATGAGAGTAATATGATGCTTCCTAACCTTGTAAGGATTCTTTGGCCCATCTTCTCCTTTTCCCCTAGCCTTCTTTGGCCTCCCAGATTTTGCTCTCATTAGTGGAGGCATTATTGGATCATAATTAGTTTTTTCCCACAAGCTTTTATCTAGAACTGGATTGATCCTATGACTGTAAGTATTTATAAAGGTCTCAGCTGTGTACAACTCATTAACATACTCCTCAGGCCTCCTCTTGTGAGCAATGATGGCAGCACATGCATGATTGCAAGGGAATCCACTAACATCCCACCTCTTATAAGTGCAGGTTTGCTCCTCAAAATCAACAACAAATGTTTGGTCTGTACTTGTCACTTCAAACAAGGACCCCCCTGAGTATATAACCTCCAATCCACTTGCATAGAGAATTGAATTGGACACCTTTTTAGCAATACTTGGACACAACCTACCCTTGAACTTGTTACTAAAATCAAGTCCTGCAACATACCTTGCCATGAGTTGTCTCCTAATTGTCTTTACTAGGGTCAGTATGGGCTTATCCCTTGCTTCTTGAATCCAGGTATTAAACCCCTCACTCATGTTGTTGTCAATTCTCTGGCACTTGGATCTAGGGGTGTGAAAAGCTCTAGCCCAAACCTCATATAAGATTGAATCCAGGTATGAGAGTGAAGACTGAGTACTATGCATATCAGATTAAAAAACCCTAATATTCCATCAATCCAGAGATAAAAAATATAATATCGACATCTACATTTACAATCACGCCAAACAATCATATATTATCAGCTATGGTTTGTTTATTTACACCCATAAATATATAATCGTATCTCGTTTTCTCCGAAATCCCCAAACGCAATGATCTAGGGTTCTTCAGTGCAGCAATCTTCTCCTTTATCAACGATCTAGGGTTCTTCAATGCAGTGATTTGGTTTTGCGGTGCATAAACTAGGGTTTATTTGGTAGATTCAAGAGAGAGAGAGAGAGAGAGAGAGAGAGAGAGAGAGAGAGAGAGAGAGAGTCCATAGTCGACTTTTCTGACTCTATTTTTTTATCGATAGATGAGGAAATGGGTTTTAAGGATTATAATATAAACGAGGGGTAGATGAGGGGGTGTGGCTGGGCGTTTTTAAACATTAGGGGGTGTCTATGTCCCGGAGGAATAGATGAGGGGTCTCTATGGAATTTCACCCTTATCAAAATTAGGAAAGTAAAGCGCTACATGAATCCGAGTTGGCGGAAGAGATGCTTGAAACGTACCGGGGTCCTGGGCTTTGTAATTAGCAGAGAGGGTCGAAGAAAATGATTCTCTTTTTTTAGCACTTCAGAATATATATATATAGTTTTAATCCTAAACAATATACACAAATTATACATGCACACATGTATACATACATTGCCCTTTTTGCATGCTACCACAAAATGACTACTCAATTACTACACTGCAAAAACATTAAGAATTTTAGACCAACCAAATCAAAATCATTTTGAGGTTCCAAATACAGAAAAAGAAGTGCAACCTACAAGACCCACTGTTTGTTTTGGAATGAAAACATAATCGATTGGTAGGAAAGATTGAGAGTGACTATACAATCCACTTATGACCCTGCATCACTTACCATCGCTATCACTACCCTTATCAAATATTCCAATTCAACCTAAACGTGAAACAACTACACGCAAGATAAGGAGGGACTTATGGTAGGGGTTTTAGTCAAACTGATTATTTGTAAAACTGAAATACAAAAAGAAAAAGAAATATAGGAGTTTGATAACCAACCGTCACTAGGAGTTCTTTGATTGTGCGAAAACTTAAACGGCTTGCACAAGTTGCAACAACACCATCTGAGCGTATTATAGTCCCAGGGAGTAGAGCCAATATCTCATCACCTACATAACAAAGTGCGATTTTTAACGTAAAAATGGAGCTTAGAACCATCTCATGTACAAGATTCCCGAACACAATACACAGGAAGTATGTGACCTTACCTTGATGGACAGCTACAAAAACAAGAGAGCCCGCAATCATACTCCTAGCCATTCTAATCATCCCCTTCATAAAAGCATCTCCGGTAACAATAGAAAGAACGCAACCATATTGTTCATCAGTGCTAGGACAAAGAGGTTTACTAAGAGCACCACCACTTGTATTCCCTAAAAAGAAGAAACGTGGATGTAAGCAGCTTAGGGTCTGGATCTAATCCGGGATCCCTAGGTCCAGGACTCATAGTTCCGGATCAAATTTTCATGATCCGAACCGTCCAATGTGTTTAAAACGTGTTTTCAAGGGTTTCCCGTGCGAAATCATCCAAAAAAAATACTGGGAAGGACTTGATCTAAGCAGTTTAAAACTATTAGTTTTTATGGAAAATTGCTCGGATCAAACCCTTCCTAGTATTTTTTTTTTGGACAATTTCTCGCAGGGACCCTTAAAAACACTTTTTAAACACATTGGACGGTTCGGATCATGCAAAAACATGTTTTAAAACCTTCAAAACATCGAAAAAACCTCCAATCCGGGATCCTGGATTGGATAGTTGGCGTATATATATATTCAAATTCAAGTTTAAATTGCAATAAGGGGACAAAACGAAACACTCGACGATATCTTAATCCACTTTCCTAAACACTTAGCATCAAACGAGTTTGTTTTTCAATGAAACAAACTTCGATACCCAGATCTTCATCAGTTAAAAGATCGGAAAATGATGGTGACACACACTCAACTACACACAACCACACACACTCACATGCGGTGGGATCCACTCCGGTGGGATCCACTGGTGGGTCCCACCGCATGTGAGTGTGTGTGTGTGTGGTTGAGTGTGTGTATGTATCACTATTCAAAAAGATCAATTTGACGGCCAACTCGGAACCAACAAAAACGTGTGGGGTATATTCATGTTTTTATCAGTGCCATATCACGCCTCTCATCGGTTTTCAATTGGCTATAACATCCCAAACAGGTAGTACTGTTGCACAGAGAGAGAGAGAGAGAGACGTACGAGATCGAGGGAGAGAGTCGTCTTCCATCTCCTGCTCGATGTAGTCCAGCGTCTAGGGTTCCAATTTGATGATTTATCGATCTGGAGTGGAGGATTCAGTATATAAATGGTAAATTACAGTATTTTGATTGAAAAATAAACCGACGTTTCACCTTTTCCGACTGAGAGCTCTCTTATGTACAACAAGATTGGAAAGTGTTTTTTTTTTTTAAATTTTAGAATAAGATTTTGATTAGGGATATATTTGTTTAGGCTATAATTATTATCTTCCTGCATTCTATTAGATTTTGGTTTCTAATTTTATTAGGATTCTTAATCGTGTAAGAATTAGGATTTTATTTAATATCTTCCTGTATTGGATTAGATTTTGATTTCTAATGTTATTAGGATTCTTAATCGTATACGAATTAAGCTTTTATTTAAAGATTTTTTCCCCTTTAATGCCACTTATTTGGCATGAATTCAAATTTTTGGGCAACAAATTTGATTAAGTTTTTATTTTTACTTCCTTTTTTCATAATTTCTTGATTTGCAAGAAACAGCTTTTCTTCATTAACAAGAAATTGCCTTATTTGATTCCTACCTAAGTTGGAACTTCTCCACCTATTAATAGGTTATAGCATATGATCGTATTCAATTATTCAATTCATCAAAGATCAAAAAATAATAATTCAATTCATCAACAATAAAATTCAAGAGTTCTTTTTACTTTTTTTTGTACGCAAAGTATTTACTAACAATCTCTCCCAGTAGAGCACAGTGTCTATAGAACCCTAGAAAGTAGAAACCGCCATAACACTTTTGAAACCACCATAACACTTTTTCCAAATTATATAAATCCACACAAGCTGTCCAACCACAGCGAAGTTCTTCTCCCTCATCAATCCACCGCTACGTCTCCTTGCATGGTCTAGGGTTTACTGTTCTGTTCATCAGAGTCAGAAAACATGTGGAACAACAACAGCGGGCAGATTGCGCCGCCTGGAACAGGCGGATCATCGAAACCGCCGCCTCCGGCTGCACAGCCTTCGTACACCGCCCTGCCGCCTGCGGAAGAGATGGAGGCTGGGTTGGAAGACAAAGCGCAAAAGTGGATGCGGCTGAATTCTGAGCGGTATGGCGATAAGCGGAAGTTCGGGTCTGAAAAGCCGCAGAAGGAGGCTATGCCGCCTGAACATGTTAGGAAGATCAACAAGGATCACGGCGACATGACTTCAAAAAAGTTTCGTCACGATAAACGCGTTTATCTCGGAGCCCTTAAATTTGTTCCACACGCAGTTTACAAGCTCCTAGAGAACATGCCCATGCCATGGGAACAGGTGCGTAATGTGAAGGTTTTATACCATGTTACTGGAGCTATTACGTTTGTGAATGAAACACCTTGGGTTGTTGAACCGATTTATTTAGCTCAGTGGGCTACAATGTGGATCATGTTGCGAAGAGAAAAGAGGGATAGGCGGCATTTTAAGAGAATGCGATTTCCTCGTTTCGATGATGAGGAGCCTCCATTGGATTCATAGTTTTAAATCTCGGTATCGGTCGCGGTATCGGTGTATCGGTATCGGGACGTATCGGCGAGACGTCGCGGGAATCGGCTGTCTCGGCCGTGAATTTTTTAAAATCATTAACAATATGTATAAAACTTGATGGTACACTTTTTTTTCTTTCATTAGCTTAATTAATCATATTTTAACCAATCTTAGCACATATGAAACTAATGGAACAAGTTTTTTACATAATTAATAGCTTAATTTGTCCACGTGTAGGTGTAAAGGTTCTTTGATAGTACTTGATTGTGTAGAACAAACATACACTGAATAATTTTTCCACCCCCAGCATTCACAGACTTGCGTGTATTCCCAAGAAGAAAACGTGTTACAATTGATCACCGTGCAATTTGCCTCTCCTTTTTCTTTTCTTGTGCAGAACAGCTAATAAGTCTTTAAATTCCATCTCTCTCTCTCTCTCTGGAGAAAATTCAACACCATTTCACCTTTACCAGAGCTCGAAAAATTCCCATCTGGCTCTCTCGAAAAATTCCTCCTCCCTCTCTCTCTCTCGATGAAGACAACAATGAAGCCTCTCAAAGATATATAGCTGCTGGACCAGAGCTTGGAAATGGTTCCTCAAAAGATTTCTTCAAAAGACCAGAGCCTGGACCAGAGCTCGAAAAATTCCTCCTCTCTCTTCAAACCCACTTGGAAATGCTTCTCTTTTGAAGAAATCTTTGGCACCACCAATGGATTTTGCTCAGGTTTCATAAAAAAGCTTGAAACGTCCACAGATTTTCTCTCTGTTTGCTGTTCGGTTTTTTCTGGGTTTTTTTCGGTATCGGCCGAGACAGATTCCGTATCGGCCGAGACACCGATACGTCTCGGGTATCGGCCGAGATAGGGTGCGATTTTTCCTCACACCGAGATATCGGCCTGTATCCGTATCGGAGGCCCCAAATACCGGTACGTATCGGCCGATACGAGGCGTCTCGGCCGATATTTAAATCTATGATTGGATTACGCCGATAATGTTTTCGACGTAGATCCTTTGGAGCCTATTCAATTAAAACTGGATGAGGAAGAAGATTCGGCTGTACATAATTGGTTCTATGACCATAAACCCCTTGTTAGGACGAATCTTATCAATGGTCCTAGTTACCGGAAGTGGCATCTCTCCCTTCCTATCATGGCGAATCTTCATCGGCTGGCCGGGCAGCTACTTTCTGATTTAATTGACCGCAATTATTTTTACTTGTTCGACAAGGAGTCATTTTTTACTGCTAAAGCTCTGAACATGTGCATACCTGGTGGCCCTAAGTTCGAGCCTTTGTATCGTGACATGGAAAAAGGTGATGAAGACTGGAATGAGTTTAATGACATTAACAAACTTATCATTCGGTCACCTCTCAGGACAGAGTATAGGATTGCATTCCCTCACCTTTATAACAATAGGCCAAGGAAAGTAAAGCTCAGTGTGTATCACACTCCTATGAATATGTTCATTAAAACCGAGGATCCTGATCTTCCTGCATTTTATTATGATCCGCTCATTTACCCCATAACCACCACTAGTAAGGAACGATGTGAGAAAAAAATTAATGAAGAGGAGGAAAAAGAATTTTATTTGCCTGAAGGGGTTGAACCTCTGCTGAAAGATACTCCATTATATACCGACACTACAGCTGCTGGTATCGCACTACTGTTTGCCCCACGCCCTTTTAACATGAGATCTGGGTGGATGCGACGAGCTGAAGATATACCCCTCGTGTCCGAGTGGTTCAAGGAGCACCGTCCTCTGTCGTACCCAGTTAAAGTCCGGGTCAGCTACCAGAAGTTGTTGAAATGTTTTGTTTTGAATGAACAACGGCACCGACCTCCCAAGGCTCAGAAGAAGAAGCACTTACTCCGATCTCTTGCAGCTACAAAGTTTTTCCAAACTACTGAACTTGATTGGGCCGAAGCAGGTCTTCAAGTTTGTAAGCAAGGGTATAACATGCTCAATCTGTCGATACGCAGGAAAAACTTGAATTACCTTCACCTTGATTATAACTTCAACTTGAAGCCTGTGAAGACTCTTACAACTAAGGAACGTAAGAAGTCAAGGTTTGGTAATCAGGGCCGGCCCTGAGTTTTTAAGGGCTTAAAGCGACAGCAAAAAAATGGGCCTTTTGTGAATTGCTATTAAGATAGGCATAAAAAAAAACTAACTTTCCCTGAACAAAAGAGCATCAATACGAAAGAATACCAAATATAATAACCGACTATTTCAATATTTCCAAAGCATCATTTAGATATCACATTATCACTAAGTCAAAAAAGTAATCAGTTCAAAGACATCACTTGAATATCATCCTTCTTGCAGTTTTAGCAGCAAAAGTATTAATAATATCCGCACAACAAAAGCAAAATACTTTGTCGGAAGCACTTGAATATACAAGCCACCTCCTATCTTGCTTCTCTCCGTTTGACAAACGACGGATGTAGTGAAAGGAAGTGAAATGTCTACCCTCTGCATCCTTAGGAAATTGATCCCCATCTCTTCTTAAAGGCCCTCTTTCTACTACAAAGTCAATAAAATTTTGATCAATCTTGTCCCAATTGCTTGGATCATCAATGTTTGTAGGTCCATATTCACAATCCAAGCCTTCATTTTGACCCTCATCATTCATATCTTCATGGTCACTCTCATTCACGCATTCATTTGGTTCCTTTGCACGGACATCCGTATCTTCCACTAAATTTTCTTGTTCTTCATTCCCCGTATCTACCATCTGTTCTTCATTCTCTGACTGTTCAACCACACTAGAACTCTCCTTTTGTTTCTTACTACCGAAAAATTTATCGAGTGAACCCACTTGAGATTGAACTAATTCATCCGCTTTTTTCTTTCGTTTTCTTTTTTCAGATCCAGACATATACTTTTTAGGAGCCATGGTGAATTAAAAATCTGCAAAATTCCAGCATAATCTCGTGATTATCTATAAATTAATTATCAAATAGGGCCTCCTTTATTAAGAGTCTAGCACTACTGTCTACTCCCAAGCAATTAAAAAAACCCAAAAGAGATTAAATTTTTCACTTGATTCATAATAGCATAAACAAATCCATAATAGCATAAACAAATCTACTCAATCAGTCATCAAGCCCAATTAAATTAAACAATGCTTCTAAATCTCATAAACAAAACAATTAATTTCAAAACCCTAAAAAATAGAATCAATACCTAAAATTAGCTTGAAATTTGTGAGAAGGAATAACATTTAACACTTGAGCCTTCAATATGCCACTCGGTCCAGTGGGTCCACTATTTTTCTTCTGTGATTGAATTTGCGGCGAAGTTCTTCTTCTTTGTTCTTCTCGGCTTTCTCGAGAAGTCACCAGATTTCTTTTCAAATGGAAACAAAAAGCCAAAAAGGTTTGTACGTGTATGTATAATGGTGCTGTGTAGGTGTAATATGAAAAAGGGGCCTTCTTGATTCAAAAACTACAAGTTTGCCATTGAGTTTGGGCCTATTTCATTGGGTAAATTTTTTGTGGGCCTTTAAATTTAAATTGACGTGGGCTGGGCTCTTTTGTTTGGGTATATATATACATAACACAAATACCTCTTGGGGGGCCCTAAAAATTTGTCAATTTTAGTGGGCCTAAAGCCCGGGCACCTTGGGCTTTAGCCCAGGGCCGGTGCTGTTGGTAATGCCTTCCATCTGTGTCGTGAGATATTGCGTTTGACAAAGCTTGTAGTTGATGCCCACATTCAGTTCCGACTGGGAAATGTGGATGCGTTTCAGTTGGCAGATGGCTTGCAATATACATTTTCCCATGTTGGCCAGCTTACAGGGATGTACCGTTACAAGTACAGGCTGATGCGACAGATTCGAATGTGTAAAGATTTGAAGCACTTGATTTACTACCGTTTCAATACTGGGCCGGTGGGCAAAGGACCTGGATGTGGATTCTGGGCACCAATGTGGAGGGTATGGTTGTTCTTTCTTAGAGGGATAGTGCCATTGCTAGAAAGGTGGTTAGGAAATTTACTGGCACGGCAGTTTGAGGGACGTCATTCAAAGGGTGTGGCCAAGACTGTTACCAAGCTACGTGTTGAAAGCCACTTTGACCTTGAGCTTCGCGCTGCTGTAATGCATGATGTTGTTGACGCTATGCCAGAGGGCATTAAGCAAAATAAGGCAAAAACTATCTTGCAGCATCTAAGTGAAGCGTGGCGCTGTTGGAAAGCAAATATTCCTTGCAAGGTTCCTGGGTTGCCTGTACCCATTGAGAATATGATCCTTCGTTATGTCAAGTCATGATCCTTCGTTATGTCAAGTCAAAATCTGATTGGTGGACGAATGTGGCTCATTATAACCGTGAACGTATAAGGAGGGGCGCAACAGTTGACAAGACAGTTTGTCGCAAGAATCTGGGAAGATTGACTCATCTTTGGCTGAAGGCGGAACAGGAACGCCAGCACAACTATCTGAAAGATGGTCCGTATGTGACACCAGAAGAAGCTGTGGCTATTTACACTACTACTGTGCATTGGTATCACGGAAGTTCTCTCCTATTCCATTCCCTCCATTGTCTTACAAGCATGATACAAAGCTTCTTATCCTGGCACTTGAGCGGTTGAAAGAATCTTACAGTGTGGCAGTGAGATTAAACCAACTACAGAGGGAGGAGTTGGGTCTCATTGAACAAGCTTATGATAATCCGCATGAAGCATTATCCCGCATTAAACGTCACCTGCTAACACAGCGTGCCTTCAAAGAAGTTGGCATTGAGTTCATGGATTTGTACAGTAATCTGATTCCCGTTTATGAGATTGAACCTCTTGAGAAAATTACTGATGCATATCTTGATCAGTACCTATGGTATGAAGGAGACAAGCACCATCTCTTCCCTAATTGGATTAAGCCTGCAGATTCAGAGCCACCACCATTGCTTGTCTATAAATGGTGCCAAGGCATAAACAATTTGCAAGGAATATGGGACACTAGTGAGGGACAATGTGTGGTGATGCTTCAGACTAAGTTCGAGAAATTATTTGAGAAAATGGATTTGACAATGCTGAATAGGCTTTTGCGTCTGGTCCTTGATCACAACATTGCTGATTATGTCACTGCAAAGAACAATGTCGTGTTATCTTACAAGGATATGAGTCACACGAATTCGTATGGGCTTATACGTGGACTTCAGTTTGCATCTTTTGTTGAACAGTATTATGGACTTGTGCTGGATCTCTTGTTTCTTGGTTTGACACGAGCCAGTGAAATTGCCGGCCCTCCGCAAATGGCAAATGAGTTCATTACTTTTTGGGACACCAAAGTTGAAACTCGACATCCGATTCGGTTGTACTCCCGGTATATTGACAAAGTGCACATATTGTTCCACTTCACTCATGAAGAAGCCCACGACCTCATCCAACGGTATCTCACTGAACATCCTGATCCTAACAATGAGAATATGGTTGGTTAGAACAATAAGAAGTGTTGGCCAAGAGATGCAAGAATGAGGCTGATGAAGCATGATGTCAATCTAGGGAGGAGTGTTTTCTGGGATATGAAGAACCGTCTTCCACAAAGTATTACAACATTAGAGTGGGAGAACAGTTTTGTGTCTGTTTACAGCAAAGACAATCCGAACTTGCTTTTCAACATGTGTGGATTTGAAGTTCGGATACTGCCAAAGATGAGAATGAGTCAAGAGGCATTCAGCAATGCAAGAGATGGTGTTTGGAATCTGCAGAATGAACAAACTAAAGAACGGACTGCAGTTGCTTTCTTACGAGTTGATGACGAGCATATGAAGGTGTTTGAGAATCGTGTGAGGCAGATTCTTATGTCCTCTGGTTCAACAACATTCACAAAAATTGTGAACAAATGGAATACTGCTCTTATAGGTCTGATGACGTACTTCCGTGAAGCCACTGTGCACACTCAAGAACTGTTAGATTTGCTGGTTAAATGTGAAAGTAAAATTCAAACCCGTATTAAGATTGGATTAAACTCAAAAATGCCTAGCAGGTTCCCTCCTGTCATTTTTTATACTCCGAAGGAAATTGGGGGGCTTGGTATGTTATCAATGGGTCACATATTGATCCCACAGAGCGACCTTCGTTACAGTCAGCAGACAGATGTCGGTGTAACACATTTTAGGAGTGGAATGAGTCATGAAGAGGACCAGCTGATTCCTAATCTTTATCGTTACATACAGCCATGGGAGAGTGAGTTCATTGATTCTCAGCGAGCTTGGGCAGAATATGCTCTGAAGAGGCAGGAAGCTCAATCGCAAAATAGGCGGTTAACCCTGGAAGATCTAGAAGATTCTTGGGATCATGGAATACCTCGAATCAATACTTTATTTCAGAAGGACCGACACACCCTTGCATATGATAAAGGATGGAGAATTCGTACTGATTTCAAACAGTATCATGTTTTGAAGCAAAATCCATTTTGGTGGACGCATCAGAGGCATGATGGAAAACTGTGGAACTTGAATAACTATCGTACCGACGTCATCCAAGCACTTGGAGGTGTCGAAGGAATTCTTGAGCATACCTTGTTTAAGGGAACTTACTTCCCTACTTGGGAGGGTCTCTTCTGGGAGAAGGCTTCTGGTTTTGAGGAATCCATGAAGTATAAGAAGCTGACTAATGCACAAAGATCTGGGCTCAATCAAATTCCAAACCGTAGATTTACTCTGTGGTGGTCACCTACTATAAATCGAGCCAATGTGTACATTGGTTTCCAAGTGCAGCTAGATTTGACTGGAATATTCATGCATGGAAAGATTCCAACTTTGAAGATCTCGCTCATTCAGATATTCCGTGCTCACTTGTGGCAGAAGGTTCACGAGAGTGTGGTCATGGATCTCTGCCAGATTTTGGATCAAGAGTTGGATGCATTGGAAATTGAAACTGTTCAGAAGGAAACCATCCATCCGAGGAAGAGTTATAAAATGAACAGTTCTTGTGCTGACATTCTTCTATTTGCTGCTCATAGATGGCCCATGTCAAAGCCTAGTCTAATAGCTGAGTCGAAGGACGCATTTGATCAGAAAGCCAGCAATAAATACTGGATAGATGTACAGCTGCGTTGGGGAGATTATGACTCTCATGATATCGAGCGATATACTCGGGCAAAGTTTATGGACTACACCACAGACAATATGTCTATTTACCCTTCGCCAACTGGGGTAATGATTGGTATTGATCTTGCATATAACTCGCATTCTGCATTTGGAAACTGGTTTCCTGGGTCAAAACCGCTGCTTGCTCAGGCAATGAATAAGATTATGAAGTCAAATCCAGCTTTATATGTTTTGAGAGAGCGAATAAGGAAAGGGTTGCAGTTGTATTCTTCTGAGCCTACAGAGCCATACTTGTCATCTCAGAACTATGGAGAGATATTCAGCAACCAGATAATTTGGTTTGTCGATGACACAAATGTGTATCGCGTGACAATCCACAAGACATTTGAAGGAAATCTGACAACAAAGCCCATTAATGGTGCCATCTTCATATTCAATCCACGAACTGGGCAGCTGTTTCTGAAGGTTATTCACACAAGCGTGTGGGCAGGACAAAAGCGACTGGGTCAGCTGGCCAAGTGGAAGACAGCAGAAGAAGTGGCTGCCCTTGTGCGGTCCTTGCCTGTTGAAGAACAGCCAAAGCAGATCATTGTTACTCGTAAAGGAATGCTAGATCCTTTGGAGGTTCACTTGTTGGACTTCCCTAATATTGTTATGAAAGGAAGTGAGCTGCAACTTCCCTTCCAAGCTTGCTTGAAGATTGAGAAATTTGGTGATCTCATTCTCAGGGCTACAGAGCCACAAATGGTCTTATTCAACATATATGACGATTGGTTGAAGAGTATTTCCTCCTACACAGCATTCTCTAGACTTATTTTGATCCTGCGTGCTCTTCATGTGAACAACGAGAAGGCAAAGATGTTGCTGAAACCTGACGAGACGATTGTCACCGAACCACATCACATTTGGCCATCTCTTACGGATGATCAGTGGATGAAGGTTGAGGTTGCTTTGAGAGATCTTATACTTTCAGACTATGCAAAAAAGAACAACGTGAACACATCAGCATTAACGCAATCTGAGATTCGTGATATAATACTCGGAGCTGAGATTACTCCACCCTCACAACAAAGGCAACAAATTGCAGAGATTGAGAAACAGGCAAAAGAAGCAAGTCAACTTACTGCAGTCACTACCAGGACAACAAGTGTTCACGGTGATGAGCTCATTGTCACTACCACAAGTCCCTACGAACAAGTTGCATTCGGCTCTAAAACCGATTGGCGTGTGAGAGCAATTTCAGCCACAAATCTTTATCTCCGAGTAAATCATATATATGTGAATTCAGAGGACATCAAGGAAACGGGATATACATACATCATGCCCAAAAACATGTTGAAGAAGTTCATATGCATTGCAGATCTACGGACTCAAATTGCAGGGTACTTGTATGGCGTCAGTCCTCCAGACAATCCTCAGGTTAAGGAGATTCGTTGTATTGTGATGCCACCTCAATGGGGTACTCATCAGCAAGTTTATCTCCCATCAGCTCTTCCCGAACATGATTTCCTTAACGATTTGGAGCCTTTGGGATGGATGCACACCCAACCAAATGAGCTCCTTCAGTTGTCACCGCAGGATCTAACTAGCCATGCTCGGATCCTAGAGAATAACAAGCAATGGGAAGGGGAGAGGTGCATTATCTTGACTTGTAGCTTCACACCGGCTTCCTGTTCATTGACTGCATCTAAGCTTACCCCCACCGGTTATGAATGGGGACTTGCCAACAAAGACACTGGAAGCAATCCTCATGGCTATTTACCAACTCATTACGAGAAGGTCCAGATGCTTCTAAGTGACCGCTTCCTTGGTTTCTGTATGGTTCCGGATAACAGTCCATGGAATTACAACTTCATGGGGGCGAAGCATAAAGTGAACATGAAATATGGGGTCAAGCTGGGGACACCTCGAGAGTACTACCATGACGACCACAGGCCAACTCACTACCTGGAGTTCAGCAACTCGGAGGAGGGTGAGATTGCCGAGGGAGACAGGGAGGATACTTTCTCGTAAAAGTGACATAGCTAGATTTTGATAAATGCAATTCTGAGAATGTGGAAACAGTTTTCTTTCTTGGTGATACGGGAAACAATGTAGTGTTTCTTTCTGAGCAATTTTGCATATACTATGAAAATTTTCTAAACATTTAGGAGTACTCATTGTTATAGAAGCTTTCTTAAAATTAGCATTGTAGTTTTCATGTTTTCACATGTTATGCTAGGATTTGCATGCTATTTCCCTTTATTCACAACAAGAAAACAGGGGCTAAACGGCGTTTAGCTAGCCGGCATTGTGTAGACCGCCCTTTTAGGGCCACCTGTAATGGCAATTTTCAGAAGCCGATTTCAGCTTCGACCACGTGAGGACAGCTGTGTTAACCAGTTGTCTCAAGTCTTTTGCTCTAGCATAGGTACTCTTAACTTTTTTATTCTTAATAGCTTTTTCGTATCACTAAATGTTGTCTGTTCAGGTCTTTGGAATGACATTTGACTTGGTTCTTTTCAATAGTTGTAATTGTCAAGTAAAATGCAGGCTATCTATCATATGGGTGTTTGTAATTTTCTTTAGTTTTGTGAATTGTGTTCTTCTACTATCTTTTGTAATCATTCGAAGGATAGATGAGTTAATTGATTTGGATATTCCATAAGTCATAATCATCTCAATTGTTTCTAAATATCAAGGAGAAATGCCATCATATGGGTGTTTAGCTGTATATGTAGGTATTATTTCCTAGGGTAATGGGTGCATGTAGACTGTTGCATACTAAAATGGAAAAAGACTTGGGAATGGAATTCCACCTTAATATTTCCGTAACAATGTCATACTTCACTGTAAATGTCTTTTTCATTATCAGAATAGTAGCTACATTGGAGCTTTGTTCTTGCAGAATCATGTGGTAAATAATTTCTACTACCTTTTTGCTATTTGGATTTGGTCTTTGTAGTCTTCATCTCTTTTAGTTGCACACATGGATTTTATCATCTGACGAGCGAGCTATTCTTTTTTTTTTTTTTAATTGAACAACGAAAGAGAAATTTATTGATCTTTGGAAACATATTCCCTATTTATTTTGCATCTAATGTATTGTAGATTTGGTGCCTTGAGGCTTTTTTCCTTGGGTTTTTTTAGTCTTAAGTATCTGTGTAAGTATTGTTTTTTTTTTTTTGATAACCGAAGAACAACCTACAATAGGCCACTAATTGGACCCACTGCACGACCCAAACCTCGGAGGGAGCTGGCGCAACCCACACCAGTCACGCCCCCCCCCCCCCCCGGCTTAGCACAGGTACTCACCCTGTAGGGAATCGAACACCTGACCAAAGGGACTACCCCTAAAGTCAGGCACTCGCCCTAACCACTGGGGCAACCCCTGGATGTGTGTGTAAGTATTGTTGCCATTCGATGATTTGCTTTTGTTGTGGCATAATGCGCAAGTGCAACTAATTTATGCCATGTGCGTAGTGGTAGGTTGGTGTAGGTTTTTGTTCTGTTGATACTACTTTTGGTTTTCAATTTTTTTTTAGTATTTCTATGGATATTATTTTTCAATAAATTTAAGGGTAAATCACGTAGACACCCCCTGAACTATACTTATTTTACCCAGACACCTCCTAAACTAAATAAACCTAAAAGGACACCCCCTCAACTATGTAAAACTTAATCCCAAGGCCCCTTTTGTTAACCTTCGGTCTCAAAACTCAAACCTCCGGGTCATGTTTTGATGATCCATCCCATTCAAGTTGTTTAAGACATGTTTTTAAGTGTACTTGTAAGAACTCAGCTAAAAATATGACCGGAAAGTGCTTGATCCAAAGAGTTTTTCATACATAAATACATATGAAAAACTCTTTGGATCAAGCACTTCCCGGTCATATTTTGAGCCGACTTCTAGCGGGTCCTCTTAAAAACATGTTTTAAATAACTTGAATGGGTTGGATCATCAAAAAATGACCCGGAACTTTGAGTTTTGAGACCAAAGGTTGACAGAAGGGGTCTTGGGGTAAAGTTTTAAATAGTTGAGGGCGTGCCCTCGTAGGTTTATTTAGTTTAGGGGGGTGTCAGAGTAAAAGAGGTATAATTCAGGGGATGTCTAGATGGTTTACTCTAAATTGAAGAATGTTGGAGATTTAACCGGATGAAAAACAAGATGAACTTTGGAATTTGATTTTCTTTTTTTAATTAAAAAAAAACCCTTTTAATGGCATTTTTATGGAAAGAGTCAGTAAATGGTGTCAGAATGACATCATCTCAATGGAAATGACAAACCGTCAGGTCGTTAACTTTTTCAAAATTATCTAGCGTTTTTATTGAAAGTGTCGTTAACTTTTTTCAAAATTATCTGGTTTTCATTGAAAGCGTCGTCAGGGTATATTACCCACGGCATTTTTTAAGCGCCACAAACTTAAGTCAACGGCCACATCACCGGCGTAACGAATAAAAGTCAAGAAAAGTTTTAGCTGCATTTTAAAAGCGTCGGCAATGAGTTCTTTCCTTGTAGTGATTGTACGATAATATGTTTGAACCTTGCACTCCTTCCTTAATTAGTCTATTTTAGCATTATTATTTAGCTTCATTTATCATTCAAGCAATGTTATGCCAGTTTACATGTTCACAAAAAAAATAAAAAAAATAAAAATCAGTTTAAGACGACGCTCTATGTGTTCACCATTAGTATCATGGATCCACATCCGCAACGACACATCGAGTGGAATAGCTAGAAGTTGTTGTAGAGGTTGTATGAAACTTAATGATAGTAGTAGTTGATCATTGTTCAGGGGGTGAAAGAGGATATATAGGTTAATAAATCATTAAATCCTCTAGTAATTAGTAGATGCTACAATGCCGATAAAGAGGAGAGGGTAACTTGGCACCTTAGCCTTTGTGGTGCTGAAAGGGCTAAGCCTTATTCACTAAAATCGATTGCACGGTTTCTAAATCTAAAACATGTGACAACTTCAACTTTACCCAGTTATTTGTATTGAGCAATGGCCGTCAATTGGAATTAATAGGAGCCTTTGTGTAACAAACAATTAGTTGTTTCGTAAACAATGTTAATGTTTACATTAAGCATGACCACTTAGGCCCCCTTCTTCCCTTCCCTCTATCGTGAAAATTCCCTCGTCTCTTTAACCCAAGCGGAAATGGAGACACTTCCTCCTTCTTCGACTATTCACCCTTCGCGGGCCTCCTCAATTACACTCAGCTAAAACAAAAAAAGTTGGTCAATTTCAAGTTTCATGTCTATCCACATCCGTATCCATACATATCTTGATTTTCTATTAGATTATTTCAGTAATTTCTTTCAAACTGAATCCAAAAAAGATTACATGGATAACCATCTTTATATTTATTGCTTCATTAATTGTTCCAAAGAAAATCCATGAAAATTACATCAGATTTTGAGTGATTTTATTAGAAGGATTATATACTATATTTGTGCAAGTAATTTCAAACGGGTAATAAACGAACCTAGTTTTTTTTTTTTGGGTTCAATTCCATCATATGATCATTTTCAAGGAACTTCAAATATGGTGTTTATAATCTTCAAAATCTATGTTGATTTTTAATATCTTTTATATCTTAACCTAGAAGTTTGATGTCGTATACCAATTTTGTATTTGTTGCCCATAGCCGTAATCAATTCACATAATTCATGGCATCTCTTACAAATAAAAATAAAAAAAGTCGAGTTGGGATTGGTATTTTATACTAGAGTTAGGGCGCTTTTTAGCCAAACTTTTTCGTGACTTTGTGGTACATTATGTTTGGTTGTTTTCTTTGAATTTCTACTTAGATTTGAGTCAAAATTTTAAGTCAGTCTCTTTTTTATTGAGCCAACTTTAAATAAAATTAAACAATGTCGATGTTGAACCAAATTGACATATCTAGATGTTTACTTGGACACACTACTTTTCTCAACTCGAGTGGACGTTTTTACAAATCCGAGTAATGCCAAAAATTAAGAAGTTTAAAAAGGCATCTAAATCATAGAAGTTTAAAAATGCATCAAACTAAACATAAATTCCCAATCACATCAAAACCAATCTTAAGAAGAGAAATAACAAACTACGCCACTCAGGGCAAAAACTTTTGGGAAAGATTGACGCAATAACATTTGTTTTGGGAGCGTTGATAAACTGGGTTAATCCCTTGGTGGTATAAGGGCATCCACAGTGAGGTCTTAAAATGGCTCTTACGTGAGACTCTTAAAATTTAGCTAGTCATTTGATCAATTATGGTCTTCAATAGACTCTCAATACAAGCTTCTAAGGGTGACTCCTAAACTATTAGCTAAATTTAAATGGCTCCTAATCCATTAGCTAAATTTAAGTAGCTTTGTAGCTATCTCCAAGTGGGACCTAAGCCTTTTTAATCTTTTCGTAATATGAAATTTTCAAAAGACAAATGATTTTATTTGAAAATAAAGAATGGTCTTGCTAGCCCATTAAATGCACATATGCTCTCTAAATTTTGCAAGCTCTAAGAGTGAAAAATGGACCCTTGACGTATGCGTACACATTAAAAGTCAATTTAAGAGCTATTTTTAGGGAGTTCATTATGGATGCCCTAATCACCACTTGTTTATTGGACAAGTGGACCCTACAAATGTTGTGGGACCCACGATGCCGCATCCTCACTTGAAAAACAAAACAAAGTACCAATTGTAGAAATTTATATGGCTAGTTGGAGAGCCGAGATCCTCTATGCCGAAAAAACCCCTGTGCATGCCAAGGGGTTTTCTGGCTGTTGGATCACCCAGAAATATTAAAATATGAAAACAAAAATCACAATCCAACGGCCCAAAACCCCTCGGCACAAAGGCACGGGGGTTTTGGGCACAGGGGATCTGGGATGCTAGTTGTATGAGTAGAGTAGTTCTCACATTTTGGTTAGACACCATTTTTAGTTGTCACATACGTTGATCTTCGCAAATAGTCTACTCTAGCATCTGGGCCAAGCTCCCCTCAAGATTACTTTACAAGGCCTACAATAGTGATTCGAACTGTTCACCTTGTAAATTTTGAAGAGCCCAAGGTGTCTACAAAAAAATCAATTCGATCGGATGTTCACCTCATAAATTTTGACGAGCCTAAGGTATCACAATAAATCAATTCGATTGGCTATGGATAGATGCAGTAATAATTCACGTCTTGTGCTGCAAATTAGACCATCATTTTTAAGTTTTTATTTTTACTGTCTATTTTATAAAAAAGACACGATTAGTTTTGTCTATATGTTGTTCAAGTTATTTTTTAAATGGTTCCTTTCACCGAGATTTACGGGGTAAATGTTTCGGATAATTATCACGGTCTTGTGGAGCCCACAAAATGGGTCGTGGAAGGCATGCATGGTGGAGATGAGGTCTTGAGGGGAGCTGACCACTAGCGTTAACCCTAATCTCGAGCTATATATAATCACCGTTTGCCTAGAGCCGTAGAAGAGAGTGGAGAGAGTGAGAGAGGCATAAAGAAAGGTCCGGAGGAAAGCTTTTGGAAGTGTTGGGTGCGCGGCAATCGATCTTCAGGGTGCTTCAAGCCCTTGATGAAGAGGCTAACCTCTATCCAATGGTAATCATAATCTACTTGATCATTATCCAATCGATTTGAATTTTGCATGTTCTTTTAACAACATAATTGATGAACGGTCTAGTTATGGAAGTGGAATTCGCAACAGATCTCACTGAAATTGAATAAAAGTACAGTCACTAAAGGTGAGAGTGCACAAAATTGGTCTCATTCATGCCCTTTGTCTTCGTCATATCAATCGGTGCTCGAGATGGAATAAGAAGTGTATAATTTTGTATGTGTGTGTGGGTGCATTTTATCTTAGACCACACAATCTACTTGTTGTTTGCAGATTGAACCACACCATAGGATTCTGATTTGAATAGTTGCCTTCGGATTTTCAAATGACCCTAGTTTTAGATGATTGTGGACTGGAACCAGATTGGTGATCGTTTTTTTACGTGGCTGCTTGGTTTTCTTTTTTCCCATCAATAGTACACAGGTGCTGGTGGAGGAATAAATGGTAGGAAGAAGATCACCAAGTGGGTTTCCTCTAATTCTTAGCCCAAGGTCATTTTTGTATTCGTTTTTGGAGGGAAATGATCTTTCGCATTAGTGTTTGCCGATTGCACGCTTCTAGTACATGGACTGTCGATGGAAAATGAGACTGTACCTATCCCAAGGGTAGTAAAATCCGACATTTTAAAGCATTCATATCCCCTCCAACCATCTCTCTCAATGAACGCCGCATTTTTTGATACTTCATTTACATCTTTTAACTGTTTGTTTATGACCTTTACTTCTTAAAAAAAAACACACACACACACTTTACCATTACCACGTGAGAAGAACTTTTCTACTCAAATGAAAGACTAAATTAGAGAAAAGTTTGTCGATACCCTTATCGTTCTCTTCATGCAACAAATTTGTTAAGTGCCCCTTGACTTGCTCCAATAACCCTAACTGCCACATATCTATGTGGGTCCAATTGACATGTATGAGTTATACTCATGTTGGTGATAAAGGGGGTGCAAGGGCATATGTCTCAAAAGCATTTATTTTTTCCTCTTCATACTTCTAGGGATACCACAAATTGAGGTTTCTCATTACTTGGTGATAGTTGAGTAATATTACATCCAATATCTACTTCTTCGTTTTGCACACAAAACTTTTTTTGGATCCGCCCATGAATGTTTACTTGTTCTTCTTATCATTTGGCTAATATGTTCTATTGTTTATGTATTTATACGTTTATTTGGTTGAGTGCAGTTCTGGCACGGTTACAACAATATTGTAGAGATGTATGAGGTAGAAGCAAGGTTGTTGTTCATGACATATCATTTGGACATAATGACTATACCGTCAAGTGAGTTTTACTTTATTTAGCATCCATTTCCATGTCCTTAGGCTTTTCCAATTTTATATTATACTTGGGTTTGCAATATTTTGTATGGTCACTTCTGCAAATGCTAATTGACCTTTTATGTTCCAAAATCTTACCTAATTGTAAATTGTATCAATATATGTGCGATTATTATTTAAGCTAGAGCCGATTCTCTATAGCTAAGTAGTTTGCTAATTCCACATGTGAGAGGTAGAGATGTGAGACTTATGAAGTATTATGAAGTCAATTGGAAGTTGTTATAGTTAAAAGGAATTGTGTTGATAAAAAAGGTATGGTTTTTCTTGAAATGGTAAATCCAGAATATGGTCGACACGCTGTAATTATACCTTTCATTCATTGAAAATGTACTAGTCAGGAATTGCAATCAATATCTACCCTACTAGTCAGGAATTGCAATCAATATCTACCCTACTGGGCAACAAGTACATGGTTTAGAAACCATACTACCTCAAATATA
Source organism: Vaccinium vitis-idaea (assembly GCA_963854785.1). Classification (NCBI taxonomy): domain Eukaryota; kingdom Viridiplantae; phylum Streptophyta; class Magnoliopsida; order Ericales; family Ericaceae; genus Vaccinium; species Vaccinium vitis-idaea. The sequence goes on from OY978220.1 coordinate 7,897,965, forward strand.
CCTTATGTGCAAGTCAAGCCTATTTTACCTTATGTGCAAGTTAACTAAGATTACCGTTCTTGCTTGTTGCCCTGAACATTATGTGGTATATTGATACTTTTGAAGGTTGTAGCCAAACACCAAAAAATAGAAGTTTTGACGATTGTTTCACGTATAAGATTATTCAAGAAAATATTTTGCTTGTAAATTATTTTTCATTGAAACAAACAGAGTCTTAATTTACACCATTCTCCCTTGCTATGTTTGCTCACATCATGTTTTGTGCGTTGGTTGTAGAAAAATTGATCAACAATGTGGGAAGGAAAGTCAATCTTTAAGCAAAACCTGTTCTTCGCATATGCACTTCCAAAACTAAATGGAAATGACAAGACTAGTCCAATCAACCATTTTTATGTATCATACCTCGTATTCTCTGTACTCCAAGAACTCCAAGAATTTTAAGTTGTTCCTTTTTTTGTCATACCTACTAAAGTTGGCAAAAAAGTATAGCCAAATTGGCTACTTGAATGGCTTGCGTTTAATATAGGCGTCCTCATACGTGGCACAAATTCCCTTTGCCATTTATTGATAGCCATCAAATTAGCAACCCATACCCATTTCTCCCATACCTCATCCTATTCCGCTAATCTATTGAAGCCCGAATTTTGTAGCATCAATTGAAAATGATCCAATGTGACATATGCCGCGGAACACACATTGGTAGTCCTAGAGTAGAATACGCTTATAGACATGTTATTAGACTTTCTATCACGGTAAAATGGGAAAGAGGGATAAAAGAGAATGTTGTTTAATAGCTGGCCGCATCCAATTGTTAAAGAGAATGTTGTTTAATAGACCCATCCAATTGTTTAACTGTATAAGCTTAGGTTTACATATAAGGAACAATCAGTTGGCACAAAATACAGTTGGTTTATAATAATGCAGAATTTGTGCCCTCGGCATAATTTGTTACCCTTGAGTAAATTACCATCTAATTTCATAACGACACATGTACACTCCATATTTAACTTGGTGTGTGGTCATAAAGAAGTTATAAAAGTAGGGTCCCATTAAATAACAATGGTTATATTTAAAATTTCGTTTTCCTTTTTTGGCTAGTCCTGACCCTTTTTTTTTTTGTTTTTAATCATCCCTATATGATGTGGGGAAACTTCGTCTTATCGAGTAGAAGTTTATGCCTCTTACAAGGATTTTGATCAACCTCTATTAGTTTGTTTTCATTCTGTGATCGTATGGAGTATGATTACTTATACTTTGTGTAACTTCATTAGGGACGCCTTAGAGAATCGTGGGTGAGGTTTCACTCAAACTAAGATAACAATCAAGCATAATTGCTTTATTTTGTCATGTTAATCAAGCTTTATAACAGCTGATCAAAAAAAAAAAATCAAGCTTTATAACAGCGTTCCTAGCATGATGAACAAAACTTTCTTGGCCCTTGGGCCTCAAGTTATTCAAAGAAGTGTTTAACCTTAATTAGCTACTAAGATCCATGTCTAGCATAGTTACAATGTTATTGCATCATAAGATATGTTGTTTCATTGCCTTCTTGAATGTCTTTGGTTCTGTGAAGCTTATGTACACGTGGTGGGGACCTTGTTTCTTTTCCTTATTAAAACTGATAATGGTAATATTTTTTACTATATTGTGCACATGAAATATTAGCCCTTTTTCTTTTGATATGCATCTTAATGACAGCTGTGAGGGCATTGGAGATGCTGAACTTCACTCCTCTTAATGGAAAGCCCATTAGGATTACGTTTTCTCATCGCGACCCTAGTGTACGTAAGAGCGGAGCAGGAAACATATTTAAGGTACTGGTATATAATTAAAGGTTGTTTCTTTTGAACCAATTGTAAGTGTTTGCAGGTTCTATATTTATATCAGTGTGTTATTTCGTAGGCTTATCTTCATTTTTGTATTGATTGTTATTTTAGAAACCAGTACTTTTACTTGCTTCACTGGGATTTCCTTGGTTTCATTACTAATGAATCTGGTTTTCGTGTTGCAGACATCTCAGCAAGAGCATTTTATGAACCAGATCCGGTTTCTAAATTTGTTGAAGGATATTGCAATATTAGAGATCTTGATAGGCCTCTATCTGATCAAGATCGAATTAGGGTACGTTCTCGTCTACTCTCTAGCTGTCTGCTAATATACAGTTCCTTCATTCTGTAAACTGAAATGCCGTAATAAATGTTTGAAACTTTGAAATGCAAGTGTAGCTTTATTCCCAAAGCAAGGTTTAGTCTTTTATCCCGCTACCATTTGCAGAGTAACAAGATCTAGTGATTTCTTTACTCAGTCTCTTTTACACCAACCGTTGGTAATTTATTGAATTAACTTTTTTCATTAGCCATTGATGTGTTCTGGTCCATTGTTGCCTTGAAATCCTACGTTCCACTGTTGCATGTGATCTGATCACCTTTCCTTCTAACCCTTTGTTTGTGATTTCCAGGTTAAAAATAGTATCTGGTCAGAACTGGTCTATAGGGATGGAAGGCAATACAAAATATCTGGTGTATCAGCTAGCTCAACGACTAAGCCAATTGATGTGAGTGAGCTTTTCATCTTCCAGTTATTGAAAATATCTTCAATGAGCATTTAGATCATACACAACTCTTCCTGTAAGATTTTATGTTTTCCTACTAATTCCTTATTACTTCTGAAGTGTGAATGGAGCATTTCTTCAGGAACAATTTTATGGACTTCCAGAAATATAAGCAAAATCTGTATAGTTGGTGGTTCTTATTGTTACATACATATTTGCTTATGAGTCTTATAACAACGTGATCCTTTAAAAAGCATATTGGAGCAGAGTTGTTTAACTTTTTAATTCTATGTATATGTCAGGGTATTGATGAAAATGCAAATAGTTGAGTGCAGGATTTGAGAGTATAAACTATAAGCATTTTTGCAGTTCCCTTACGGGGCATTTGGCTGACAGATTTGATTTTGGGCGGATTTGTAATGAGGGTGGATTGGTAATGAGGGTGGGCCCACCTCTTAAGAAGGGTGAATTTCTAATGAGGTGTTTGGATGGTTTTTTGAGAAGGAGAATTTGGAGGGTGGATAAGAGGGTAAATGACTGAATTGCCCCCGATTTATTAATTTCATTATAATTAAAATAAATATATAATAAATACATAACAATTAAAATAAATGCACAATAAATACATAACTGTATTTATACTATATTAGATGTTAAAAAAAATTGGATGTTTGAATTTTTTTTTTAGCACAAAAATAATTGAAAAAATAACATTATAAAGAAATCCCAATACACAATCTTTGGGTAGCTTTGTTCTTTCTTATTGCATTTATATACGGTCTACTCCTTTTTTAATAGGAATTATCGAGAAGCTCTGGCGAAACCAAAACCCCTCCGATCTACTCCAGTGAAACCCACCAGCGCCACCATCTACTTCGGCGAAACCCAGTCCAAAACCCATCCAATCACGAGGTTCAGTCCGGTCGTCGAAGTTTAGTCCGGCCGACGAGCATCAATCGCGATACCAGGTACCTTCAACTCTCTCTCTCTCTCTCTCTCTCTCTCTCTCTCTCTCTCTCTCTCTCTCTCTCTCTCTCTCTCTTCTTAGGGTGGATTTGGAGGGGCAAAAGAGTCCCAAATTCACTCGGATTAGCTAACGACAGGGTCCAACTAGGGCTAGGCAAATCCACCCGCGGGTGGATTTGTAAGATGAACAGTAAAATAGTCCGGAGGTGAAGGAGAGGTGCCAAAGAGTAGATTAGGAGTGGGACCAGGATTGCTAATAAGGGCGCTTGGTATATCCGCTCTCAAATCCCCCAGCCAAACAGGGCGTTATTATGATCCGCCCTTCCCTTATTCATCTTCGATTTGCAGCTAGCTTTTATGATTTGGACTTCCCTTGGGTTGCTCGCTCATGAGTCACGATACTTAATCTTCATATTTTTCACATGTAGCTGTTAATTTATTTTTGCTGACATGGGATTGAACCTCATGTAGGCGTTTTAGTAGAATCACTGTTATTTTTAGTATGGGAATTGATTTTATGACTGGTTCTACTGTGGCAGAGAAATATGAACCGGTTTCTGCAAAGTGGAGTATGAGGCTTGAGGCATCCGTCCGTAGATGGGTTGAGGATTGGGACTACTACGAAATTATTATTTGCATCAGGTGTTAGCAATATCCACATGAAGATAATAGTTGTACTTCAGAGCTTGATTATTTTTTCACCTAGGAGGCTAGGACAATCCTTCACAATGTTGTTCGTTTTGTAGTTTGCTGATGTTAAAAAAAAAAAAAAGAGGATGTCTGTACGATGTAGAGACAAGATCGTTGTTCATCGCATTTCATTGGGTGTCGAGCTACTATTGACACAGCGTTTTATGGTGCAAATTTGATGAAATTTATCACTTAAAGCAACGGTTTCCTTATAGCTCAATTAGTCAATGTTATACTTTCCCTTTTTTATTTCTATGGCCTAAACAGGTGAGAGTAAACTTTAAATACCCAAGAAATATTTAATGGTAGTAACGACGGGCTCTCCCACGTCGCCGTTTTGCAAAATAACGTACCCCCAAGCCTTCCCCCCTTGAGTCCTTGTTTGGCTGTCCCAATTTCCACTTCCCCGCCCAGAGCTACTCTCCCACTTGTCAACATGCCTATTTAATGTGGACAAATGTAAAGATTCTGAAGATAATACTATGTACCTATATACCTAACAATGTTAACAAGGTGCCAAAAAAAAAAGAGAGAGAGAATATAATTAATCTACTTTACATTTTGTTTTAGAAAATTATAAGGGCATAATATTTGATTTTCCCTTTAAGTGACCAAAAAGTCAGGGTTGGCCCTAGCATACATACAGTGGCGGAACCAGGAATCCAATCGGTCCTAGGCTAAATCATAATAATTTTTCTGTTGTAAGGGCTAACTTGTATAAATTTTTTATTGGGAAAATTTTTACATTTAAATTATTATTTTTCTTACTTAACCAGGGCTATAGCCCACCCCAATATACACATAGCTCCGCCCTCGCACACATATATTCCATACATCCAAAAACAGTCTATATACTTCCTCCGTCTCTTTTTAAGTGTTTTTCGAAAAGACATGCAATTTTTCGATAAAAAGGTAATTCCTTGCATATTTTTGTCAAATTTTGGTACCAAATTAAAAATCTCAATTAGTTTTTTCAATTAGTTAAAAGATGTTCGGTTTGAAAATTACGGAATTGGGGGGGGGGGGGGGGGGGGGGCACTGTCCTCGGCCGTCCGATTCTATTTTGGATGGCTTGGATGTGTTTTGATTTTTTACCGATAAAAATAAATCAAAATTAAATTAAAATTGCCGAATGGCCGTGCACAACACCGGTATATAATCTTTTGTTTGTATAATTTAATTATTCACAAAAGTCATAGTACTTTTTGCATTGAAAATAAAATATTCTCGCGATTGGCTTTTTGAAATTTGATTTGTTTTGCACCAATTTAAATTTTAAATTGGTACGAAGTAAGTGGACAAGTGGAAGTGTAGATTTGTGCTGGGAAGTGGAAATTGGAACAGCCAAACAAGGACTCAAAGGGGAAGGCTTGGGGTAAATGTTTTACCACTAAACAACAACGTGGGAGAGCCCTGCAGGCCCCCGCTATCCGCAAGGGTTAGCAGGGCCCCTAAATCCCAGTACATATGTCCTCTGTTATTCTTCAAGGAAAAAGGGGTGGAAAAAAATTTCAAAATTGGACAAATAAATTGGAACAGATGGATTATTTAGAGACTTTTGTTAGTTTTTTTTTTTTTTTTTTTGTAGAAACTTTGAATTAGTCATTCGTCTTGTCTAGAGAAATTTAAAAAGTACCAAGATTATAGAGCGAAATTGAAAGGCCATAGAAAATTGTCTTCTCTTGAGTTCTTTTCTTTAGTGAACGGTTTAGAACAAATGGTTAATCTAAAAATTGTAACATAAATCTAACAAAAAAAATGCCAAAATTTATCCCCACACACCCTGAATCAATAATAGATTCATAAATTGACGGACACTTTTCGGTAGATGTTTACGCTTAAAAATTAAATATAGGAAAGATTTTGCACGTGTGGAGGAAATTGATGTACATGGATTCAATGGGCTCTATCTATCTTATCCTATGTTGATTAGTAAAAAAAGAAAGAAAAGGGAAATATAATTATCATCCCAACCACGGATCGAGGGACCCTGTAGTGCCCCAACTTGGTAATCAATGGTTTGGATTCGCAGACGCCTTATTACCGGTAAGAAAGCGTCTGCGAATCCAGACTATTGAGAACACTTTTGGACGACTGTGGTTGGGGACTACAATGTTGTAGTGCTTTCGGGCGCTACATGGTCCATGGACCCCCAGCCACACCGTCCGACGTGGTGGTCGACACAGGTGGGTGGGCCCACCATTTCACTCACTAAAAACAAATACTCCCTCCGTCCCATAAATTAAGTCCATATTTCATTTTTTGGATGTCTCATTATAGTTGTCCACTTTAATAAGGGAAGAAGAAAAAATTAAGACCACCAATGGTGGTAGACTTGTGGGCAGGGTGCCTCACATTCCCAAGGGATACTCGGTTTCAAGTATTGCCAGTGGCAAGAGATTGTAGAGGTGCACACTTGTGCCCACACTTATGCCCACTTGTATTTAGGTGGTGCCATAGCAATGGCTTGTCCTCACAAACTGTCGGACCGTTTTTCCACCCGATTTTAGGAAGGGCTTCAATTGAGTCTTTTATGACATTCGACATCGCACCCACAAGTCCATTTTTAGAGTGGTCGCATGGAGTGACATTATGTAACAAAATCCATGAGGGCACTCTGAGCATAACATGAACAGTAGCTATGGCTCGAACCGGGCATTCCACTGGCGAGTTGGGAGCCCTTATGGTCACGCACAAGGAGGGTTGCTATAAAGTGGAGGGAAAAAGCATTAGAAGAGCATAAAAGGTAATCAATACAATTTCAAATAGTTTAATTTCGGAAACTCAAATATATTAATGGATAATGATTGTGTTTCCTTAAAAATGCTCGATATTTCAAAGAGGGCCCACTCCTGCTCGCATATTACGATCCACATAGAGAGAGAGAGAGAGAGAGAGAGAGAGAGATAACTAGAAAGCACCACTAGTTTCTAAATGGCGAAAACCCACTATTTTATACAGCACGTGTGAAAACCATAGTCATTCAAATTAAAAAAAGAACCATAAACAGTTTGCCTTTTATGTTTCAATGAAAGCGAAGGTAATGAAGATCCTCTTTTTCCTCCAAATCAGAGATTGAAGAAAGTTTAACTCCATTTTTGTGACTGGAGAAGAGATAATGAAAATCTAAATTTTTTTCTAAAACATTATAGATACCAATAATCATATAGGTAAAGAACTTTACCCTTTCTGTAAGAAAAGCAAATGAAAAACGTTTTAAATATAATCAACCCATTTATGGGTACTCAATCATCTTGTTCTAATAATTAAACCATATAAATGTAAGTCAACTAAAAAAGTTGTCAATTGAAAAGGAAATAGATAGCAAACGTATAAAGGTAGTCAATAGGTACAAAAAGTAGTTTAAATATCTTGTATCTTATTATAGAAGAATTGATTGGACGACTCTAACTAACATGATAAATTGATCAAACGGTTGTAGAGGGTGGGGGGTTTGTTATGCTTAGACATTTTCCGTTGTGTTTTATTATGTAGATTATGATGGAAATTTTCTAGAGGATTTGGATGAATAAAACTAATGCAATTGGAGGGTCCACTAAGACAACCAAAAGGTCTCACACGTGGCACATCAAATTTGGACGCGTGGGATTAATTGGAGTTGTAACTCCCCCATGATGTGATAATGATCCGAATTCATTGTGGCAGTTTCTTGTACTGATTCCTGCAAAGCAACTCAAGGGTCATCTTCTTCTAGATATTCATACATCTTCTAATACATGGTTTTTTGAGAGAGAGAGACGAGCAAGATTCTTTTCGCCAAGGTTGTCTTCGGAGGTGTTCCAAAGGTAGTAGTTCAACCATCTTATCTTGCGAGACGGACACCGATTCATCCTACATCACCCTCGGTAGGCAACGAATCTTGCTTTAAGGAGTGCGTGGTTTTCGCAGTACTCGGTTCAATTCGTTATTCAATTTGTATCTCGTACTTTGTATTTTGTTCATGTTATCTATTCTAGTTTCAGTTTTTCTTTTTCTTTCAATAGATTGTGTGGTTGACAACTAAACGAGTTTTAAGTAGGCCTCGTCACTCGTCAGTGCCTTCTTCCTTCAAGATTTTATTTTCTTCCTATTGAGTATATGCATAAATCTATTGTGGAATTCAACACTCGCTAATCCTTTTACAAGATAGCCCAAGTGAAGAAAAGGAACACAGGTCCTGGTGTATGCTTTTAGATTTGCTAGTACAACTAACTCTTTAGAGCATTCATATCCCTCCATCCATCTCTCACAACAAATACTACATTTTTAGGAGCTTCTTTTACATCAAGTGTTTGTTCATAGCTTTTACTTCTTCTTCTTTTTTTTAATAAAAAAATTAAAACAACTTAACCATTGTTACGTCGAGGAAAAAACACTACAATTACCACGCCATAAAAACTTTTCTACTCTAATGAGAGATTGAGTGCACTGAAAAGTTTATTGATGCCCTTATTGCTTCTAAATCCAGTACCTAGCAATTCTAGGTGTGTGGATCCCACCATGACTTGTGAGAAATGATGTAAGAATGGATGTATGCGCGCCTAACATTTTTGATCCACTGATATCAATTCCTTGGAAATCTATTGATTCTTTCTCACGTTCATGACACAATCACGGGTCTAGATTTTTGGTGTAACAAATTTGTTAAGTGCCCCTTGACATGCTCCAACAACCCTAACTACCACATATCTTTATGCATAGGTCTCATGTACTTGTCACATGGTGGCAAGGGGGTGTTAGGGCTTGTCCAAGAAGCCTAGTATTTTTTTTTCCCTTCATACTTCCAGGGGTACTACAAATCGAATTTTCTCATTTCTCACTACCTTGCGATGCGGTCCGAGTACTATTATATCCAATACTTCTTCGTTGCACACAAAAGGTGGTCACTTGTTTTTCTTATCATTTGGCTAATATGTTCTATTATTTTATATGGTTACAAGTTTACTTGGTTGAGTGCAGCATTGGCTTGTTTACAACAGAATTTCATAAATGCATGAGGTGGAAGCAAGGTGGTTGTTCATGACATATCATTTGGAGACAATGACTATATCCTCCAAGCCCCGAACGGGTAGAGAATTCGGGGACAAAAAAACAGTACCCAAATGTGAATAGTTGTCACATTTCAAGAAGTTGATATTGTCAAATAGAAGCCTTAGGGCCAAGCTCCCCTCAATACTCCCATCCCAACCATACCCCCCTCATGACCCCATTTTGTAGGTCTTGTGATCCGAACCGTTCACTTCATAAATCTCGGGTATTTGCAAAAACTCATTAGATCAGATATTCATAGATAGAATTCATGTTTTGCTTTACAAATTGGATCATCATTTTCAAGTTCATATTCACGGTCCATTTTATAAAAAAGACACGATTAGTTACTTTGTCTATCCATATCAGATCAAATTGATTTTTTACATATACGGTATACCTTTGTCTGATCAAAATTTACGAGGTGAACGGTTCCGATAACTGTCGTGGACCTTGTGGAACCCACAAAATACTATGTTGTTGAGGGGTGTGGTAGATGAGATCTTGAGGAGAGCTGACCCTCTAGCGCCAACCCTAATCTCGAGCTATATAATCACTCTTTGCCTAGCGCAAAGAAGGGAGTGAGAGAGGCAAGGGAGGCAAGGGAGTGAGAGAGGCATAAAAGAAGGTCCGAAGGAAAGCATTTGAGACTGTTAAGTGCGCCTATGAGCTGTTAAAAGTATTGGAGAGAGGCAATCGATCTTGAGGGTGCTTCAAACCCTTGATGAAGAGGCTAATCTCTATCCGAAGGTAATCATTCTGATCCACTTGAATTTTTGCATGGGTCTGCTAGCAAACGCCCCTATGGTAATTTGAACATTTGCCTTTGGATTTTCATATGACCTCAATTTTAGATGGTTGTGGAACCGGATTTGTGATTGTGGTTCTTCTTATCTGTTTTTTTTTTTTTTTTTTTTGGTTCAATGATACGTTCAGTCTTCAGTGCCTTCTTCCTAAGTGGTCGGAAGAAGATCACCTGGTGGGTTTCCTCTAATTCTTACACCAAAAGCATTTTGGTATTCGTTTTTTGAGGGAAATGATCGTTCACGTTAGTATTATTTGCCGGTTGGGCGTGTCTAGTACACGGACTGTGGATGGAAAATGAGACCGTGCGTTTAGTTCATTAAAGCACAGGTAGGTTACATAGTCAAGATCAAACGTACTGGGTAAAATCGCACATTTTTAGAGCATTCATGTCCCCGACAACCATCTCTCACAACGATCCCACATTTTTAGAAGCTTCTTTTTCATCTTCTAACTGTTTTTTTTTTTTTAATAACCTTCACTTTTTAGAAAAAAAGGAAAAAAGAAGTAGAAAACTTTTCCATTACCACGTGAGAAAAAACTTTATAGTTACGATGTGAGAAACACTTTTCTACTCTAATCAGAGACGGAGTGTAGAGAAAAGTTTATTGACGCCCATATCACTCTCTAGTATCCTCTCATATCAATTCCTTGGAAATATTATTTCTCACAATCACGACACAATTGTGGGCATAGACTGTTGGTGCAGAGAAATTTTTAAGTGCCCCATGACATGCTCCAACAACCCTAACTACCGGTTACCACATATCTATGTGGATCTCCTGTACTTGTGATGAGTCATATGCATGGTGGTGGTAAGGTGGTGTTAGGGCAAGCCCTAGAAGCTGGATTTGGGGTGGCTGCTGTGCAGCCACCGCACAGCACCTGCTGTGCACCATCCGAGCCGTCCGTTGCTCGGATGGACGGCTCAGATTTCATCTTGCACGCACGGCAACGAACGGTTTGGATGCAAAGGTGCTGAGGTGAAATTTGGGCCGTCCATCCGAGCAACGGACGGCTCGGATGGTGCACAGCAGCTGCTGTGCAGTGGCTACACAGTAGCCACCCCGTGTCCCTAGAAGCATAGTATTTTTTCCCTTCAAACTTCGGCTACTATGAATTGAGATTTCTCATTACGCGGTGATATGTTCGTGAGTACTGTCATATTCTATATCTACTTCATCGTTGCACACACAAAACCTTTTTTTGGAGCCACCCGTGAGTGGTTACTTGTTCTTCTTGTCATTTGGGTAATATGATTTTATTGTTTTATGTATTTACAGGTTTATTTGGTTGAGTTCAGCGTTGACATGTTTACAACAATGTTGTATACATGCATGAGGTAGAAGCAAGATCGTTGTTCATGGCATTTCATTTGGAGATAATAACTATATCCCCTCAAGTGAGTTTTACTTTATTTAGCATGAATATCCATGTCCTTAGGCTTTTCCAACTTTATTTAATACTTTGGTTTGCAATACTTCGTATAATCCTTGATATCGTGAAAATGCTAATTGACATTTTATGTTAAAAAATCTTGCGTGACTCTGATATATACATTTGGCTATCATTCAAGCTGGAGCCGATTCTTTATGACTTAACAGTAACTAATTTGAAATGTGAGAGGTAGAGATGTAAGACCTATATTTGTATGTAGTTTGCCTTAACACAAGATATTCAAGAATATTATAAAGTTAGTCGGAGGTTGTTAATGTTGAAGGCATTGTGTTGATAAAAAGGCATAGTTTCTCTTGAAATAGTAAATCTAGAATATAGTTGACATGCTCTAATTGTACCTTTCATTTATTGAAAATGCTAATCAGCTTTGCAATTAATCTAGGCAATATGTAGAAGGTTTATAAACCATACCGCTTCACATATACCTTATGTGCAAGTCAAGCCTATGTATCATAGGTGTGGAAATAATATTCACAAAAGACTAGTTTAAGATATTTGAAATATAACAACTTGAGGCAAGAGAGGTGGGCACCGTCATTGCAAATCTGACAGCCTATGGAATTTTATTAAACTCAATTGCACATTTCAAGGCTAAATAATTAAATAGCACTGCAACTATCGGGAAGAGGATTTATGTCATTGCGCTTTGGAATCAATGTTTTGGAAAGCGGACCGGCCAGTTCAACTAGTAGAACCATCAATTGTACGTAGTATGGTCCGGTCCGGTCTGAATTAACCAGAGAAGCGCTATTATTAAACAACTGGTCTCTTTAATGAAAAAGGGTCAAATATTGCGGTTAAACCATCAACCCGTGCAAGCCCGTCCACAAGTCGACAGAACCAGAAGAATAAAATTTTCAACTGATCTGAAGGAAATATGTTGATCCCATTTTGGAAGTAGTGCTAATTAATGAATGCTAGCTGTCAGTGGGAGGCTGCACTCGTGCAGCGCTTAAGCAAGCATCCTTGTGCACCTACTTATTTTGGTAAGCATTTATACACCGATGTCGGATTCACTTAAAGCGGAGAATGTGTCTTTCTTGAACATTTCTCCTCTTTTCATTCAAAATATGTTTACATACATTTGAAACATTTTTTCATAAATATATGCATTATATATTTTAAATTTGCGTGTGTTGTATATCATTAATACTATTTTATAGAAATATGACATCATGGTTCAACTCCGGTTCAACCGCGGTTGAAATGGTGACCCGTCCACTCGGTGCCTTTTCTAGTGCGCTCGCCTGTCTAATTTTTGAAACATTGGTTGGAATAGAAGCTTGCCTGATGTGTGTCCATGCATCTATATTATGTCACGTCACAATTAAGAAGGATCCGAGCACAGACTTGTCCAACTGATCTGTGCCTGCGTGTTGCACCTGAAGTCTGCATTGCTAGGGTATCGATTGGTGATCGCTTGATTCGCCTTCAACTTATGGCGTTTTGATACCTACAGGGCATATATTCAATTGGTTGTTTGGTCAATTGCCGCCCCCTTCTCCCCCTCTTCATGTTGGAGCAGTGTTGTCTATGTATCCTGTGTGTGTCCATTGAAGGAAAAAAAAAAAGGACATGGCCAAAGGCATGTCTATGTACCAGTTGTTCAGGATGCTAGTGTGTGAGCTAGGTCAGCATGGAGTGTTGGTGCTTCTTAGCGGGTAACAATAGGATCACAGGACTTTTGATAAATTTGATTTAGAGAAGAAGCATGATGTTTGCCACATAGATCTTTTCGATATAGACATCTTATTCCCTTCGAAAGATTTTGTGGGCAACTCACTTCTTTTGTGCTCTTTGCTTTCATGGGAAGTCTGAATGAATCTCTAAGCCTTTCCTTACATCTCTCTTGCAGCTATACTTAGTTAGATTTTTATATATGTTACAGTGTTGTGGTTTATTTTGTCATTCCTTCTTAATGATTAAATTCCTAAGAGTGTTCCGAACGTGGCAGTATTTATACTGAAATGTTAGATTCTTAGGACCAACACTTTGAGATCACCGTTATTAAGCCCGGTCTTATCAAGCAATACACTATGGGAAACCAGGTGGAATTTTTTTTCAACCTCTCTACGTTAATAAGATGGTCAAGATCATTTGAAGATTGTTGTTTATGTCCTCGTGAGTTTTGTGCCATTGATCACTTTGGTTGCTTGTTCTTTTTAACCAATAAGGCTAATAACTAATAGCAAACTTTAAAGTCTTTATCTATTTCCAACGTTACCAATGAAGCAAATGGGTGCACTAGTTAACATATGCGCTACTCGAGTATCCACACTTCTATATTTACTGGTTTACAATCTAGAAAGAAACTAGTACGTTCCAAAGTTTTCAGGGGCAAAAGCGCAAGGAGAGGCTATTGACCTCATGAGAGGCGAAGCATAAGATTCAAGGCATCGAGGCTTAAGCCTATGCAGTTTTGTATTTTTTATTTGTAAACCATAAAATTAAATGAAAATACCATAGAAAGGGTGAGTATGGGCCATACAAAGGTGCCTTACTTAAAATAGGAAAATATAGTTCACAACAAGCATCATAAAGCATAAAAACATAGTGGATTAAAAGAATCTCCAATGTCATAGCTAGAGCCTAGAATTGAATGGCTAAATGGTAGTTTTTGATAAAAATAGGACCCACTTATGGATTGCTAAGTAATCATTAACTTACTGAGTAAATGGACACTCCAATGGACTAGCTAAACTTTATAAAATGAAAATAATAGCAACTACAATATATTTTTTAAGCTTCAGTGGCAATAGGATTAGGGAATAATCAACCTAAAATATTTGTCGAAGCAAAGCAAGGTAAGTAGGTGATGGAAAAGGGAAGCAAAGGAAAGTAATATATAACCTCCAAACCTTTTCTTTGTAAACGGATTACTAGAGCTCTATCACCGAACGTATAGATTTTTTCCCCAACATAATTGTTGGAACACGACATTTTTTTATACTATTTTATCACAAAAAATCAAAACACAGTTCTCTATCTAAAAAATGAGCCAAAAAAAAATTAATGAGTACATAAATAGGTGGCCAAATGTATAGTGTCAGTGGCGGAGCTACCTTATGGCCAGTGTGGGCACAGGCCCACACTGGATTTTGGGTTTTTTTTTTTTTTTGTAGAAAAATATGTTTAAGTTTCAATTGATACATCACTTTTGTATATGAAAAATTATTGAGTGCTCTTGGGGCACCACCGCATGGTGTTATAAGGTCATTCTCCTACATATATTTATATGAGACTCAAGACTAATAGTATATGATAATGAAGGCAGATAAAAAAATGATGGAGAAGGATGTTAGACCACCAAATGGCGATGCGCCGATGCCTCAAGATCACTAAATAACTAAGTACTCATAAACAAGATTCAATACATTGAATTTTTGCCTCAAATCAAGGCATGCATGTTAGATTCTTACAAAATATACTAGATCTTTTTTCCACAACAAAAATTGTGCCCATACTGGTATGATTTTCTGCCTACACCACTGTAGAGTGTTATAGCGAAGTAGTACCGTGAGGGAAGGGTGAAAAGAACCCCCATCGGGGAGTGAAATAGAACATGAAATCGTAAGCTCCCAAGTAGTAGGAGGAGCCCGGGGCTCTGGTAGAAGGGGGCCGAACTTCACACTTTCGTGTTCAGAGCATTGTTCGAGTGAGTAGGCAGCGCCTACCAAGCTAAGCTTTCTTGAAGAGGCTGGACTTACCAATCCTACAGCCTACGGGTATTACCCCATCGACGCCTGAAACCAATCAATCGGTGCAGTTCCTTTCTTTCCAGGTAAGCTAAGTCATAGCCGAACCGGTCCCCGTGAAGGGCTTACTTTAGGTAGGACTTGAGACTTGATCACATGTCGATGATCCTACGGGGGTTCTCCGCAAACCGGGGAATCCCCCTTAACTAAAGCAGGAAGAGCTCCCTTTCTTTAGGCTTGCCCCATACCTTTCCTCGAAGAGTCTTCTCAAACCTAAAGGAATGAAGAGTCCAGCCCCTTTATGAAGAAGTGAAGCAAGCGAATGTAACCTAGCTCCCCTCTGGATCAGGTTCTCAATGGTGAGGACGATACTGCCTCAAAATCAATCTACATGCGGGTTCTCAAAAAGTCAATTAGGTTGATGCTCATTGGAAAAAGATCACATTGTTGCTAAGCTGCCTCATTATCTGCCTGACCATCACTTTCTCAAAAACCACTGGTGAATGACAACGGAGGCGAGGTGATGAACTTTATATGAACCGGTCAGTTCGGCATGATGAGTGAGGTCGATCTCTGTGGGTCTTCCTCATTTCTGTCCCACCCTCCGCCCTTAGGCTTGTAACGACAGCAAGAGTTAAAGATCTTTTGTGCTCCTTGTTTAGGCCCTCTTTCGCAGTCAAAGTGCCTATGGTACCAGTTCATATTTGCTTACCTGAAGCTCATGTAGAGGCACCTCCGGCAGGACCCGTCATTTTTTTTTTTTTAGCGATAGGCTAATCACCTAATTTTTCTTGTCCATTGGAGTTAATTTTTGTACATTTACTAGCTAAAATTTTAGCCATTCACACTATTGATTATTTCATTGGGTCCATTGGAGATGCTCTCATAGGTCCGTCCCACCTTTAAAAGTACTCTTAGTTGTCTAGGAAATACACGTAAACCGTCCATCTTCGCTCCAACAACTTTTAATGAACCACCTCTTTACTTCAAAAGAACCCAATTCTTTTAATGTGTTCACCTTCATCATTTGGGTGAACAAGGCATCAAAGCGTGCCCAATAGTAAGTCTCCGACGGATGGGCAAACCCCTTTGGGTTTTCTCTTTCTCCGCTTACAAATCAACGCCTAAAATTGTGTTTGTTGCGCCTCGCCTCAAGGCAAGCACCAGAATCACCTTTGAAACTTTGGGACTTTGAAAGCTAAAGGAACTATTTTGAATTTCGTGTTAACAGCTCAAACAATAGATCAAGTTGGCTCAATTACAAGATGAATACAATTCTGATGAAGACAAAAAGTGTAGGATAATGAGCCATTCTTGCTGGGGAATGTGTCCTTGTCCTTGTGACCACGTGTCGCACCTAGCCTATATCACTTGGCATTTGCACTTTATGAGCAAGTACTTACTTATTTTTCATCCTACACTCATTGCAATATTAGTAAATACACGACCACATTACGATGTCCTACCTAGGTCTCTACACCTTGGTTTATGGTAACCGTATCCTCATTCATTGTTCATACATGTTGGTTACTACCCTCATTCATTATAAAGTAGTTGAAGCCTATGGTGGAACTTTAACTAAAGCTTATTTCCTCATGTTGTGTTGTTTTTTTTTTTCTTTTTTTTTTTTATGTTGAATAATTACGAGGTGATGAGGGCTAACATGGTAAGTTGTCAATCATGGCTAACTTGATAAGTTGTCAATCAAGGCATTTTAGAAGAAATAAAATAAAGTGACTACATATGAAAATAACATCCCGAGTTTGACAAGCGAAATAAATGAACTGTCTTTTCAGAAAGTTAGCTGCAATTTATGCTTAATTTACCTTTGCCTTCTTCCTTGTTATTTTGGATACATTTAGATTCCACAACAACTTCGATATTTAGTGTATAACTTTATATATGTATTTCTTTTTTTGGTGCTATTGTTTTTGTTTATGAGTGAAGTTATTCTCTTTGGATTCATTTCTCATCTTGATTATATAGGTACTAGTGTCTGGGGCACACGCGATGCGTTTGCAAGTGGTGAGGAATGACATCAAATCCATATGCATATGGCACCGTTGGAAGTGGAAAAATTTAACAAGAAAGCATAATAAGCAATGCAGTTGTGGCGCACTTTCGAAAGGTCAATTAACAGGTGTGCATTCATAAATTATCTTACTATCTTAGCCACTATCCCACACAATCGTCTATAGTAAATTTTCCTTTTTGAAGTTCAAAGGAAAAAAAAAACGTAAAGCAAATAAAGAAAGAGGAAAGAAAGGGAACCTCTTAGGAGACAGTTGTGGCGCATTCCTCAGACTACGCTATGAATTAACTCAGAGAGGAGGAAGTTCTCTGGTTTGAGAAAGACATTGCATTCGCCTAAATAAAATATTTGAAGGGAACGTGATTCTGTGGTTCAAGAACGACATTGCATTCGCCTAAACAAAATATTTGAAGGGAACATGATTCTCTGGTTCGAGAATGACATTGCATTCGCCTAACATAATATTTGAAGGGAATGTGAGCATGGTAGCTAGAGTGCAAAAGATTTTACATTTATCACCCCTGGTAGATAGTTCTTGTAGTTGTAAAAGAGCTGTTGAAATGTGTTTCGGGGGGCAATTTTCGAAAATACTTTTGTGACACCGCTTCCTTTCTATATCATAATAGATTCTAATTCTTTGTGATATTGGTAGTTATTATCAATTTACTTGGCATTTCGACATGATTTAATCTGAATAATTAATTTCATGGAAGTTGGTGTGTCAAGTGTTATGTTCACCATTATTGGATTATCCAATTCACTGAAAATTATTGCTCTACACATCAAATGGGACAACTCCGTATACTTCCTCTCACATTGTCGTATGTACTCTTGCCGGACCTTAGTTGCAAGATCCTTCTAAAATGGGTGCGCTCCCAAGATGGGAGCTCGAATCAGCGCTCCCAAGATGGGAGCTTGATGGGAGCTCGCTCCTAACTAGGATGGGGGCTTATCGGGCCATTAAAACAATTATTCTCATACTTTAAAGTTTAAAGAGTGTGTAAATAAGAATATGAAAATCATATGAGTCAAGAAGTTTTGCAAATTGAAAATATCTAACTTCTAAAAATTTTACCCTTTAAGAGAGGGAAAATACTTAATAAGTATCACTTTTCCTTCAATGGTTAAGTATTTAAAGATATTTTGTATACATATTTAAATATGATCTATATACGCTCCTTAAGCGCTCCCAACCTTGGGAACTTCTAGGTGTCTCCGCTCCCCTGCACCCGCTCCCGCTCCCGTCCCCGCATCCGCTCCCACTTCGTGCAACTAAGTGCCAAGCTTCGTAAAACTCCGTATCGTTGTCCAATTCAATGTACCATATTTTGTTTGGGGGTAGTTATCGTTATAACTATGATATGAGATGCGGTTGATACAGTACTAAAGCTTCAATGCGATGGTTATACCATGTCATCACTTGGTATATCCAACCAATCACAAACTACCACGTAGTGTGAACCCGTTATGTGAATGCAACCAACTCATACAAATCAGCCTACTCACTACAACATCTTTAGAGTGGGAATCGTTACACAAACATCATAATTTGTGCTTGGTTAATGATGCCATGTGTCCATGATGACGTGGTAGCATCATTGATTCATGATCACTTATCACCATGGTAATGAACTTTTTCTGCCTCCTCGGGAAAACTTTGTTACAATGGTGATATCACCTCATCATTGCATGTGATATCACCATCTAATAAAATAATAACTCATGAGATTGTGAACGCTACTCTTCGAACATTACTACCAAGTCCAGTCACATTTGCACAATGGAGTTTATCGTCCATTCCGGGAAGTTCACTATTGGAAGGTGATGCCATTTGTTAATGATGACAAGAATTCACCATTGTGAGGAACTCTCCCCTATAATTTAACTTTCACCTCCCCATTTTACTCTCGCAAAACCTCTATTTTTCATCGAGAAAGGATGCACTCTCTATATGCATACACACACATATAGACATATTAATAGATAGATACTCCCTCTGCACCAGAATTTTAGTCCCTTTTTGGGATTCCGACATTGTAAGGGGACACAATCATTACTCTACCAAATATGTAAGTTCCAAATTTACCTTCCTTTATGAGTTGCAATGATTACTTTTTGAGACTCATTACATGTTTCCCTTCATTTTTGGATTTGAATGTGAATGTGAAGATGATGGATAAAAAAGGAAATGACTATTTTTGGGACCTCCTAAAAATTAAAGTGGACAAATATTTTGGGACATCCAAAAAAGGAAAGATGGACCAAAATTATGGAATGGAGGGAGTAGATAGGTATGTTATCCCTACGTCTCTCACTTTCCATCCAGTTATCCATGGAGGTTTCTTATTTATCAGTTGAAAAGGCGAATCAAGTCTGGTTCGTCTGTGATTCTGGTATATAAGGCAAAATGCAGATTTATTGATATTATTACAAGTTTTGCGCCTCCATGCATGCATAGAGTCTTGCGCTTGTAATCTTTGGTGGTATTGGTTTAGGGGTTTACGAAGCATTGCTTTGCTTATTAAGTTGGCGTCCGCCATATTTGTTTTCCTCAGTTTTGGTTTCATTCTGTTTTATGCATATTGGGCCATCTCTCTTTACACTCTGCAGCATTAGAACAACTTCTCATATTATTTTTGGCCTTAGGTGTGTGTGGAGTTATTTGAAATAAGATGGGGAATCCATTTTCACTTATTCATTCGGGTTTTCGATAAGCAGAACAATGAAATTTCATTCTTAAAAAATAAAGAAACCGATTCTCCGCTCATGTATTCATCTTGTTGCATTCTTTAGCAAAGGCCATTTTTTGATGTTTCTATTCGTGTTACGTATTTATAGATAATTCTTTGGTTGGTAGAGCATGTCTCATTCACTGTATGAACCCTTATGTCTCTTGTTTATTTTATCAGATTTCGGTGGTCGGATGTTTGTAATGTTTTTCCTTCTTCTTTGGGCATGTTAATTTGTTTTTCTTTCTTCTTTGTACTTCTGAAATTAGGGGCGGCGAGCATTTACAAAGTCATGCTATTGTGCATTCATTGATATGCCTACTAACCCACACCTTGTTTAGCTTTTTTACAAAATTAGATTTCTATCTATCTTTCTTTTTTTTTTTGAAGTTCATTTGCGAGCCCTTTTTGTACTTTAGAGTTGGTAGTTTGTTTCAATCTGTGCTTATAATTCTACTTCATAATTAAAGGTTTGTTTAGCTAGTCTAATGGCTATTGTTTCACCTTAGTTGAACAAATCTTACGTTTTGGCATTTGATTTTCTTGTATTTCCTTCAAATGGATGGAAATGATTGTTTTCATTACTGCATGTCCTAGATGGTGCTTTTGAAATGGTATGTGCCCACAGAGAAGTTATAAAAGTAGGGTCCTCTTAAATAACAATGGTTATATTTAAATTTCATTTTCCTTCTGGATAGTTCTGACCTTTTTCTTTTTTTTTTTGTGATCATCCCCATCATGATGCGGGGAAACTTCGTCTTAGTGAGTAGGAGTTTATGCCTCTTACAAGGATTTTGATCCAACCTCTCTTAGTCTGTTTTCATTTTGTGATTGTATGGAGTATGATTACTTATAACTTATTCTTTATGTAACTTAATTAAGGACGCCTTAGAGAATTGTGGTTGAGGTTTAAAATGGAGTATGGATTAGGGCTCAATAAGCTTTTCTATCACAGGTTTCTCGAGATTAGGAGCATAATCAACCCTATTATCAACCTCACGCTCCGTATCATAGAAGTACAACTGTAAAAATGCTGGAGCACCATCCAATGGAGAAAGACCATTGATGTGATGATATAGCTGGCCCTGGGCACGAAATTTGTAGATTCCTGTATGATTCGATTTGCACTAAGTATCAAGTGTCAAAAGTAAATTACGAAACAAAATAGAAGCATGCATTTGATTTTTTCCCGAACATTGGTGCTTCTTCATAATATTCCACAAAATGAGACACCGTCAACCAAACAAGTTTTCAGTGCCTTGCGAATTGGATCCAGAAAACATATTCTCAGCCAATCATGGCCTCATAAATATCTTCCTAAAGTATGATGAAGATCCAAATGAAACTTAAAGACTAGTGGCCAGGTTTGCAACTGCAAGTCCAAAGTGTGCATACTCTCAGCTGGATTAATACTTAGCCTTTATTTACCTAATCAAATGCTAATAATACATGCCCAACTAGTCCATCAAAGAAATAACAATAATGTAGTCAATGTGGAAACAATTATAATTCACAGATTCCTATTATCTGTATATACATCCATATATCTAAAACCAAATAACTGATAAATTCAATGAAAAAGTTAGGAATAAGTGAAGAGATGAGAACAAACAATATTATTTTTTAACCATTTTCAAGTCTTATCATTGATGTTAAAACAATATTATCCAATCGGAGTCGCCACTGACCGTGGATGGCGATGTCCTACACCAGCATGTGATACCTTCATACCTTTAAATAATTGGTAGTTTTGAACTTTAGAAAAACATTCGAATTGTAGCTAAAAGAAGTGATAAGGTGGACTTTTTTTTGTCTTATATGTGAGAATCAATATCGGGAGATGGGATTTCTTGTAAATGAATATATTCGCAATTCAATTGTTAATTCTGTCTATGTCAGATTTACCTGTCTGGAGCGAGAGCAGCTGCCAAAGCTTGCTTATACTTTGAGTGTCGTCCTACGGGACCCTTAAGCTTGCTTTGCAGACTACACTTGCTGCTACCATCTGCACCAATACATACAGTTTACATAAATACTGAGATACTTTTGCTACCTCTCAGATTGTAGCGCTCTGTTGGTGCTTATTTTCATATGAAGAACAAGCTGTATCTCCAGCTGGGATGCTTTTATCCCAACCTCAGTACTCAGTTGTTTTGGTTGCAGCTTCTCCAGGATTCCTTATCATGGAGAAGACTGAAAATAATGGATGGCATAACACTTACCTCTTGGGTTTCATGGAAGTTCTTGGATTCTTCTCATTCTATAAGATTCCTTGGGGGATCTAATTAACTTTTATGTAGGAGCTTACACTAGGATGCTCCTTTTTCCTGTGTATTCTCCAATCTCGACCTTCTTTAACTTTGGAAGGCGTATAGTGTCCCCTAAAGGCACTTCTATTTTCTATGTTCTTGAATTCAAAATTTATGTTGTGGAATTTTTGGACTATAAAATGTTCATGTGACCTATTGTGTATCTTACAAGTATTTGTGTAGTAATTGCAAGGCTTGCAACCTTTATTGAAAGCAATTTTATCCTTATTCAGTTCATTAATATCTTCCTTTCTATTATGGCACGTATGAAGACTCTTCTGGTGGTTCTGCTACTCAGGCTGAAAAGGAGGAGGTTGATTCACGCTCCATATATGTTGGTAATGTAAGGGTTCAGAATCATTTTCCTTGTTTCAGATCATATGCGATACATATAAGGGTTTAGAATCCTTTTCCGTGTCCTAGGTCTTTTCTTGCTACTTGTTACCCTCTTACAAACTCAAGTTGTCCTTTTTGTTGCAAGCTTTTGCTCTAAACCCATTGCAATGAGTACATGGCATTGCATAAACGGTTATGCTTTTTGGTTGGAAGTAGTAGAAGTGAGTGGCTATGCTTTTTGGAGGCTGTTATGATGCAATGGGCCTGCTAATGCTCCTAGCAGTATTTTCTTGTATAGGCTACTTATCAATGTTTTCAATTATAAGATGGTTGTCTGGTGCTAGGCCCTTCCTTTGCCTTAGTTCTTTTGCAGTTGCTTTCCCTCTAGAGTTCTGCCATATTTGAAAAGTAAACTTAATTTCTTATTTTTTGAAATTGTGGAATGTGTGTGCTACTTGTAACTCGGTCAAAATTTATATTCCAAGTCTGTATCCATTCTTAGTTGGCATATACTCCTAAATCATCTATTTTCGCCGTGAGAAAACATTGTTCGGTATGAATAGTCATTTTTCTCTTTGCTACTATGAAAACCTCAGGTAGACTATGCATGTACCCCAGAGGAGGTCCAACAACACTTCCAATCCTGCAGAACAGTCAACAGGGTGACAATTTTGACAGACAAGTTTGGTCAACCTAAAGGATTTGCATATGTTGAGTTTGTTGAAGTTGAAGCAGTTCAGAATGCGCTTCTTCTGAATGAATCAGAATTGCACGGTCGTCAGCTGAAGGTTCATTAACTTGTTTGATATCCATTAACAACTTATGAGACATTGGGGTTGATATTTTAATGATAGATTTTGTTCTCTAGGTTTCTGCAAAACGAACTAATGTTCCTGGGATGAAACAATTTCGAGGGAGACGTCCCCACCCATATTTTGGGTTTCCTCCCCGGAGGCCATATATGCCTGGTCCAGCTTTCTATCCTACATACGGATATGGGTAAGCTATAGATTGTCTGGTTCTTTTTGGTTGCTGGATTCATGTTTTCTTTTCCCTCCTACTCTCCTTGGCACTGGAATAGAGCTTTTAGTGCCATGATAGTTGGAAGACCGTATGCCTATGAGATTTGAAATATTAGAAGGGAAAGTGTAATGCTGGCAGTGATTTGATGTTACTAGGTTCATTAATTCATCTTTAACATGCAAACTCTCTGTTCATCATATGCCGTACAACTAAATGACTCAATTATTGTCTTTGTTTTCTGAGTTCAATATAACAAAAATAAAGTGCAGATTTTTGGAAGCCTATATTATAACATTACTTCGTCCTTCGATCATCCCTCGTGACAAAAATCACTTCTGTAGTTCAAAACATTTGGATAGGCTCTCTGATCATGAAGGGTGGAGATTTGGGGTACAAATAGATGAGCGCAAGACTTCAGAGTATAAACTATAAGCATTTTTTCAGTTACCTTATTATGATCCGCCCTTCTCTTATTCATCTTCGATTTGCAGCTTTTACGATTGGGACGTCCCTTGGGTTGCTCGCTCATGAGTCACGATACTTAATCTTTGTATTTTACACAAGTAGCTGTTAATTTATTTTTGCTGACGTGTGATTGAACCTCATGTAGGCATTTTAATAGAATCGCTATTTTTTTTTAGTATAGGAATTGATTTTGTGACTGGTTCTACTGTGACAGAGAAATATGAACCAGTTTATGCAAAGTGGAGTATGAGGCATGAAGCATCCGTAGATGGGTTGAGGATTGGGACTACTACAAAATTATTATTTGCATCAGGTGTTGGCAAAATCCATGTGAAGATAATAGTTGTACTTCGGAGTTTGATTATTCCTTCGCCTAGGAGGCTAAGACTATCCTTCATAATGTTGTTGTTCGCGTTGTAGTTTGCTGATGTTAACAACAAAAAAAAAGATCTTTGTATGAGATAGAGACAGGATCGTTTCTCATTGCATTTTATTGACGGGTCAGTTTCCCTCAGTTTGTATCGTTCTCATCCAATGTAATGTGCATTGAATGTTGATTGGGTATCGAGCTATTATTACTTCAACGACGATTTCCTTATAGCTCAATTAGTCAATGTTATACTTTCCCTTTTTGATTTCTATAGCCTAAACAGGTGAGTAAACTTTAAATACCCAAGAAATGTAGTAACAATATGTCCTCTGTTATTTTTCGAGTAAAAATGGGTGGAGTGATCAACTGGTTTGTGCTGGGAGCAAGAGTGTGATAGGCTGATATTGATTTCTGGCTAAGTAACCTTAAAGATATTGGCCTAAAATCTTATCTCCCTCCACCTCTCAGATTTCTTGCCTCCTTGTGGAAGCTTAGAGAAGTTCAGTTAGATAATTGGTGTCATTGCTAGTTGTTTCGGTAATGATAACTGCCACAGGGAAAATGAGCAACTTATGAATGGGATTGTAAATCGTGGCAAAAATTAAGTAAAAATTATTTGAGCTTTGAACTATTTTAAAACTCCATGGCATACGTATTTTGGAGGTAATGCTTCTTTCTATTTTATGAGAAGATTTACTTTTGCTAGGTTTTCCCTTTTTTTAGGATGTTCAAACCGTAAAGAATACATCAGATTTTGAATTGATTCATTGTCGGTGTCGGTGTAGCTCTCTTGCCGGTTTGGTAACTAAACAAACACTTACTAGGTATCTCTTACCTACGGCTTAGCCGCTTAAATCGCCTATGAAAGATTATGGTTCTCGGGAGCTAGCCATTCTTCATAAAGAGATTGATTCGGAGATGCTTTTTATTTCGATTCGACTCTGACTACCTCTCAACAATTATATACTATATTTGTTGAAGTAATTTCAATTGGGTAATAAATATGAGCCTAGTCTAAATTTTTTCGTTATTTCATTAATTTGTTCAAACTGAATCTGGAAAATATTACATGGATTACAACCTTCATAGTTATTGCTTCATTAATTATTTTCAAAGAAAATCTGTGAAGAATACATCAGATTTTGAATGAATTCATTAAAAGGATTATATACTATACTATATTTGTTGAAGTAATTTCAATTGGATAATAAAAACGAACCTAGTCTGTGTTGGTCAATTCCGTTTATTGTTTCATTAATGTCGTTCAAAGTGAAACTGGAAAATATTACATGGATGACAACCTTCATATTTATTGTTTCATTAATTTTTTTCAAAGAAAATCTGTAAAGAATACATGGGATTTTCAATGAATTCATTAAAAGGATTATATACTACTCCCTCCGTCCCTTTTTAAGTGATTCACTTGGGAAACGTGTATTTTTGCGGACGTTTAAAAATGTACTTTCGCATATCGTTTTTAAATTTTTTTTTTTTGCACCAAATTAAAGTACTCAATGAGCACTATAATTTGGTATAAAACAAATTAAAAATTTATATAGAGAAATACTCCCTCCGTTCCTATTTGTTTGTCCCACTCTCTCTCTCTTGCCTTTTTTCAAATCAAAATTAAGTACTTCTGTGTATCATTTTTCAAATTTTTTGCCACCGAATTAAAGTACACGAAGAGTACTTTAATTCGGTGTAAAAAATTTAAAAAATGATACACAAAAATACTTTATTTTTTATTTGAAAAGTGGCACGACTTTTCGTAGTGGACAAACAAATAGGAACGGAGGGAGTATGTTTTTTAGGAGTTTGAAATTGCACATATTCCCGTATGGATCACTTAAAAAGGGACGGAGGGAG
Organism: Vaccinium vitis-idaea; assembly: GCA_963854785.1. Classification (NCBI taxonomy): domain Eukaryota; kingdom Viridiplantae; phylum Streptophyta; class Magnoliopsida; order Ericales; family Ericaceae; genus Vaccinium; species Vaccinium vitis-idaea. The sequence continues at coordinate 7,924,287 of OY978220.1, forward strand.
TATATTTGTTGAAGAAATTTCAATTGGGTAACAAATATGAACCTAGTAATTCCATTTCAAACCACATTCTCTCTCTCCCCCCTTTTCAAAATTCAAACAACATTTTCTCTCACTACCTCCTCTCCTTCCCCCTCTGAAAGTCGAAGGACCATAAAGAATGGGCACGGGAACAGGAACGCACTAGTATATACACAGTTAGGATCTAGTCAGGGATCCCTGACTTTGTTAAAATACGGACCTCCCCTCTCACATCCATATTTTGACTGTTTTATGAAAAACTACTCGAATCAAGCACTTTTCGGCCATTTTTTTTTTTGCCGATTCTTCATGGGTACCCTTAAAAACATGTTTTAAACACAATGAGCAGTTCGGATCATCAAATTTTGGCCAGAAACTATGAGGTCCACATTTTAATAAAGTATGGATCCTGATATTTATCCTGACTATACATTTATCAGCGCCTCATTTTCTATTAGTTGTCACATTTCAAAACATTCTTGATTTGGGCATAGCCTTAGCCCTAATTTTGACTTATATAACCGGATTCAGAGTCACAAGTGCAATCCTTCATCATCTCAACGGTCTACAAGTATTTTTCAACGGCTCGATTTTGTTAACAGACTTTTCCTAAAAAAGTGTTTTTTTTTTTATAATTCTAAATCAGTAAGTATCTAGTGAATGGTTAGAATGTTGTAATGCACGGGCAACAAGTCCCAGCTGTGCACTAGGTGCATGGCACCGTGCTATGCACCCCATCCAGCCGTCTGTTGCTAAAATGCATGGCTCAGATCAAATCCAAGAAACGGACGGCCGGATGGGTGCATGACATAGTGTCATGCACCTAGTGCACATCAAGGCCCCAAATCCGCAATACACCCAATAAGTCTAATGGCACACTATTTGGGACACACCCCAGCCACACCGTCCAACGTGGTGATCCACATAAGTGGGTGGGCCCACCATTTCACTCATTGAAAATAAATACTTACTCCATCTTATAATTTTGGTTCATATTTCCTTTTTTACATATCCCAGGTCCAATTTGATTAGTCAAGGGGGAAAATTGTTCTATTGCCTTTTTTGCACTTTATTCATATAGTCAAAGTCAAACTTGGGAGTATTATTTTGAAAGTGATGATTGTGTTTCCTTAAAAATTCGGGTGAAAAATTCGGATTTCACCAAAATTTTAAGACGGAGCGACTACAAAAACGTTCAAAAGCCCACTCCCACGTTACGATTCAGAGAGAGGGAGAAGAGAAGTAGACGACGACCAGAGGAGGAGAAGAAGATTACCAAGAGAAAAAACCGCTTGGGATGTTCTAGAGCCCTACTTGGCGGAAGATGCAGACAAGGAAGAGGAGATTAATCTCTGTAAAAAGGTAATCATAATCTTTTTTCTATTTCATTTGTACCTTTTGGACTCCCTTCCATTTTTATCAATTTATTTGCTTTGGGCGTTCAACTGGCCCCAGTTTTAGAGTTGTGTAACCAAATTGTTGATTTTGTTATTCTTTAGCTTCTGGGTTTTTTTTGCCAAGTGGTGGTTTGGATTTTGGGGGATGATGGGAAAGAAGGGTGGGGTTTGGGAGTAGGTCTCTTCGGTGCCTTCTTGGTTGGATATTTATTTTCTTAACAAGATAACCCAATGGAGAAGGAACATAGGTCCTGGTGCATGCTTTTAGATTTGCTAGTACAACCAATTCTTTTACAACAAATCCGGTATTAATGTCGCTTCTTTGACATCTTCTAAGTGTTTGTGAGAAAATTTTATTGACCCCGTTATTGCTTCTAGTTCTAGTATTCACTAATATCAATTCCTGGAAACTATTGATCATGTCTCATGACACGATCCCGCGCATAGAGTGTTTGTGCAGCAAATTTGTTAAGTGCCCTTTATCATGCTCCATCATCCCTAACCACCACATATCTGTGGGTCTCATGTACTTTTAATGAGTTATACACATGTTGGTGGGAAGGGGGTATTAGGAAGCATTATATCTTTTCCCCTTCATACTTCCTGGGATTTTGCAAATTGAGATTTCTCATTACCTGGTGATATGGTCATTAGTACTGTTGTATACATATCCAATATCTACTTTGGAGTTGCCCATTAGTGTTTACTTTTCTTGTTATCATTTGGCTAATAATTATCAAACTGAGCCTTAAGCCCCAATTAATTGGGGTTGCCTACATGAATCATGTTTTTCCATTGAGCTCTATCAAGGGCTACATGTTCATTGAGCTTTAGAATACTCATGTCCTTGCGGATTACAATATCTAATGTCAATCTGGGTCTTCCTCTCCTCGTAGCGTTACTACCTAAATCTATTCTATCAACTCTTCTAAGTACTGCATCTACAAGTCTACGATAGAAATGTCCAAACCACCTTACTCTATTTTCTCGCAACTTCTCCTCTAGAGGTGTTACACCCACCATCTCATGAACGGTTTCATTTCTAATCCTATCTTTTCTAGTCTTGCCACATATCCATCTCAACATTCTCATCTCAGTTACACCCATCTTACTCACTTGTTGTTTCTTAATACGCCAACATTTTGTCCCGTAAAGCATCGCTGGTCTTATAGCAGTTCTATAGAATTCTCCCTTTAAGTTTTGTGGGTATCTCCTCTTGTCACATAGTACAGCAGTAACACTTCTCCACTTGAGCCATCCCACTTGGATTCTATGAGTCACATTCTATGCAATGTCACCATCTTTGCTAAAAATAGAATCTAAATATCTAAAATGATCAGTTTGTGGTATCTCCAGATCTTGAATCCTTATTTGTTCTACAACTCAGTCTTGCTTCTTCTTATCCTAAAGCCTTTTGACTCTAATGCTTCTCTCCATATTTCTAAATTGGCACTAACTCCTCTAGCAGTTTCATCTACTAGGACAACATCATCCGCAAACAATATGCACCATGGGATCTCCTTCTGAATATGTTTGGTCAATTCATCCATAACTAAGGCAAAGAGGTACGGACTCAAGGCTGACCCTTAGTGCAAACCTACTGTGATTGAACCCGTTTCCCCTTCCGGTGATCTAGTGGTAGTGACGGCACCTTCATACATGTCCCTATTCACATCGATATACCTTTTGTCACTCCCTTTCTCTCTAAAACCCACCATAAAATATCCCTAGGCACTCTATCATAAGCCTTTTCCAAATCTATGAAAACCATATGAAGATCCCTCTTCTTTTCTCTGTACTCTTCCACCAATCTCTGTAATATGTAGATCACTTCCATGGTTGATCTCCTAGGCATAAATCCAAATTGTTTCTCCGACACCGTAGTCACAATCCTCAAGCGATGCTTAGTAACTCTTTCCCACAACTTCCTCGTATGGCTCATCAACTTAATTCCCTCGTTGCAACTTTGAATATCCCTTTTATTCTTCTGTATCATTTGGCTAATAATTGTTATCGTTTAATGTATTTACAGGTTTATTTGGTTGGGTGCAGCATTGGCATGTTTACAACAGTATTGTATACATGCATGAGGTAGAACCAAGGTCGTTGTTCATCGCATTTCATTTGGAGGTAATAAATATATCCCATCAAGTATGTTTTACTTGATTTTGCATGAATTTCCGTGTCCTTGGGCATTTCTTGTTTTGTGTTATACTGGGGTTTGTAGTACTTCGCATATTTGCTGATATTGTGAACATGCTAACAGACCTTTTATGTTCCAAATCCTTATGTAATGGTGATGTAATTGTGTGATTCTCATTTAAGCTAGAGCCGATTCTCTATGGCTTAGTAGTAACTAATTCCAAATATGAAAGGTAGAGATGTAAGACCTATATTTGTACTTCGTAGTTTGTAGTTTACCTTAGCACAAGTTATTGAAGAAAAAGTCAATGTAATTCTCTCTCTCTCCCCCCTGGTTTTATTGGTTCTCTTTTTGCTTTTTTCTTGCTTTAAACGGTGAAACCTTCTTCTTCACGGCCCAATCAGCGGATCCACTAGCTGTGGTTTTCCGGAGGGCTCCAGCGACAATCCGGGGAAAGGCAGGAACGGCAGGCACGGCAAGGAATCTGGTGTTGTCTCTACGGCACACGGAGATGGTGGCTCTTTGTGAGTCTAGGGAAAGTCCAAACGTGAACTGCTTGCTCTTGGGTTGGCATCACTTGTCCATTTCACCTTCCAGATTAGTCTGCGCTGGAATATGGGAGACACGACTGGGATGTTTTACTAGGTATGGGGGCTATTTTAGGGGATAGTTTGGGTGTTATTTAGGGGTTTTATGGGGTTGAGTTAGGGGATGTTTTGGGGTTGAGTTAGGGGATGTTTTGGGGCTGATGTAGGGGATGTGTGGGGGACTGTTCTCAGGAGATGGTTTGGGTGCTGAGCGGGGTTGTTTCGGTGCTGATTAAGGAATTTCTTTGGGGTGATTTAGGGACTATTTTTGAGGCAGCGGCAATGGAGGCGTTCAAGAATTTGTTTGTTTAGTTAGCTCTTTGCTAAGTGCATTTTGTCTTTTTGTTGTTTTTTGTTTTAAAAAAGTAAAAATTCACGAGGCAAGTTAAGAATTTGCGTGGAGTATCAGTAGGAGTGTATTGTGCACTCTCTGAGTCTCTCTCATTGCATTTGTTTTCTTATTGTACTGATTTCATTTTTTATCCTTTGTGGGTGAATGGATTTTTTTTGCCAATAAAATATATATATATTATAAAGTCACTCAGAGGTTCTTAAAGTTAAAAGGCATGGCGTTGATACAAAAAGGCATTTTTTTTCTTTTCTTGAAACGGTAAATCCATAATATAGTCGACATGCTCTAATTGTACCTTCTATCTATTCAGAACGTAATAGTCAAGTGTTACAATCAATATTTCTTCTTCTGGTCAATATTTACAAGGTTTACATACCATACTACTTCACACATACCTTATGTGCTAGTCAAGCCTATGCAACTAAGGTGTGGAAACAATATTCTCAGAAGACTAGTTCAAGATAATTGCAATGTCACAACTTGTGGCCCATTTTTATTTGGAGGCAAGAGAGGTGGGTACCATCACTGCAAGTCTGACAGGCAATGGATTATTATGAAAGCTCGTTTGCACGCCGCAATGCTAAACAAGTAACTAGCACGCAACCATTGAGAAGAGGATGTATGTCATTGTTCTTAGACCCATTAGTTGGAATAGAAGCTCTTTTAATGTGTCCATGCATCCATATTTGTCATGTCGCAACTAAGAAGCATGGATCCAAGGACAGACTTTCTGACTGATCTTTGTTTGTGTGCTGCACCTGGAGTCTAGATTGCTGTGGTAGTGAATATTGATTGGCGATCCCTTGATTCGTCTTCAATGTACGAGGTTTTGATACCTGCAAGGCACATATTGAAATCCCCCCGAATAACTCCACCCCCCCCCGCCCGGTCCTCTTCATGCGTGAGCAGTGTAGCCTACGTATCCTGCATGTGTCCCATAAGAAAATATAAAAACAAAATGGGACCAGGTCAAAGGCATGTCTTTGTCATAGATGTCCGGGACACTAGTGTGTGAGCTGGGTCAACATGGCGTGTTGGTGCTTCTTAGTGTGTAACAATAGGATCACGGGACTTCTAATACTTATGATTCAGAGAAGAAGCTTGATGTTTGCAATATTGTTCTTTTTCAAAAGGGGACGTCTTATTCCCCTTTGGAAGATTCTGTAGGCAAATCACTTTTTTTCTGCTCTCTACTTTATTGGGAAGTCTGGATGAATCTGTAAGCCTTCTCTCACTTGCAACTACAATTTGCTTCCCATTATCCTTCATGGTTAGATTTTTATGTACGCTACCATTTTGTGGTTTATTTTGTATATTTGTTTTGTCTTTACTTGTTGGTCTCAATGATGAAGGGTTGATTAAATCTAGTGCAATGTTAGGATAGTTACATGTATTCAATTGCCATTTGACCGTCCATTAAGAATTTACGAATATGGTTTTTGTTAAACCCCATTTTCCCTTTTCCATGAATGATATTCTGCCGATTGCCAAGAATTAACCTCAGTGAAATGTGGATTAGTTTGTTCAATTTACTTTAATCGGCTTTGCTATTTTTGCTCACATCATGTTTTGTGCATTGTTCATAGCAAAATTGATCAACCACGTGGGTAGGAAAGTCAATCTTTAAGCGAAACACGTTCGCGGCATGTGCATTGTCTAGAAGTAGATGGAATTGACAAGACTAGTCCAATCGACCATTTTTATATATCATACCTATTAATCTCAGTACTCCAAAAACTCCAAGAATTTGAAATTGTTCATTTTTTGGTCTAACCATTATAAAGATGGTTTTAGTGTTATTGACAACTAGTATGCTTACAACTATGTCGTAAAAAAAATTCAATAGCCAAATCGAGGGATAAAAGATATTGTCGTTTAATAGAACTTATGTCATAATAGAATGAGAAAGAGGGATGAAAGAGAATGTCGTTTAATAGACTAGCTCATCCAATTGTTAAACTGTACAGGCTTATGTTTAAATGTAAGGAACAATTTGGCTCAACATACTAACTTGGTTTGTAATAATGTAGAATTTGTATCCTCCACATAATTTTACACCCCTCAAGTAAATACCATCTGAGTTTCATACCGACACCAGAACACTCAATATTTAACTTGGAAAATAAGAAGTCATAAGATTAATGATAAATACGCATTAGGCTAATTGGATTGCATCCTGGATATGATTAGGACCTGACTTCTCTTGAAGAGGACATCAAAGATGCCTCTGCATTGCATTTTGGTCGTCCATCTCCGCTATCAATGGTTTAGATTTAAAAAAAAGACTTCCTCTTTCAACAACTCTGAACCATTAAAAATTCTATTGGACAGTCGAGTTACATTGACTGCTGCAGTACAAACCCAAGCTACGGCAAAACACTACTCGCCCATTAATTTGAGGCTAATCAACCTTACTTGGCGAATCGTATAGTTTGAATCATGGTCATGATGTTGAATGGCACATGGAATCATATCCATTTTCAGTTTCCAAGAAGTTACTATGTGGAGAGAACATAGTTGTGAGAATCGTACGATTCACGATTCGATTCGTGATTCGATTCAGGATTCAAGTAAAAACGATACGAATCTATATGTGAATCAAGGTTTATCTAGAATCGGTAGTGAATCATATGATTCACGGTTCGATTCGCGATTCGATTCACAATTCATGCAAAAGCAATACGTATCTACAAGAGAGTCAAGGTTTCCCACAATTATTATATTCGACTAATGTGAAATCACTTTAACGGTTTTACATTAATTTTGCCATATAAACTAGTTTTGTACCTATTAGGCTACAAACTTTTATTGTTATTTGTAAGGCGAAGTTTTCATTTTTATAATGAATATTTATATCTATATGCATATATCTATTTTATTATAGTATTTACTTTCATGTACAAATATCTACTCTTTCCTATTAGACCATGTAATCATCAGTTTATGTTAGAAAAAAACTTCAATACTGATTTAAGCTTAAATTTGTCAATTTTATGACGTATCTTTATTATATATGCAAGTGCATAGACATATTTCTCTAAGTATTTTTGAAACTTGGACCGAATCATTATGATTTACAATTCAATTTGATTTTCGATTCGGAAAAGGGTTATTCCGATTCTCGATTCGATTCGTGATTTGACAACTATGTTTCACGATAGTCCTAATCAAACAGAAATATCAAATGGAAATGCCTAATATAGGTGTCTCAACTATTTTATGATAGTCCTAATCAGACATAAATTTGTGGTGATGTCGGAGTCAGGGCCGGCCTTACTATTAAAACTTTAAAATGCATAAATAAAATGGAAACCTATCACAAAGAAGGTAAATAAATTGTTGTATTCTACTATTTCCTTTCTTTCCCAGCAGCCAGCACTAAACACATACTATTAATTTTTGTGCTCCTAGTCAAGTGATTCTTTGATGAGGTTTACTCCAATTGAATAAACTAATGTCAGGGTATGTTTCTTCTCAGATTCTGCAATTCCTTTTCAGACAACGAAGAGGACATTTCCATGGGGTGATCAAGTGGATGTCATAATATTAGATGATTCTTCTCCTTCTTCTCCTTCTAATGATCCAGATGGTGTTGGTGGATCTGGGTCTGGCAATGAACAGAACAAAAACATCACAATTGATCTTCCTCCCAAAGAAACAAAGTATAAAGGTATTCCATATTTGCAGTTAATATCATCTCAATTACATTTTCCGTCCCAATATAGTCAGGGACGAACGCAGGATTTGAGTGGAGTGTGAGTTGGATGGACACTACAACAGAAATTTATTGGATGGGTGAACCTATATAGTTGTAAATATTTTAGAAACTATTATTATATTTACAAGTAAGATTTGAAGATTGGATGGGGTAGTTGCCTAGGCTAACTCGCATTTGCGTCTTGAATTAGTGAAGGTTTTGCATTGACCATAGACCATCTTTATTTTTTTTTTCTAGTGGAGAGATTTCATTCACAAAAGCCCAACATCACTTACGTAGATGTCATAGAAAGAAATTTCAATCCTGGACCATCTTCAGTATCTGAATCAAATATTTACAGCCAAATTATGGTGAGAAAGAGTGAGAAAAACGAAAAGAAGAGAATACTTTCACTTCACTTGTGTTTCTCGTAACTTTTTTGTCTTTAAGCTGTAGACAAAAGTGAGGTTGTTTCGTTTATTGTGTCTTTTTGAGCTTTTGGACTTTTTTTGTGAGGAAAAACTCTTGGGACTTCTTGTATTTTTTGAGCAAAATTCGAAAAAGTTCAAAAAAAAAGGTCCAAGAAGTCAATAAGAGGCATTTGAGAGATTGTGAGAAAGGATGAGAAATAAAGGAAAAAGATGAATTTTTATTGGTTCATTTTATTTTTCACCAAATCTCATCAGTTGTGGTGAGCTTTGGCGGGAACCCTCAATGGTTTCTCTTCTCTCTCCTTTTTTACAATCCAAATTAGAGTTAAAATGAGTAGAAAACAGAGTTAAAAGCTGTATTTTAACTCTATTTGATATGAAATAGGAATCACTCCAATGGGGAAGTGTTCAAATTGAATGTCAGTAAGTGGACGTGAATAACTCTATTGGAGATGAGTTTGAGTAGAGGACTAGATAAAAAATTGTGAAGTCCCACACACATTTATTACGCGGGACCCACGTGCATGTGACGGGTTGTGTTCGTTGTTGTGTCGGTGTATGTGACGGGTTGTGTTCAGTAAGTGCTAGATGCTATTGGGAAAGTATTTTCTGACAGAAATGGGTATTTGATGTCTTTGATATTCCATTGTTGTATTTGCAAGTTGGTTTTTCTAAAAGTAAGAGTCTTGAGAAGCCCCTATAATCTAGTATACAAATCGCCAGTGACCTTGTTTGGGAATTTAAGGGACGAATTAATGCTCTTCGCTTGTGATGTGCACTTGTGTTCTCTGGTGAACACTGGATAGGTTTGATTGCTGAGAAAATTGGGTGTTGAAGAAGAAGAGGAAAAGGTTCTCAGAAATAAAGTAAACAGATGCCTGTGGTTGACTTTACAATGCATCATGGTATAGCAACAATGATCAAAAGTTTTTCAGTTTTCTAAAAGAGTTGGCAATGTGTCTTCTAAAATTTTCTTACACAATGATTCTCTGGTGAACACTGGATAGGTTTGATTGCTGAGAAAATTGGGTGTTGAAGAAGAAGAGGAAAAGGTTCTCAGAAATAAAGTAAACAGATGCCTGTGGTTGACTTGTACAATGCATGGTATAGCAACAATGATCAAAAGTTTTTCAGTTTTCTAAAAGAGTTGGCAATGTGTCTTCTAAAATTTTCTTACACAATGATTCTTCTGCATCGCGATCCAACGAAATTGATAAAGAAATGTAGTTGCTCAGCTGTAACTGCAGTTGAGGGAAGCACCAGTAAGGGTTATTTTCAAGCACATTCCATTATTAACTGGAGTTGAACTATGAGATCTGCTCTTTCTTGATACCAGGTGGGCTATGTGCTTAAGGCTTCCTATCTCACTTTGTAGTGTGAAAATCTGCACACATAGCAGCTTTGTGGACAATAAACTAGAATTACAACTAATCTTGAATTTACCTTTTACTCATTTCACAATGCATAAAGATTATCACTTGATTCAATACGCATGCGTAATCCTCTTATGAGTGAAGAAATCGATGTACGATTTTTTTGATAACCGGATGTCCGGGCCAGCTCGCGCGCCCCTCAACTAATTCCGGAGCCCTGGAGGTAACGATCGGGTATAACCCCCAGTGGCCGCAAGAGTTTTGCTAACAAGGGGAATCAAAACTGAGACCTTAGATGGGACTTGAGAGCAAATCCGTAAGTTCCAAGTTAAGACCACTTTGCCAACGCCTTTAGGGTTAAAATGGATGTATGGTTTGTTCTTAACACGGGAGTTTACTTTGGAATAGGCTTGTTCATAGTCGCAAATTCTTCTTGAATAAATCAGATGAGTATAAATCACATCTTCATCTGTGGTGAATATTGATTCTAGAATAGGTGCTAGAATGCTTGAAACTTGCTTAAGTTTTCTTTTGAATCATTGCATATTTGTTTTTCCTTGGAGCATTCTCAGCTGTGTAGTAACCATCGATTTACAGTTGTAACGTGACTCGTCTATTTTGCATAAACTTGTGTTGTAATGTGCAGTTGCAACGTTCAGAACGGCGCAAATGTATCAAGACTGCATGAAGCAGATTCCAATCCCAACCCTCCGCGGTTCCTGTTATTCCATACGACTCATGGGTGGGATTAGGTAATTCCCTGAAGAAGCTGTACCGGCAACCCTTGCATTACCTCACCAACATTCTCCTAGAACAGTGGGACAAAACGAGAATAGGCTGTGAGGATGAAGATAAGCCTCTGGATATCCTTATTCATCCTTGTAAAGCCGAGGCCAGCATTTGGCTGATTGAGGAAGTTCATCGGCTCACCACATCTCATCATCATCTGGGAAAACTGTCTCTCTCTGATCCCAAGCGCCATTCATTTATCGACCCCATTTTCCCCATATTCTGAATGTCTATGTATTGTTATTTATGAGAGGCTAGATTTCTAGACCTGGGTTGAGGAATGAAACCTCGTGTTTTCGTAGTAGTTATTTACATACTCTATTTATTTTCCGAATGTTTGGTTTAATTGAATAATCACCCTTGCCTTATTTTAATTATTGTTAGTAATTTTGGCTATGGATTCAATCAGATTTTTTTTCATGATTTGGGATTGTTGAGTAATTATTCATCCCTGTTATGTAGCTTTTGATTTCAAGCACCGGATATTTTTTGTGATTTATTTGTGAACGGATACATACGATTTTTTGGTCTTGAACATTATGGTGTTGACTCTTTATATCAATACTGCAACAGTTGTAAGAAATTTTTCAGCAATGAAGAAGTACATAAAGAGCAATCTGCCCAATCGAATGAAAGATTCGTTGATGAATAATTATTTGATTACTTGTATTGAGAGTGATGTACTTAATACCACTGATAATGTGGCCATTGTGCAACGGTTTCAAATATAAAAACTCGTCAAGGGTAATTGTAATATCTTATGTATTTCTCTGCTTTTGGGTGGCATTGTCAATATTAATAGACAAAATTTTGGTATGTAGTAGTTTCTAGAGGTAGTACATCGGAAGTATTTATAAAAACCCCTATAAGAATTTCTGGAGTCACCATTGATTCTTTTTTTGGTTCTTAATTATTCTTCACGTGTTGTTTGTTTGTTTGTAGCTTTGACCGATTTCTTAACAGGATTCCACACCCGAGATACGACACATATGGAGTTCATAGGCGCACCCTCAACATCGAGACAGGCTTGGCTCATGAAAGAGAATTTCTTTGAATTGACATTGGTTCAACGCCATGGCAAACTAATACCGGTGAGATCATTTTCTAGATCAGTCACCAGTGGCCAAAGCGTTGATCTGATTCTCAGATGATGCTCTTAACATGGACAAATTAGAATGGAAAAGATTGTAAACATACATAGAATAGAGTTTCTGGGGATCGGAAAGCTGCTTCAGAAATCTTGCTAGCACGGGAAGAACATAGAGCAGAAACAGATGAGAGAGAACTACTTTTATTCCCCGCTCTCTCTCTCTCTCTCTCTCTCTCTCAGAACTGGAGGGTGGTAGCAGAAGACGATCTGGTGGAAAGAGCCTTAGATATAGCTCTGATAGTGTTAGGAGTAGTCCTGCAGCAACCTCCAATGAGACAAGCTCCATCTTCACACCACTTCCCCACATATGACAAAATCTTCATCTCCTACTCCTGTTGATTGCTGCAATGAAACAAGCACACAACTTTTGAACATGTTTGCAGTCTTCTATAATGCATCCACATGAAATTCAGATAAGTGACTATAACCCAAAATATTTGTATCCTTGTCTGATTTTGCATAAACAGGATAATGGCGTAAGGTTTGAAAACTGAATGAGGTGATCAAACCAAGAAGAAACGTTATACGAATAGGTTAGTTACATGGAATTTATATTCAGAATGATGAGGCCTGTTGCACCCACATCATTTTGAAACAAGGACTAACTTGGCTCAAAGTTAGTCCTTCCTGCCTTTGTGCCATAGAGTATGGCTACGGCAAGCCCAAAAACAAATGCTAACCAGTATAATTGCCACCGGAAACATCCCACAGTATAATGGTCTAAGATGCGTAACTTCACAGAAGATGAATGCAAGAGGCCTAACAACTGAAAAATCGGAATGCAGAAAGAAAGAAAGGGATGACACTTTGATATGAGAAAAAATTTATGTTCAAAGTGGCCTTATTGTGAGGCCTTATTGTGATAGAGATATGGCGAAGTGTGTGCAAAGTGTGTGTGATAGTAGACTCGTGGTAGATATAAAATGCACGAAATAGATAGCATTTTGTAATAGCTTTGTCTCGCACTTTCATTTCCAGTTAGGTTTATTCAATGTATTGCCATTCCTTTTAGGTTGATTGAGGAATTTCTGGAAAGGCTGGGGTGGCAGAATCCTATGGCAAGAGCATTGCAACACCGCAGAAGCTTAAGCTCGCTGTTTCCCCAAGATGTCCAGCAATATCTCTGAAAATGCAGGGCTATTCTCAGTCCCCCCAAAAAAGCTCGGGTGCAATGCACAAATCTGGGTGCACAATTTTGCAGGTGGAAGTGAATACGGATGGAACAAGTACTTTTGGGAATCCAGAATTCCGTGCTAGGATAAATCTCGCAAAATCAAAGAAATTTGTGTGTCGTGTGGAAGCTCTATATCCATCTCAAAGCCAATTGACAATAAGTGGAGAGGTCCCAACATATATTAAGTGACTCCTAAACAATATGGGACAATATTTCTTAACATCTCTCCTCACATGCAGCCACACTTGAGGTCTGTCACGTGTGACCACTTTTTGGGTCATATCATCGTGTATTCTTTTTGCTGGTTTGTCATCATGGGGCGTGGAATTATTTTTTTTTTAAATGTGAGGTGGAATAGGCCCTGCTCTGATATTATGTGAAAACTTTATATCCATCTCAAAACCAATTGGCAATGAGTGGAGAGGCCCAAATTATATTTGATCACTCATTCCTTCCCCAAGCAATGTGAGACAATATTTCTTCACTCTCTCTCAGTCTCATACCAGTTCATCCCACTAGCCTTTCCATTCCAATGCTCTGGATGCTGAATGAAAGAAGCATGGTAATGTGCACATAAATCAAAATGATTCTTGGGTCTACCCTCTCTGATGCCTTTTGGCTTTGATTTGAGGGCATGATTCCGCAGCAAACGCGACGGTATAGGGGGACCACTGTTTCAGTGGTATTCTGTGAGCAGCCACTTTGTGCATTTATTGGCAAAGGTTAGGTCTGTCTCCAATCCATCTGTTTCAGTGGTATTCTGGGAGCAGCCACTTTGTGCATTTATTGCCAAAGGTTAGGTCTGTCTCCTATCCATCCCCCGCCCATACCCCCAATTATTGGGGTCTAAATGGGTTATGTTATTGTTGTTGTTGTGGTTTTAACCATTTGATACAGAAAAGGGTGTGATTTACCACTCGGCATTTTACCTTAGATTCCACCCCATCCCCCTTTTTATTCCCTTCCTTCTTCCCTCCCTCTTAGTCTCCTACTAGTCCGGCTCACTCTCTCCTTCCTCCATGGTTGTGACTTGTGAGATGGTTGAAAATCTCTCCTTAAGATCTTTCACTCTCCCCATCATTTTTGGGCTTCGGAGACCACATATCTATATTTCTAGATTTGGGTACTGGCTCTTGATACATGTACAATTGAACGAAGATTTCCTAAGTTCTCCAACAACGACAATAAAAGCGTCAAATGGCAAATCCGGTGATGATACTGCGACGGGAGCAAGATCCAAAGTTGATCCTTCATCTATCCATCCCCCGCCCATACCCCCAATTATTGGGGTCTAAATGGGTTATGTTATTGTTGTTGTTGTGGTTTTAACCATTTGATACAGAAAAGGGTGTGATTTACCACGCGGCATTTTACCTTAGATTCCACCCCATCCCCCTTTTTATTCCCTTCCTTCTTCCCTCCCTCTTAGTCTCCTACTAGTCCGGCTCACTCTCTCCTTCCTCCATGGTTGTGACTTGTGAGATGGTTGAAAATCTCTCCTTAAGATCTTTCACTCTCCCCATCATTTTTGGGCTTCGGAAACCACATATCTATATTTCTAGATTTGGGTACTGGCTCTTGATACATGTACAATTGAACGAAGATTTCCTAAGTTCTCCAACAACGACAATAAAAGCGTCAAATGGCAAATCCGGTGATGATACTGCGACGGGAGCAATATCCAAAGTTGATCCTTCATCCACCCACCTCCATGAATGGAGTACTAGGTCTCACATTGGAGCTGAGAGTTTTTTTCTTTTTCTTTTTCTCCTTTCCCTTTTGTTTTGTTTTATAGGTTTTTGTTGTTTTTTTCCCCCTAATTTTGGACTGGTGGTGTGTCCTTTGCATGTGTGCGCTTGTACAAGGTTTTATTTAATGGAAATGCTAAAATAGATCCAGTGGGCTTATGTTAAAGTTTAAAAGGTGTGTTGAAATTTGTAAAAAAAAATGTATAAAAAACAGTGTAAATGTATTAAAAAGTGCAAATGAGTGCGTATTTTTTTTAATATACTTATTGTGAGCACTGGGCTCACAATAGTAAGACCCTTATTTAATTTATGAAATGTTTCACTTCCTAAAAAAAATCATCATGTGACTAGCTTATTTAATAACACAAATTCAACACTTAAAACTAGGGGTGCACATACACCGGGTTGGGCCGGGTTTGGGCCGGGCTTATACTAGATAATAACGAGATTAGTGCATTCCCAAGCCCCGCCCATTTATAATCGGGCTTCATTTAATTTGCCCAAGCCCAACCCAAATAAAATTTTAATTTCCCAAACCCGTCCAAGAAGCCCATTTATCTTGCTAAAGCATAGTATTATAAACATAAATTAATCAACTATAACGATCACAATTACAATTCACAACCATAATAATATATTTAGAGTTTTAAGTTCTTACAAAAATATTAAAAATAGACCTAAAAATTAAAATGCAATTAAAATATTAAAAAAGATGGAACCCTCCGATATCTATCAATCTCTATATGTAGTATTTAAATAAAACATTATTTAAATTTGGGCGGGCCGGGCCGGGCTGGGCCTTAGAGGAGTTTCCCAAACCCAGCCCATTTAGTAAATGGGCTTAAAATCTCAACCCAGCCCGGCCCTATGGGCTTGAATATTTATCCCAAGCCCTAAAAAAATCGGGCTGGGTTGGGCGGGCTGGGCGGGCTACCGGGCCGGTGTGCACCCCTACTTAAAACTGAATTAATTAATTAGTAAGTGATTATAAGTTTGATAACTACATTTTACATTATTCCCGCCAAAACGACCACCCCCCCCAACCAACCGCTACACCACCACCACCATCACTTCTCCACCACTACTCCCACCATTACTCCACCATCACCTCTTGCCACCACCACTATTCCACCACTCCAACCACCAAATGCCACCACTACCACCACCACCAGCACTCCCACTATCACTTTACTGTCACTGCAACTCTCATCAATATTCCACCACCTCGAGTCACCATTATCGAAAATACATAGTGACCATTAATAACAACTCCATGATCATGCCATCTTATCAATAGTGTATATTTCTCTTATTTAGATAACTATACGTTTTTTTCATTTATTGATTTGATTTTTGCATTCCATTATGGATGTGTAAAAGCAAAGTAAAAAAATCAATGAATTTAATATTTTAGCTCCTTGTACATATCAAATAACTTATTTTTCAGTACTTAAAATTCAGTGCATATCAAACAGCTTATCGGCTTAACAAATTCAGTTTTCAGCACTTAATTTTCAGTTTTTAGTTTTCAGCTTTATCAAACAGCATCTTACTTTACAGATTACAATACACCGTTTGATTTCGTTAAGTCAATAGCGAAAAAGTCTAAAACACCTGTAGACCCTTCTTCAAAAAACAAAATAGAAAACATCTCCAGCTAGATAAATGTTATGCTAATATTTTCCTCTACGTTACACTCTAATCTTGCTTGGATTGTTGCGGATCACGACTCAAATAAATTGCAATTACGACTCAGCTACCGTCGCCTGAAAAGTACAAAAATAAGTCGAAGCAAATATATTAGAATGAAATTAAGTTTCTAAGTTCAAAAAAAAAAAATTGTTGAAATGATGCAATTAAGCAATATTAATACCTGACCAGGACGGGTAGGTTTGGAAATAACATTTTTCCTCTTTCGCGATCTACGCGTATGTTTCCGTAAGTTGACTCCTTTCTTCAAACCATTGACTTGTTTAGGATCAACCACGTCTAACTGTTCGATTTCCCCGTCAATGGAGTCTCCGTTCTCTAGGAACATTTTCTCCACTTCGGCACACATGTATTCAATTGTGCTTTCCACAAACTCATATGCAGCTTTCAATTCACAGGATCGAACGCACAATTTTACCATTTTGGGACAAAGTTTCCTGTAACGTGCTCCTTCTGCAAATTCAGGATCATCCTCCTCCACGCTAAATAGAAAGCAAAAACATTAGCATATAAAAATGAATCAAAGTAAGTCTAGATAAGAACAATATGAGTTTTTCATGTATTTCTTTAACTTGGCAGACGAAATAGCTTCAACACCTTTTTATTTCTTTTTTCTTTTGACAATAATGTGGAACCCCCATCTTTAAAAAGAAAAAAAGACGACGACATTGAGAGCAGATGCAATCTTACAGTTTCGGCGAGATTGGTGTGCAATCTGCGGTTCTGGGTGATGCCGGAAGTCTGCTATCAGTGGATGTGGGTGACGCTGGAGGTGGCGATGGAGTGGTTGTTGGTGATGGAGCAGCAGCGACCCTGGATAGCGAGCTGTGCGGCTGTGGAGTTTCCATGACTGTCGTGTTCTGAGAAGACAAAACCCTAATGTCAATTTGGGGGGAGACTGCGTTTGAAGATTAGGGGATAATCTATATGGCGTGGTATTGTTTTTGAAATGGATTGCCTAACATGCCCCAAAACGACGTCATTTTTTAGCGCGGCAAATTACAGCCCTTTTAAGGTGCTACAGGATCCGGAGTCCTAAGAGTACCTGATCGCGATTCCATTCTACATTTGGCGGAGGAACCTTGTGGGTTGGTGAAAGCACCACTGGCACAAAAGGAACAGTCTCGTTCGCTGTTCTTGGTGGCGACCAGGAGAATTCAGTCGGTTGGAATGCACCTTGTGGTGGACCAGATCCACCATCGCCACAAAGAGAAGGGGCATCACCTCCTTCCACAGCAGTGGGATCAGGGTGGTTAAACCGACAATTTGATTCGTCCTCGCAGGAGCCATTGCTCATGTAGCAAGGGCAATCTTTTTCGCCCTGTAACAAATTTTAACCTTGTCAGGATATTTGTGGAAACTGCCTAGAAATGACTCAACATAAACCTCATGTATGATGTGACTGAGAAATCATCAGACGTGAAGAAAATTAAACTCTGTATGGCATTAGGGAAAGGTTGGAATGACAGATAGAAGAAATACCGGCCGGATTGGCAATCCCAGAAAGTTGTATTCCGTTATCGGAGCTACTGGGATTTTCCCTCTACCTCTACCATGCTTGTATTTACAGGCCTTTCCAACTGTACAATCTCCCCAACTCAGGCAACACTGCAGCCAACTCAATAGAAGGATTATAAAACCATGAAAGCTGGTATTAGTGAAAACATTCACAAAAAACTACCAGCCAAAACAGGCAGTATCACAAAGTTTAAGAAAATATTAGCGTCCAGTCCCTGATAATATTGCAACGACCCGACCCGGTTGACCATCTAGTCCCAAACAATGTGAGACTAAGGACTCACTTTTCCCAAATCTGGGGTGTAACAAATATATTAGAAACTGAAATGATCTGAAAGATAAATGCATAACCTTTGATATTTCAACTAAGAAAATACATGCAAAAATAAAAAGGTATACAGTATACACTTTGAATTACATAGCGATCACCGAAGAAGCACGGACACGGACACGAGAAATGGCAATTCTAAATAAACGGGGACATGGACACGACATAAATTATGTGTGTGTGTGTGTGTGAATTTATTTATAGTAGGATAGATATTTAGTTGTTATTCATATGAACATTCCATCAGGAAATAACAAATATAATAGAATCTTTACAATCCTTAGTGTTTCCTTTTGACACATTACAAATTGAATGGGGTTTTATTTGATCATAATTCATTTGTTCATACTTTTTTCCTCATAATTTTAGAATATTTACCCCGGAATTTAGCTTTCAATATTCTAAATTGATCATCTGCATCATAATTAAGACACGAGTGTCCCGATGTGTCCCATGCTAAGAAATTATTATATTTATAAGACACGCCACATGGCAGGTCCATTCGTGTCCCTGGGGTGTCGTGCGTCCCCGGAGTGTCCGACACTAATACGGAAAGCAGTTAGGAGTGTCGGTGCTTCATACGCGCAGAGCACAGGACTTGCACAAGACCTGAACAACGATTTATTCAATGATTTAGAACCCCTAAACCCACCTTGCTCATTTCCTGGGCCAGCACCTATATGAATAGTACACATTATAGTCACGTTTCCATGGCCATTCCTTGGTACTGATTACTGGGAAATCATTCATCATATTGCAGTTTGTTTGTTTCAAATATAAGATACTTCATGACAGTTATAAACTACGCAGTTCTGCTTAGTGATTGACAATCCAAACAACGGAAGAAGCATTTTTGCACGCCTCTTATGAACTGCCAAGGGAAGATAAACGCAGGCCGAATAAAAGAACTTACTATCTACAGATGGATGACAATATTTCTGGTTAAGGGACAATTTTGAAAGAAAAAAAAGCTTTTACGGAGATTCTAAGGGCCTGTTCCACTAAGCTGGCTTTTCAGACTTTTTAGTTGATGTTTGTGACGAGAATGAGATGTCTCATAAAGCGTGAAAAGCCAAAAAAATAACCCACTTAGTGGAACAGGGCTAGCATCTAGCTATTACATGGACCTAAAGGTCCCCAAACTCAAACCACATATCCTCCCAAGAAATAACATACCATCAAACGAAAAATAGAAGCACTATTGTGCCAAAAATTGTATAAGACATTCAAATGAAAGCAAATCCTGGACAAGAAGCAAATAAGGTCAGAAATGTATCCTCATCAAAATAATGATAGATATCAACACAAGCATGGCCATAACAGTTACGATAATAACCTTGCATTGAACCAGTCCTTGCCTTCCTGTATTTTCTTCTCTCTCCCTCATATGCTCCTTGGCCGGCTTCAGCAATGTGAGAAGCAGATCATAAAATAAACAAGTGATTACAAGTCAGTATTCAACAAGATGAAACAATATCAGTTTTCAAAAAATGGAAACACCCCAAGCTCAAACAAGGAACAGACAAAAACTAATAAAAAGCATATCCAACAGAAACAACTAGACAAACTCTATATACAGCTACAAGTGTATGGTCTCTAAAGGCCT
The DNA here is from genome assembly GCA_963854785.1 of Vaccinium vitis-idaea. Classification (NCBI taxonomy): domain Eukaryota; kingdom Viridiplantae; phylum Streptophyta; class Magnoliopsida; order Ericales; family Ericaceae; genus Vaccinium; species Vaccinium vitis-idaea. The sequence continues at coordinate 7,944,308 of OY978220.1, forward strand.
GTTTGTTTGACCTGATAACCATATATGAACGTCGAATTGGACTACTAGCCAAACAGGAAGTAAAAAAAGTTCAAGAAAATAGTAGTGTTCTCTCCTCTGATAACGTCTCAGAAATTGAACTGATCTGAAAGATAAAGACATAACGTTTGAGATAAGAATTACGAACAGAATAGAAAATGTATCAAGGTATTCACTTTGAATTACATACAGAAGTCCTCAAAAACTATACATGCAATGAATTGGAACCCCTTAACCCACCCCACTCATTTATCCTGGGTCAGCATCTATATGAATGATACAAAGAAATAGTCACGCTTCCATGGCCATGCCTTGATGCTGAGTGCGGGGAAAATTTTATCATATTACAGTTTGTAATTTCATCCCGAAGAAAAAATGTATTTTCCGCATCAATTTCTTTATACTAGATACGAACAGATTTGATGATAACGATACACAGAGTGTTCATGAAACAATAGTCTTTTCCTCGTCAATTTCTTGATGCATGTTATTACCTCCTCCACAAGTGGTCCAACAAGATTGGTCGAACATATGGGACATATTCACAGAAGAGAGTGTTCATGAAGCTAAACCTGGCAACATAGTTGGCAGAAACTCTGGTGATATATCCTTCTGCTTGCCTAGGCGCTCATCTAGGTGCACCGAGCTACCAACAATACGCTAAAGTGTGACCACAACGGATTAAAAAGTTTACACCATCTAGATAACCTTAATGAGTCGTACATGTTTCTAGCAAAAAGAATATTTGACTCTAGGATTTTAATTAGCTCCACCTAAATGATCCAGAAGACATGCAAGGGAATAGTTGGTTGCCACCTATGAAGCACCGACACCTCTAAGGGTAACCGTATCGCAGTGTCATGACACGGGGACACATGTCCGGACGAACCACATGGCGGGGGACACGGTTTAATTTAATTTTTGGGGTGAGACACGGATGGGGACACGGCGGGGGTCGAAATGAATTTTTTAAACTTTTCTACGATAAAATTATAATTACTCAAAAGTTTGGGTATACAATTGTAATTTGCACTATATAAATATCTCCACTCCACTTCAGTTGACAAATTGATTTGTGTTGGAAGTTTGGAACCCTAGATCTCTCTCTCTCTCTCTCTCTCTCTCTCTCTCTCTCTCTCTCTGTGTGTGTGTGTGTGTGTGTGTGTGCGCGCGCGCGCGCGCGTGTGTGTGCCTATTCTAAAAAAATATAAATAAATAAATATACGCGTGGCGTGTCCCCTGCTGTGTCCGCATCTCCATCAAAGAGTTGCTTTATGTCAAGGAAGATGTTCCAGTTAAAGACTTGCAGTATACGTAAATGACCATTGACCTAAATAACTTGATTGTTATCTATATGGTCATCTTTGATTATGACACTGGTGACTCGAAAGAAATCCCCGAATGTTTGATAACTTGTCAAAACTGATTTGGCATGATACTATGGAAGTGGAAATCAACTATCACACAAAAAGTACCGCATTGCAAAATTAAATGGCTTTCCTATGTTCTTTTCCTTTCCCTTTATTGGTAGGTTGATTGTTCTCTTACCTCTGAAACAAGGCCCCGTGCAAGCAATTGGTAGACCAGCAGACATCAATGTTCTACTTATAAATATGTAAGTGAGTTTATGCATAAAAAACATGGTTATATAATCCATAAAAATATACTCCCGATTTCCTTACCCACCCTACCACAAAATTTAGTTCCCACCTTGCATCGTCTAACTACATCGTTCTTAAATTATTTCATCAATCACATATTTCATGTTCTCATTAAATCCTCCCCCTTAGTGCAAGATTGTGACTCCATATTTTAGCATGCCCTTGTATAGGTGGACTCTGACTATCTCGTTGATGACTATCACCTACAGTAATGTAGTAGGATAAGTTTTCTGAAGTGGCATCAGACTTCGTGGCCATCAAGAAACAAACTTTACCATGTTTTATCGCGAGTTAGATCCTTTACAACACATGGGCGAGCAATAACTTAATTCACCAGCACAAATATAGATAAACCAACAAATATACCCCTCAACCATAGATTGAATCTGATAAATTACCTGAATATCTCTTGACAGAGGATGTGAACAATGGACACCAGTCCAAGTCTGATCCGACATCTGAAGCGTGTAACCTCCATTCGCCATGTCAAATACGGTTGCAGCAGCTGCCACGGCCTTCCCTACTCTCTTCGAGGCTTTGGCCGCCGCCTTCTTCGCCACGGCATCCACCTTATTTTGGGCAGCCTTCTTCACCAAGTCATTCGCGCTCTTTTGGACCGCCTTCTTCACCACGTCATCCCCCTTCTTTTGGGCTGCCTTCTTTGCAGTTGCCTTAGATGATGCTGCTGCCGCCACAGCCTCCTTTGCAGTTGCCTGAGATGATGATGCAGCCGCCACCGCATTCCCTCCATTCTTTGCGGCAGGCGCTGCCTTCTTTTGGGGGCCGTTCTTCTTGCTCGAGTCTGACACCATCTGTACCCCACAACACAAACACCAAAATCAATCTAGTTCCAACAAATCGATCTGAAAATAGCAGACAATAGAATTACAGAAACAACATGGGTACAGCCTGTACGCACGCACACTGACCACCTTGGGACCCGTGTCGAGTTCCACAAAGATGATTGCAGCCACTCATTTTGTTCAAAATATTATTTTAGGGTCCTGAAAAAAACAGAGCAATCGGATACCGGTAATCGCGTCTACAAAACATCAAACTTTGCTTCAGAATTCAAGTCTTAATTCTGGGAATAAACGGCCACACCGATCGGTGATTGAGCTAGTTTTTTACAAGTCCTTGAACAAATTATTTTGAAAAAAAAAAATGAACGGCTCCTACTATATTTTAGATTTGCATTATTTTTCTTGTATTAATCATTCGTACGAGGAGAGAAATTCTCAATGTAAAATAATTACGACCAATAACAAAAAAGAATTGCTAAAGACAAAAAGAATTCGAAACAACTATGTCATCTAATCTAAACCATTTGCAACTTCTGTCTATAAAAAAAAAAAAAAAAGTCTATATTTTTATAGTACTTTTTTAATTCGTCACGAATAATTAGCCCGAAAAGTTATTACACAAACATAAACAACAAATTATGAAGAATAAATAATACCGGAAAAATACCCGAACAACAAAATTCAAGATCAAATGCGCCTTAGTAAAAGCAATACGAAAAGTACAACGGGATGTAACGTACCTTAGAGAACTGAGTTGAGATCTGGGGAAGGTAGGGGAGATGAGATGAGAGACCGGATGAGAGAGAGTGGAGAGCTAGTATGATCTTGTCGGCGACCGTTTCGACGGAAACGGTGCTCGATCGGAGGCGAAAGGCAACTGCAAATGGGAGGGTCGAATTGCAGAAGATGAGTAAAGACGGAGAGTGAGAAGACGCACAGAATCCCGGGAATTTGGGTACCTTGAACGGAATATAAAGTATTGGTACCTTAGCAAAATTAAATTATTAGTGATGGCTATTCAGATACCCCCAACTATGGGTACGGAAAGTTTTTTACAGCGGCTGTAATTGTTGGCATTCTATAATTTGTACTCCCTCCGTCAGGATTTGTTGGTCCGTTTTGGGGTTTCAATTTTTTTTTCATTACATTTTGAGTTTGTTAATTTCTTATTTTATCCTCAATCCCTCAATTTAATACTCCCTCCATTTCAATTTGATAGTCTATTCAGAAACTACGTGCAAATTTTCACAACTAAAAAATAATGTAGTTGCAAAAATTATTTGTTTATCAATATGGATCTTGTTTGATAGATCTCATTGAGAACTTTAATATGGTGCAAAAAAATTCAAAAATGTAAACACATTATTTAAAAAAAATTAGTTTTGGTGTTGTTATTTTAAGTTTTAGAAAAAGGGGGCAAAAAGGTAAATTTTTCATACTTTATGCTTTGACTTTTGAAAATGGACAAACATTTTAGGACTTGAAAAAGTATGTTTGTGGACTAACAAATCCGGACGGAGGGAGTAATTAAGATTGGAACCGTATAATTTGTCAGGAATTAAATGATGAGTAGATCATTTGTATAAAAAAATTAAATAAATTGGATATTGGTAACTATACGTTCGGATACCATTTATATGGATGGTCAATATCATTTGGAGAATACACTATGAGAAAAGACTTGTCTCAATTATATGTCTATCTTGATAAAAAAAAAAAATTATATGTCTATCAATCTCCGATGATAATAATTTTTTGTACTCATAATGTATTCAATATTCCTAAAAAAAATGAACGGTTCCGATCCAAAATGAAGATTTTAGAGGGTATATAATTGAGGTCACTACAGAGATATAATGACTTGAGTCACAAAGGGTACCCCAAATCCAAGTTTTTGGGGAGTCCACCTATGGCTACATCATTTGGTATACACCAAATGCATATTGCGTTGTGTGTGATCTTGGGATTTCATATAAATGATTGGAGCATCTCAATTTGTTTAGAATATTTTTTTAATAATCCCTGTTAAAAAAATTCAATTGATAAGGATTTGATCGATTTTTCTCTCATTTTCTGGTTAGAAAATTGAGAAATAACTGATCAAGCCTTAATGACATTCGACTGAGGTGATTTTTCACAAAGATTCTTTAAAGAATTAATATTTTAAAACAAATTGAGCGGCTCTTATTATTTGTGTGAGATCCAAAGGTGATCTCACAAAGCTGTGTGCATTTCGAGTACCCAATTGGTGTACCCATAGTTTTATTGATATTTATTCAAAATATTCCCGCGTAAAAAAATTAGATTAATCGGATTTTGGTAAGGTAAAACAAATTGAACAACTCCGATAATTTATATGAGACCCTAAAATGGGTCTCACCAAAGTGGTGTCCATTTGGTGTATTGGCAACCCAAAAACTAAAAAAGGAGGTACACCCAATAGTATTTAACACTATTCTTAATTAATTATTTTATACTAGTTCCGATTAGGAATATTCATCAGCCTCAGGTGCTGGGCATTAGCTATTTAGCCAGGCCACCAGAATTAAAATAACTGTTAATTTTTTGTCCCCCTTTTTCTTTTCTAAACTAGCTTTATAACTTTACCAGCAAAATGCGTTTGCTTTACGAGAATCCTAACCGTTGGTCGAGCACCTAATTACGATCAGAAAGTAAAAATGGAATCATCTCAATGTGCTTTGCAAGTGATCACTCTCATAATGCACCCGGCTTGATGGCGGCAATCTTGAAAAAGAATGAGAATGTGATACATTTTTTCTATTATTTCAACGATTGGAAGAGACAGGAACGAAAATATGATATCGGGCTTTTATGATTCCGATGTTGGAAGAAACATGAATATGAATGAGATTCTTGATGACATATACAATCATGAATCACATCCCAAACTGAGTGGGAATCTGACCCCTCCCTTACCCTATTAGAATCTTAGATTTATGCTCATTCATTGTGAAAATGAAATATTGACTTTAATAAATTTTCAAAATAATTGTTTTCATGTAAGATTAACAATTAACCCAAACACCGAAATAAAAATACTTAAGGTATCCAATTCCTAGGAATTCAATTCCCAATAATCATATTACTATTCCTACTCAAAATTCCAATTTCCGGTCATCCAATTATCCAAACATATTTAACAAAGAAAATAAAATAATGATTCATGATACACAAATGTATAGTTTATGTGTAGTAGCACTTAATAAAACCAAATTAAGTAATGACAAAAAAAAAAAAACCTTTTGACTTCGGTCATTTTTCATTTCATGAGCCAAGATTATCCACCAAATCGTGTACCCCTAATTTTTTTTTTTGTTATGGTTCAAAAAACAATCTTGTTCGGTTTGAGTCTCAAGATCCGATTTTAAAATATTATTGCTCAATCATTATCCATATTTCTTTTCCATCATTACCTCTATTTATTATTATTTTTTCATTTCTCTCTCTAATCATTACCCTTGATTTCCAATTCTTACTTTTATTTCTCTCTATTCAAAACTCAAAACCCAAATCTCATATCCAAACCAAACAAGGTAAAATATTTTGTTGATTGCGATGTCCATATCTAAGAATTGAAAAGCATGTGCCAAAAAGTAAAAGTAGTCTTCCTTGGAAAATGTGGGTGGCTTGAACTTTTTGTGTTTTTTCAAGTATACCGCATAGATAAATAAACTCTGGGTAAAAAAAAAAAAAAAAAAAAGTTAAACTTATCATCTTACATGACACTATTTATCACTTTTATAACAACGGGTTCCATGTGAATCTCAGAAAACGTGTGCATATCTGTACTCTTGGCTGCAGGCTGCACCCACCTAGATGAAGTTAGGAATTGTTCTTCGAGTTGGCCAAAATTAATATTTTAAAAACTAGAAGTTACCTTATAAAAAAACATTTTCACACACACAAGGCCGGCCCTAACGTTTAGATTGCCCAAGCCCAACATTGGTTGCCAGCTTAATATTAAATTATTAAAAAAATAAAATAAAAAAATTACAAAAATTCAAAAGTTATTTTAGCGGCCCCAAAGCGAACTCCCAATATTGTGCCCCAACATCGTCAGGAGTTCTTTAATAATTTTATAAAATTACAAAACTTCAAACTAAAAGGATACAATTATGAAAGATAAATGCAAAAATATATAATTGTAAGAACTTTTTTTGAAGAAAATAAGAAAGTATCCTCATATTTTAACTCTGATTTGTTTTAAAAAACTAATAAATCGTGTTAGCTCGCTCGATTTGTTTTCAATTTTCCACCATTAGGATAATTTTTTTAAATTAAATGTAAGAACATATCACATTTATTTGTTGTGTATGTTAAAAGCTAAATTTCTAACAATCTAATTGAGTAATGTGGTTTCGTAATATTTTGGATTGAGAAAGAAAAACAAAAAAGTCTAGAACCACACTCAAATGCACCCACATTTACACAAACACATGCATAAATCTATGGGGCTCACTCATATAACACCACGAGTTTGTGTGATCACATACATTTATAAGAGTGCTTGTATATTTGAGTGTATATTTTGAATGTGATTTAGACTTGTTGGGAAAAAAAAGGGACTGAGGAAAAAGAGGAAGGAATCCTGCTAATATTAAAATAAAAACTATTCCTAAAAGAGAGAATGCTGGAATAGGGAGAAAAAAAAAGCACCAGAAAAATGTTAAAATGAAAACTACAAAAAAAAAAAAAAAAGAAGGCATAAAGTACCAACAAAAGTGGTGCCTCCGAGATTCGAACTCAGCTCGCAAATGGGCCTAGCATCACCCCTGACCATCATGCCAAACCCACAGCTTATATTTAAACATAACGGACGAATTTTTTTTTTTTTGGTTGCCCCAGCTGGGATGGGTTGCCCAAGTCCGGAGCTTGCTCGGCTTACCTCAGGGCCGGCCCTGTTGAGTAGCAAAAATGGCTATGTGCTGCTGCACATGCTCTAAGTGCTAGTCTTTTATACTAGCTTGCCCCTTTCGGGAAAGAGTGCATTTAACACGTAAAAAAACGATGGGTTTACGAAAATTATTTTTCAAAAAAATTTACACCAATTTTTTCTACTCAATGAGATCTTTAAATTGGTGTAAATATTTTTGAAAAGAAAAGAATGCTTGTTCATTATTGTTTGCTTGCAAAATGTACGGGATTCCAAAAAGAGCAAGGAATTTAGGACAGAAGAAATACTTTTAGTAATAAATTTGGCATGTAATATTATGCAAAATATATGCCAAGCATACGTGTGTGCACCAACATATAAGTATAGAATGGTGGGACGAGATATTTGTTGACTAATGACAATTTATTTTATCTTGAATTGGATGATATGAATTTTTTTTTGATATATATATGTGTACTGTTAAATCCGAAACAATACCGATATCGCTATCTTACCAGTTACCAGTAAAAAAATTAATACACTGTCCGGTGCGAGAAAATTCAAAATTCTGAAATTGCAATATTGGGGTTTGGAGTGCTTTGTTGGCAAACTGCATGGGGCATGGATATAGATAGATGACAAGTGCCGTGGACGTTTCATTTGCGAGTATTAATAAACTGAGCTCATCCCTAACGCCAAACTCTAGCAAAGAACCCCTTCTCTCTCTAGAAATCCCTCCCCCTTCTCTCTGGTAAAACTCAGATCTAGACTTCCTCGGGCGGGGGAGGCGCCGCCACGTCTCCTCCTCCCCACCCTCTCCCTTTCTCACGAGTCTTCTTCTTCTCCTTCACGGCTGCTCCGTCTCCACTGTTTTCGCCACCGCGTGGCCCTCCATCGTTGCCCGCGGGACTCGATCTTCTTCGCGGAAGGCGTCGTAGCGGTTGGGTGTTATCGGTTTTCGTCTAACGGCATGGCGGAGTTCCGGCGGTAATCATAATCTTCTTACTTTTTTCTTCATACCATTGGTCTCAGATACATTTCCATTGTCTTGTCAATCGATCCTTTTTGTTTATAAGCGCATCATGATTTCATGAGACAGCAACGGCGACGGAGACGATGAAGAAGACGCCAACGGAATCAAAGACCATGACCATTCTATTCTCTACTATTGCTTGAGTGATTTACCAAAGGTTTGTGGCTTCTTTCATCATAGATTTAGATTCTTTTATCTCAGTGCTCAATGATGATCTAGGTGAGCATGGCGTGCTGGTGCTTCTTAGTGCTCAAAGAAGAAGCTTGATGTTTGTCAAATAGATCCTTTTTGATAGGGGACGTCTCATTCCCCTTTGGAAGATTCTGTGGGCAACTCACTTCTTTTGTGCTCTCTACTTTATTGTGAAGTCTGGATGAATCTATAAGCCTTCTCTCACTCGCAGATTTTTTTTTTTTTTCGATTATCCTTCATGATTAGATTTTTATTTTATGCTACACTTTTGCAGTTCATTTTTATATATTGTATATTTGTTGTCAGTTATCATTTGTGATTACTTGTTGGTATCAATAATGAAGGGTTGATTAAATCTAGTGCAATGTAAGGATTGTTGCATGTATTCAACTGCCATCTAACCGTCCACTAAGAATTTAGGAATGTATTGTTTGTTAAACCCCATTCTTCCATTGTCATGAATCATATTCTGCCGGTTGCCAAGTATTAACCTCAATGAGAGGGGACATTTGGATTAGTTTGCTTACTGTATTTTATTCACCTTCGCTATGCTTGCTCACATCATGTTTCGTGCATTATTCATAGTAAAATTGATCAAAGTCAATCTTTAAGCAAAACACGTTCTCGGCATGTGCATTTCCAGAAGTGGATGGAATTGATGAGACTAGTTTAATCGAACATTTTTATGTATCATACATTGTAATCTCAGTGCTCCAAGAAATCAAAAAAATTAAGTTGTTACTTTTGTGGTCTAAGCGTTCTAAAGATGGTTAGTGTTGGTTGACAAAATTATGTTTATGATTATGTCATAAAATGTACTTGTGAAATTGAATTCATCTTACCTTCTAAAATAAGAATAAAAATTGCAATACTCAAATTGGGGGATAGAAGATAATGTCGTTTAGTAGACTTTCTAATTTCTATCATGGTAGAATGAGAAAGAGGGATAAAAGAAAATTTTGTTTAATAGACCGAAGCATTTAATTGTTAAACTATGTAGGCTTATGTTTACATGTCAGTTGGCTCAACATCCTAACTTGGTTTGTAATAATGTAGAAAGTGTGTCAACATAATTTTATACTCCTTCTGTCCCAAATTGTTGGTCCTTCTTTCTATTTTGGGATGTCCCAAAATGTTGGTCCTATTTCTAAAAACAACTATCAAAATATATTAAACTTCCAATTTTACCCTTAAAAGTACTCTTTCCCTCCCAATTTATTACACAGTTTTTGAAATTCGTGTCATTTCTTAAATCGTTTATATCTTTTAGCATATAATGTTTTTCATGATTTTTAAAACTTTGTATAAAATAACTAATTGAGATCTATCAAAGTAGATCCATATTACATATTTTTTGAGATTCTTATTGAAAGATATAAACAATTTAAAACCACTTAATAAACTTCACAGTTTTGACGGATAAATTTGGAACTCTTAAGACAATAATTTTGTCTCCTTAAATAGTTGGATTTCCCAAAAGGGACGAGCAATTTGGGATGGAGGGAGTACCCCTTAAGTAAATACCATCTGATTTCATACTGACACCCGCACAACCAATATTTAACTTGAAAAATAACAAGTCATAAGGTTAATGATAAATACACATTTGGCTAATTGGATGAAATCCTTGATATGATTAAGGCCCAGTTTCTCGTCAAGTGTGCTGCAAAAGGTGACATTGAGAATACTAGAGAGAGAAACCTCCAAAATTGGATATAATGAGATAAACTCTTGATAATTCTATTCTCAAAATTATAAAAACTACTAATGAAGGAAGCCTAGGCCTAATTGTATATCTGACTAGGTACAAGCACTCAAAGTACAAAAAAGACATAAAAGACAATAGTACACTACTACATACTACATCATGATTCCCTTACTGAAAAGAAACTTGTCCTCAAGTTACGGTAGTTTCTTCCAGCAAATAGGGCATCAAAATTGAAAGTGCTGGAGAGACCCAAATGAGTAATTGAACTTGCTAAGCATTATAGTTGATCTTGCGCATACTTTCCGATCATTCAACTTCATATAAGAGCCATGAGGATGCCTTAATTTCTTTGCTCAAGATAACTTATACGAGATCCCCTTCCTTGAATTGAACTTGGTAAGCATTATTGGGAACATCAAAGAAGCCTCTGTAGTTGCATCTCGGTCGTTCATCTCGGCTATCAATGGTCTAGAAATTAGAAAAGACTCTTCATGGTAAGAATCTTTTAACAACCTCTAAACAAATTCTCTTGGATAACCGAGATTACACGGACTGCTATAGTACATACCCAAGCTACGATGAAACACTATCCAACACTTCAAGATTACACTAATTGTGTAGCACAAACCCAAGCTACGATGAAACTCTACTCGAACACTAATTTGAGGTTAATCACCTTGGAGAATCGTATAGTTTGAAACATGACTATGAAGGGCACATGCAATCATATCCATTTTCAGTTTCCAAGAAGTTACTTTCCTTGAGTGTGTGGAGAGAAGATTAGAAGACAAAATCACACCTAATCTTTCGATATAGATGCAAAATAGGACTTCACTGTAAGGCAAAGTTGTAGGTGATCACAACCACTAGCTTGTTCCTTCAATCTAACTGGGACTACACATATCAAAGCCCTAATGAAGGTTAGATCCCAAAATTTCATATTGTGCACTATTGATACTTATATTTTAGATTATTAGGACCAAAACTTTGAGATCACCATTAATAAGCCCGATCTTATTAGGCAACAAACAATTTAGGAAACCGGGTCCAAAATTTCTACAACCTCTTTGCTTACTCAAATAACATGCTTAGATCCTTGAAAGATTGTTGTTTATGTCCGTGAGCTTTCTGCCATTGATTGCTCCCTCCGTCCGATAAAGTTTCGTCCCTATGAAACTACGTACAATTTTCAAATTAAAAAATGATGTACTAACAAAAATAATTTTTTAGCCAATATCGATCTTGTTTAATAGATCTCATTGAGAACTTTTATACGGTGCAAAAAGAATTCAAAAATTATTTTGGTAAATAAATTATTTTTTAGTTTGAAAATTGCACGTAGTTTTGTAGGGACCAAATTTTATGGGACGGAGGGAGTACTTCGGTTTCTTGTTCTTTTAACTGAAAAGGCTATAACTAACAACAAACTTTATAGACTAAATATATTTACAATGTCATAAATAAAGCCAATGGGTGCGTTGGTTAATTTGAGCGGCAGTGCTACTCGAGTTTGCACACTTTGAGATTTAGTAATTACAATCTTGAAAGAAACTAGTTTGTTCCCAAGTTATTAAGGGCAAAAGCACTAGGTGAGGCAGTTGACCAATCATGAGGCGAAGCATAAGCCTCAAGCCGTTGAGGCTTATGCCTTTGGAGTTTTTATTTTCAATTTATAAACCATAAAATTATTCCAAAAGACTGGGGAAAGAGGGATAATGTATGCGCAATAAAAGGTCCCTGTACTAAAATAAGAAAATTGTAAGCGTAATTCACAAAAATCATATTAAGGCATAAAAACATAGTGCATTAATAGATCCAAACTTTAAAAGTACTATAAGTGGTCTCGCAATTTCATGAAAGCCTTCATCTTCGCTCTAACAACTTATAATGAACCCTCACTTTAGTTACCAAAAAGACCAACTCTTTTGTTGCGTATGGCCTCTATCATTTGGGTGAAAAGGCATAAAAAAACGTACGCCTCCAACTTCTTGGCTGACCCTTTTGTAGTTATCTGCTCACAAATCAAAACCAAACCCTTTTTTGGGGTGCCTCTCTTCAAGGGAAGCTCCAGAATTGCCTTTGAAAACATTGGACTTTTTTCTACGCTGAAAACTAAAGAAACTAAGTGGGTGTTCCACTAAGGGTAGTTTATTGGCTTTTTGGATTTTTTCACGGCTTCTTATATGATGTATTATGAGATAATGACCTGCCTCGAAAGCCGCAATAAGCGGGCCTTTTGGCTTTTTGAGTTAGTGGAATGAGGCCTAACAATTGTACACGTAACAAAAGCCAATGCGTTAAATAGTGTGATGCGGGTTGTATTGGGGTTGTCAACATGTGTCATACTCACTTTTTTTTTAATCGACGTTCTTTCAATCATTTAAGCAACAAAAGACATTATATTCGAGAAACAAAATTTTCATTTGTTTTCCTCAAAGTAGAAGAATAGTTTTTGTTTTGCAAGAATTGCTACGGAACATTTGTAGGAATGAAATTCCAATGCTTTACATCATTGAAACACTTAAAGAAAGCAAAGAAACATTCCGAAACAAAGTTGTGTCAGCATAAAGTAGATTCTTTTTGACAAAACTTGACAATTTTTGTTTGATTTTAATGTTTACTTTATTTCTTCTGCACCTCTCTCTCTCTGTCTCTCTCTCTCTAGTTCTCCATATGTTTGATTAAATATGTTGTATTTCATTTTCCTGAAATTTCTTGTATTTTCAATGTTCTTCTCTCTTTTGATATGTTTGGGAAACATTTTTTAACATGTTGCACAGAAATGAAATTGTAATCCTTGATTGTACTACCTCTACCCTTAAAATGTACTTCACTTAGCTGTTTTTTTTTTTTTTAATTCTTTAGCTAATTCTCATGAGTTGTTCTCAGTTGTTGGCTGCAGGAAGGAAAGGAGGGCATACTTTTTCTGGTTGTCAAAGGGTGACTATCAGGGAATGTCTTCCTAAAATTCCATGGGATGATGCCATAGCAGCCAACTTTATGGCCCATTTTGCCCCTGACCAAGCTAATTTGCACAAATTCATTATGGTTTTCTTCAGTGACAACACCTTGGTCACTTTGGCTTGCGATTTTCAACACTAGCAGATGTTCCATTTGCTCCGTGAACATTTCTTTCATTTCTTTTTTATCCTCCAAAGTTTCATCTCTTGAAGCTCTGACCCGATGAGCGCAGTGATACAATTTGTTGATGTTCGAGCCAAACCTTGCTTCACTCGGAAGTTGTGAGGAATTTCGGAATTTCTTGTGTCAATGCAGTGCCCATGACGTCACCCTGATGCATTTGCATTTGAATGATTAGGTCAATTGTTTCACTAAATGTGACTCCATGGGGCAGTAATATTCAAATGCAAATGCATCAAGGTGACGTCGTGGGCACTACATTGACACAAGAAATTCCGAAATTCCTCACGACTTCCGAGTGAAGGAAGGTTTGGCTCGAACATCAACAAAATGTGTCACTACAGTCATCGTGTCAGAGCTTTAGGAGATGAAACTTTAGAGGGTAAGAAAGAAATGAAACAAATGTTCATGGAGCAAATGGTACATAATTGTCGAAAATCGCAAGCCAAAGTGCCCAAGGGGTTGTCACTGAAGGAAACCAAATTGAAGGAAATCTTAACGAATTTGTGCAAATTTCTGGGGAAGAATGGTACTTGCGTTCGAGTTCTGTATTTCCAGATAAATTCTATGCTTCCATAGAAGATCTCGAGTTAGACGGCTTCTATGCATTCTCGGAGTTTGAAGAATGCCACATCAGTACGGTAGCTTGTTTTCTCTAAGTTTATCTCAATAATTGTCTTGCATTTGAATGACTAGAAATACTTTGAAGTTCTTACCTATCTGTAAAGGGGTTTGGTGCCTCTGTAAACCTAAATAAATTGCGGGTCTTCATTGTCTGCTCTCTGTGTGCTCGCTTATGTGTGCCTGGTCATGTTGCCGAAGAATCAATGGCCTTTGATTGGGTACTATTAGCCAATCTGCCAGTAAATTAGTTAACGCTGGTATCTTGTGCAAGGCTATGTTACTTGGACTCGGGTACGGGTGTCGGGTGCGGGTATATATGTATCTAGGTGTCGGATTCAACTATTTCTCATTTCAATGACACGGGGACACGGCAAAATATTCAAATTTGTTGCTATTTTTTGTGTATTTTCTTACGTAAAATGTTGCTTTAAGGTGCTATAGCGCATTTCATGGATAATAAGAGAGGTTTACGCATACTTTCATGATAAACTCGAATTACAATTAGGTTTTTTTTATAGAAGTGTCTTACTATACTTATTGGACACATATCGCACACCCTTATCCGAGTGTCGAGTGTCCGACACGGGTACTTTATTCCATTACGAGAGTCCGCGTAACACGGGTGCAAGGTTTTAAAACTCGCTGGGTGCTCTCAGGGCTGCAAGGCACCTTCTCACTTCCAGGCCAAGTACTCGGCAAAATGCAGATTTACCATTACTGTTAGGTGTTTTTTTTTGGGAACAAACTAAGAGATTTTGATTAAACAAAATTTGCCCGAAGGGCTACAACTCCCAAATTGTGGCCTATTGTTGGGACAAATCCACAACAATGAGTATATCCATATGATCTGGATTGAGATACACCAAGTGCAGAAGAAATACCCGCGCCAGGTAGCAATGATTCCATATATCAATCAAAGCTCAACGAATAGAAAGACTCCAATACAAGAGTAAAACAAAACAATAAATAAAACCTAAGATGAAACCCGCTAGAAAGGATGCTGCCTGATTCCGCCGCACTGGAGCTAACCATTTTATTCGGCGGAGGATCAATAACTAAACCCCAATGTTCACCCTTACGCCTGAACTAGACGCTGGCGATGTCAGACGTGGGTGGAGGTTGAGATGGAGAGCCAAATCTGGACCCATATTCAGAGGAGCAAACCTGAGCCCCAACCCTTCATCTCCACTCCAGAACTGTACTCCATCTTGGCCTAGAAGAAGGCAATGGTATAGATCTGTGGGTAGAAATCAAAACGGACGTGGCTGAGGTTTATGGAGGCCGAAGAGGAAGGGTATCTTGGGGATACGGAGAGAGGGGAAGGGGGGCAGGGCTGGAACCGGAGAGAGAGGTTGGGGGAGGTGGAGGCGGCGGCTGGTTGCCCTCCCCCAAGCAAACCCTAAAATGTTTGGTTCCTAGAGAGAGGAGCACTACGCCAAATATTGCCTTTTGCGGCAGTCAAAAAATGCCACTAATAGTAGTAAAAGCATCACTAAAGCTATTTGCGGCACTTTTACGACAAAAGTAAAAAGTATAGTCTATGCCAGTGTTGTTTAAAAAAAACGGCGCTAGATAAGTGCCGGTAATAAAATACGGCGCTTTTTGCGGCTCTTATAAAGTGCCGGTAATAATTTTGATGTCTAAACAGTTAAAACAACACTTTGCAATAAGCACCGGCAAAAATAAGCAATAACGGCAGTTTATAAGCGCCGGAAATGAACTTGATTTTTAAACTAATAGTGGCTAGATATAAGCATCGGCAAAGATCCATTCGGAAACAATGCCGGCCTGAGGGCTTATCACCCATATCGTCCCTGTAGCATCAAATTTTTCGATCTCAACACATTTTTCAATGAATTCAACAAATAAATATGCTTGTACCAACAGGTCATACAAAATAAAGTTCCATTAGATTGAATCAAGTTTCACTTAATGCCCAAAATGCATCATCGATCTACATGTCTAAATATTGAAGTTTCAAGTGTCAAAAGGATAGAAGTACGTAGCATTTACATAACTACAAAATATACACCAAAACGCGTCTCCATGACGCAATATAAGTTCAGTTCAGTTCATCTAGCTAGGTCTCTAAAGTTATGCCCAAAAGTCCAATATTCTTACTGTCATGCCCAAAAGCCATCTACACACTCAAATAAGATGTCCCAAACATCAAGCCCTGAAGTCGTCCTCCCACTCTCCATTCTCCTCGACAGAATTGGAGCCATCCGGTGCACATTCAACATTGAATATTCGTGTCTCATTAGCCTGTTAGAATAAAAGTCAAATATCAATTTCATAACAAAGGTAACTTCAAACAAAATAAGCAGCAAACTAGTTCATATGCATGAGTGTGCCCAAACTTTCAATTATACTTTTGTTTCTTGAGAGTGCTGGAAACACGTTAGTTTCATATTTACCAAGGGTCTTTCCCCTATACTACTACTTGATAGTTAGATAAACACATGTCTGCTCCAACTCCTATCTTGATGATATTTTACCTACATTTAGCTTTCTATAAATAGGAGTTGCTTCCCTCCTTTCTCATTACTTCTTTTAACCAACCAAGCATCATACAAAACCAAAAAGGTGTTGCCCAAACACCCGTCCAAGGAAATATTATTCAGCATCAAACTAGTCAAACCAAACCAAAGATGGTCAAAGGTAAAAATGCATAGTGCTCTGATTGACCAGCAGTTGGAGGTGATTGTGATGCACTAGTCATAGGGCCAGCAGCCCAACATTTTTTCTTCTTTGGTGGTTGATTTTGCAACTGTTGTTCATTGGTTCTAAAGCTTGGTGGTTGATGCTCAGAATGCTGCGTTTGACTGGCAGTAGGAGCTGTTTGCAAAATAGACCTCATTGGTCCAGCTGAACAACGAGCCCTCTTTTGTGTCATAGTCACCTACATTTTAATTGAGTAATACTTTGATCAACAACTAAAATCAGCAATACAATGATTATGGTTTTCAAATGAAAGAACCAAAAAAATGAGACGATACAGCACATTAACAAGTAATTAAAAAAAGGGGAAATTTGACTCATTAGACAACTACACACATATCACCTTCTTAACCCGAGAACTAGAACACTCCTGATCTTTGCTAGAAGAACTTGATTCTTCCTCACCCTCAGACGGTTGATACTCATCATCATCGCTACAACCCCTCTTTTTTTTTTTGTCCCTACTGGTACTTTCACCCTTTGTCCTTCGAGGAGAACAAAACAACGGATTTGATAGGCTCTTTAACCCCAGAGCATTTATTCTTCTATTATTCAGTCGAATTTTTTTTTCCCTTAGCAGCTCATATTCTGTTTTCCTCATAGCCAAGTAGCCGGGCTTCACATAAAGATTGCCATCTTTGGGCATCTTTAGCAACTATGTATTTGACATGGAACGAATGGCATTAAAGGCATTAACATAATGTTAAAAAAGAGGATAACCTTTAAACAATATATGCCGGAAAAGAAATGAGATCCACTATTTGCAAGGGCAGTATATTTTTAACTCAAGAAACTCTAAGCCACAAGCAAAATCAATAGATATGCAATCATTTAGTTTTGGCCCAAGTACAAGCAAACAAGAAGAAACATAAACACAAGGATGCACAAAAATCAATTAGGAGATAAGACAAGTGAGTGCAAACAAGGTATAAAATACTAAGTTCCATTCGCTCTAGGTAATGTGAAATGAAATTTTTAACAAAAAAAACTAGTTATCATCGTTGTCGTCGTCATTGTCCATCTCATGTAGTTGGTGTCGAACCCATGTATTATAATATGCTCTCTAATGCCAACTCGAGTCTGATATCGAAGGTTTAGACATTTTCTACATGGACAATATATTTTTGACCCGTGCGGCTTATTGGCATAAGCAAACTCAATAAACTTTTCAGCCCCTTGTTTGTAGGCCGGATCTAGCCTATTTTTTTAGTGAATCCAACTCTTACCCATAAATGTTATATTTCACGTGCACCTGAAGTAGTAAATTTGCATAATAAATTATCAACCATAAAATAGAATGATAAAAGGATAGAAACTAGGAAGGTATTCTATTTGAAACTCACATACGCATAACAAACTACAATAATGCAAAAACATGTCTACAGTTCATACCATATGACTCATATTTTAGTAACTTAAGAGGTACATTCAAGTTAAGCAAAAAAAAAAGTCAAAAAAGTCTACACTCCAATCAAGATTTCGGTTATTAATCTCAAACTACTCTTCAGTACTTTTAAGAAGCTAAGATTATTATCTTTTTGGAAAAAAGTAACTCCAATATATATAAAGCAAAACGAACACAATAAAATAGTAGGATCAGGCGAGGGTATGTGACTAAAGTGGAGGATTTAACGCTATGGAACAAAATAATTGGGCCTATAAATGCCAAATTGCTAGGCACCAACCGTCAAAATCCCTCAAATTGGTGATGTAAGTTTTTTTTTTGAACGGCAAAAAAAGGATTTTATTAACCTTTGAAAACACATTACAAAGATTAAAAGGGGCCAAGACAAAAGGCATCATAACACGAGGAGACAATCCAACGATGTTGGCACCCCACCCGCGATAATCATTTGCCGCCATGGACCCAAGGGGAAATAACAAAAGGTTGACAAGGAGCCAACCGAACAAAAATATGAAGAAAATAAGACGACTCCACTACAAATCCATAAACTTCTCAGATTCTGTGATCTCCCTACATCATCCCTAGCCAAAAGGCTTCCAAAGCAGCAAAGGCATATCCACATTTGAGAAAGGCAACTAGCAAGAAATATAATCCCCTCATGATTCAAATCCTCCTCCTCCTCAATTGGTGATGGAAGTTGATGACGTGGAAAAAACTCACGACTGATCGTAATGAAATTTTTGGCTCATCTTTCCACCAAAAAAAAACGCCCCCCAAAAAAGAGGGACTTTATCTGATTCTCTCTCTGTTTCTCCCTCTCTCATTTTCCCTTTACATCAGTTCTTTTACCTTTTTGATCTGTTTCTTTCTACACCAATTATTCAAAAGAAAGTTTTTAAATGTCTTATCTATGCACCCACACTAAAGAAACCATCGTCTCCTGTCGGAAAATCATGCTCCGACGCCATAGATGAACCTGTAAACCCAATCCCCCCTCCAATCAGTTCATCACCAATCTAGAATGAGGGTTTGAAAGCTATGGGAGAAAGACGATAGAGAGATTGGCTGGACATAGTTTCTGAATACGATTTTCAATGTCAACCAAAAATGAAATTATCAGACAAGGAGTGCTACTGTACTACCCTTCTCTTCCAAACCTGACCCTTTGACCTTAATGAGTGAATGAATCCAGCATTCAAGTTGATTAAAGGGCTTCCAGAATAACAAAAAAGTGGCTTCAGAATGCCCAGTAACTAACCACCAAACAAAAAAATTACTAAACTGAGAATCATTCATTCGTTATACAAAAAGATTGCAAACTTCAATTGGGAACTGATGAGTGATTTTGATTTTTCCAACAACAACCCAAAAAAAAAAATCCTACGCCGATTTTGCACAAAAAGTGTAACCAAATAAACCGTTAGGTAAAAATTAGGGCTTTTCAGTTCAGCATTAACAGTGGGAACGAAGAAGAATGATGCAAGAGAGAGGAGGAGGGTAAATTACCAGTAGTATAGCATTCAAGGCACCACAAGGAGGTTGAAACCCTAGTTTATCAATCAATTTCATCAACCATTAGAACACGATTAGAGAAGGGAGGAGAAATACACACACTGTGCGAGAGAGAGAGAGAGAGAGAGAGAGAGAGAGAGAGAGAGAGAGAGAGAGAGAGATCTTACAAGGTTCTCTTGTTGATTGAAGTTCCAGAACGCTATTTTCCTTCTCTCAATTTGTGATGAGTCGTTCTCTAATTGTGGATGTGCTGATAATGGGTTATGTTTGGGTACAGGTACGGAAAAAAGAATTGGAGGGAACTAAAGAGACCCTTGGCGGCAAATAGAATAATTTTGGGCGGCAAAATTTGTTTCTATCTTTTACGGCAGTAATCCAAAAGTTCCGCTAATGTGTATTTTTAAAGGCTTTTTTAACGGTAGTAATCTAAAACTGCCGTTAATGTCTATTTTTAAAGGCATTTTTAACTACTGCCTTAAATAATACCCTTTTAAGGCATTTTTTTCAAGTACCACTAAAAAAATTACTGGTAAAAGTGATATTTGGCGTAGTGGAGGGAGGAGCTTTCATTATCCAACGTCCTCTTTTTATTGTTAGGTATTTTGTAGGGAAAAAATGCTAACTTACCTACAATGTAGAGTTTTTGTTATGTGAAACGAGGTTCTAGAAATTTTTAGGAGTTTGGTTACGCTAAATGCAGATCTATCAATTTTGTAAGGGATTTTATTTGGTTAATTGCAGATCTAAAGAGTTTTGGGTAGTCTTACTTTACCAGATATTCCTTTTGGTTAATATCGGTTGTTTTTGGAAAGTTCCCATATTTTTTGGTTTGAGCTATAACTGATATGATACTTATCTTACTATTATGGGTGTAATGAAAAGTTCCCATGCTTTTGTTTACTCTGCTTGGAGCAGAGTTGTTGAACTTTTTGATTCCTTGTGTATATCCCAGATTAGTGATCAAAATGCAATTCTTTGAATGCATGACCTAAGAGTATGAAGTACAAGCATCTTTTCAATTCTCTCATACGCTCAGCTTGGATGCCCGTAATTTTTTGTAGGAATTCGATACGTGGAGTAATTCTATTCCGATGTTTGGAATAAATTAGTAATGCGCTGTAGGAATCATTTACTTTTGAAATTTACTAACATTAAACATTTTCTTTTTTATATGGATTGAGCCAAGAATCCAACATTCCCATGGGGGTGGGAGGGATCAGATTCCTTCTCTATTTGGGAATATGATTCTCTTGAATTGGGAGATTAGTAATCACATTCTCATTCTTACTCGTCCCAAACATAGGAATGTAAGAGCCGGAATCACTTTCCCATTCCCCTGGATGATAATTGCCATCCAAACATAGCCATAATGTTGACTTGTACCTCTATCTTGAATGACTAGTAAGAGGCCTAAGGTTTAGAGTAACACATAACCTTAAACTGTTGGACTACAGCAACAAAGGGTTAGCAAATTAAAACTTTGGATTTTTAATGAAGGAACCGATGGGAACAAGTACCACCAACACTACTACTCCATCATCACTACCACCATCACCACTCTACCCCCACGCCACTGCAACCACCACCATCACCATAACCACTATCCCCACCACTACTGCCCTCACCACCACCACAACTCCTTCGCCTCACCACCACCACCATTATCGCTGCCACAACCATCATCATGCCAACCATCATCATGCCACCGCGGTCACCACTACCACCACCGCTCCATTATCACCACAACCATCACCACGTTTATTTTGCAGTATTTCTTTCTCCCTGCCTTTCACCATTTCATTGCTTGTGACCAATTTCCTGTGGCCCTGCCTCATAACCGAAATGCTTACTTGTAAACTTTGATGCGCGGAGCTATTAAAGCAATTTCTGCATTTTATGCCCCTGCTTTGAAACATTATTTTTCTGCTGCTTCCGTCTTGTTGCACAGTTATTGTCTTATACTACTGCCAATTCTGGCTTATGCTTCATACTTTTATTGCTGATTATTCCTGCTTTTATTTTGCCATTATGGTACTGGGGGCGAACAATAATTTATTAGGTGGACATATGGGAAGAGAGGAAAGTTTTTGGATCTCTGGGTCAGAATCTTAAAAATGAAATGCTGGGAATTTATCAACCAAGAGGGATTCTCAATCAGCAATGGAAAGTGTTCAAATCCAATTAAGATAGTGAGGATTATAGAGGGATTCTCACCCACTAAGAATAGTAAGTATTTGTCAAATGTATTTAATTTTTTTCCCTGATTCACTTTTCTTTGGTTTGTTGCATTTTCCCGCCGAGAACTGTATGTTTGTCATGGATCATGTCAAATCTTGTTTATCATGTTTTCTGAAATTGGCTGTTAGAGGTATGCCAGGAAAAATATTTGGAGGAGTAGAACTGAGAAGCTACTACAGAATTATAGGAGTAATTAAAGCTCACTCTAAAACATCCTCAATTGTGTTATTGATATTTGTGATATCGTAGGATTCTTTTTCGAAGAAGTTGCTTCCCTTGAGTCAAGAAAAGGCAAAATCCTCTGCTGCCATTTTTCATCAGATGGAAAATTGTTAGCAAGTGCTGGTGACGACAAGAAGGTTTGGTGCTAGTGGTCTTCAACATTCAGCTTAAGATTTTTTAGAAATCCATTCTCAAGTTTCTTTTTCTTTTGCCTTTTTCTTCCTTATAAGCTGAGACTAAATTGCATTTTTCTATCCCAGGTCTTTTCTGTGGGACATGACTAGTTGTGAGTGGGTTTCGTCTACAGAAGGTCATTCGGATAGCATCACAGACGTTCAGTTTAAACCAAGTTCACATGTGTTCGCTACATCGTCCTTCGATTCAACTGTGCAAATCTGGGATTCGAACAACGTAAAATATTTTTCTCCTCTATCTTGCTCCATTACCTGGTGATATGGTCACGACTACTGTTATATCCAATCTCTACTTCTTCGTTGCACAAACAAAACCCTTTTTTGGATCCGCCCTTAAGCGTTTACTTGTTCTTCTTGGCTAATGTGTCTACAAAATAGTATTGTATACATGCATGAGGTAGAAGTAAGATTGTTGTTCATTGCATTTCATTTGGGGTCTGGAGGTAATAACTTTATCCCAGTCACGTGAGTTTTAGCATGAATTTCCATGTCCTTATGCTTTTTCTAACTTCATGTTATACTTGGGTTTGTAGTACTTTGTACATTCGCTGCTATCATGAAATTGCTTACTTGACCTATTATGTTCCAAAATCTTGCGTAGTTGTGATATATACATGCGATTATCATTCAAGCTAGAGCCGGTTCTCTATTGCTTAGTAGTGACTAATGCCAAATGTGAGAGGCAGAGATGCAAGACCTATATTTATACTCTGCAGTTTACCTTAGCTCAAGTTATTGAAGAAATATTGTAAAGTCAGTCGGAAGGTTAAAAGGCATGTTTTTTCTTGAAATGGTAACTGCTGGTTATGGGACATGCTCTAGTTGTACCTTTCATTTACTGAAAATGTAGGAGTCAAACGTTGCAATCAGAAATTCCTCTTCTTGGCAATATGCACAAACATTTACAAACTGATGCCGGACAAGAAAGAGGGAGAGAGATGAAGAGGCACACAAGGGTCAAAAGACTCAAAACCCTAGTTCTCAAACATGCAACTCTTATTCTCATTAATCGAAGTCTGTCGATTACATCGATAAACCTCTTATTTGCAGAGATGCAAGACCTATTTTTGTCCTCTCCAGTGAGGTTTCCTTATAGGTCAATTAGTCACTGTTATACTTTCACTTCTCAATTTTGATTGCCTAAATAGGTGAAAGAGCCAGGAAATATTAATCTTTGCAGTAACCACTCAACAGTAGAGAGAACTATTAATCTTTGTAGGAAATATTAATCTTTGGAGTTATCCTTGAGGAAAATAGGTAGAGAGAACCAGAAGCATAACATTTTAACTGGTTTGAACCGGGAATCTACTTAAAAGAAGAGCGTGTGACAGGCTACTATCGATTTCCATCTCAAGTACCAACTAAAATCTCATACTCCCTCTGTCCCTATTTGAATGATCCCTCTAGAAAACGTGTACTTTTGTGGACGTTAAAAAATGTACTTCTGTAGAACGTTTTTAATTTTGTATTTTGTACCAAGTTAAAGTACAAAACAAATTGAAAAATTATATGAAGAAATATATTTTTTAGAGGTTTGAAATTGCACGTATTCTTATAGTGATCATTTAAAAGGGGACGGAGAGAGTATTAGAGTTTGAAAACCGTATTGTAAGTCGTATAAGAGAAGGCCTTTTCTTCTCTTATTTAATCAAATCTCAAGTTAGTTACCATTTTAGACTTTTAGTTTTGTATAAAGGGCGTACCCAGTGCACGAAGCTCCTGTATATGCGGGGTCTGGGGAAGGGTTGATGTACGCAGCTTTACCCCTTGCAAGCAGAACCTGCGACCTTCAGGTCACAATGGGGCAGCTTTACCGCTGCGCCAGGTCTGCCCTTCGCTTTTAGTTCTGTATCCAACTCCAATTTTGTCTTCTTTCATAGGCTGTTAGAAATGACAGATCATGGACGGTTGAATTTCTTGGAATCACGTTTCAAGGCAAATTGCTCGTAGCTGATTGTGTTGGGAGTTGGCACGGATCCTAGAAATGCAGAATGCTTCATACTCTTTGAATCTTTAATATTAACTTACCAAAAAGAATCTAAGTACAAAACCTCTTAGGCATTATCAACTCCTTCAGGATATTGGTGGTTTGATACCAAAGAGGCCTTAGAATAGTTTTGGTGTGGAGGTGAGATAGACAAAAACAATGAAATTCTTTGGTCAAATATAATCTTGTTTTCAGTTCTAGAAGGAACGAATTTTTGCTCAGTTCTCTTAATTTTGTTGTTCTATCGTTCTCATTATCATTTCGTTTATCTTCCAAGTTCCAAATCCAAGCTCTTATTTTTTGGTTCTGTCATTCTCATTTTCGTTTCCTTATCTTCCAAATCTTAGATTCAAACCTACGTCGTCACTGACAAGCGATCCCTGCTGTGCACTAGGTGCACAGCACCGTGTGTTTTGCTCGGATTAAATCCAGGCAATGGCTTTCACATAGAGTTAAATCAATGAATTTCATCCGAACCGTGCATTTGCAACGGACGACCGGATGGGTGAATACACGATGCCATGCACCTAGTGCACAACAAAGCCCCAAATCCCGTCGTCACACTAGTTCGACGTTGGCAGCATTGCCAACTATAGACCTTGTGAAGTCTTGTGCTTAGTAATATGAGCATACTCAAAGCACGTCAAATGTCTGAAATTAATTTTTTGATTGGCGGGAAAAGAAAAAAAAAAGGATTTTGTGCGCAGCAATTAGAAGGAGTTGGCCAAGCTTATCAAAAGGTTAGAATTTGGAGTGGAGTTTGCTTGCAAAATGCATTGAAACAATCCCATCGAATGTACTTATTCCTTTTCTTGAATAAACAACACAAATTATAGGAATGAGTAACAGTGCTGCCACTTTAACTTCAAACAGACACACAAAAATAAAAAATTAAAAAAAATTAAAATATCTACAAACTAACCAAAAACGACTACGATACAAGCATGAAGAAATACCATAGTTTTAGCGAGTTCGGAATAGCACATGAATTTGCACTAGAACTATGGTATTTCTTCATGCTTGTATTGTAGTTATTTTTATATTTGGAGGCATTAATGCAAGTAAAAAGTACTGGTCGGACATACTATTAGGTAATTATCAAATTTCAAGAAATAAGTACTCACTTTCAAGGTTCCTTTTTATGGAGTGTTCTTCATAGGAATGCGGAAATTTCATTTGTTAAAAATTGCTTAATTTTTTGCCCTTAGATTATTACTTGCTTTTTAGGTGTTTCTTTTAAGGGATCTTTTTTCCCTAGAACATAGAATTCCATTGATTAAAAGATACTGTAATTCTTCGAACTATTTTTTTTTTTTAAATTAGCCAACTATAAAAGGACGTGCAATTTCGAAACAAAAAATAAAGTGCCGTCATACTTAATTTTTCAAATTTCGTCAAATAAAATTAAAGAACTCAATTAGTTCTTTAATTTGGCATGTAATTTTTTTTTTAAATTATAAGCCAGAAAATAAATTATTTTTTTATGTAGTCATTGCACATCTTTTCATATTGTACTAACTTTTAGGGACGAAGAGAGTTGTTTAGTAAGCAGTGTGAATGCCAACATGACCACACACACGACTATCCACCCTTATTGGGCCTCCTCAATCACGCTCGGATACATGAACATTTTGGTCGATTTCAATTTTCTTTCTATCAATATCTTTAGACAGTACGAAATATGTATGACATCCTTTCTATTTATTGGTTCATTAATTTCTTTCATACTGAATTCAAAAAAGATTTTATGGATGACAACCTTTACATTTATTCGTTCATCAATTTTTTTTCAAAGAACACCTCTGAACATCAGATTTTGAATGAACAATTCTAAAGGCAATCAGCGTTTGGTTAAGAAATTCAAATGCCCTCTTAAACCACTCAAAAGGGGAAACAATTCTATAGGCAACGCTATAATCTAAAAAGAGGAATGATCGGACTGTTACAATGACTTAAAGGCGATTGGACGGCTATAGAGGTTATTAGGTTTGTCATACTAGACATTTTCCGTTGTGTTTTATTATATAGATACAGATTATGTTGGAAATTTTCCAGAGACCGTGAATGAATATATAGAATGGCAATTGGAGAGTCTCCCGAGGCAACTGAAGGGTCTCACCTTTGGTACATCGAATCTAGACGCATGGGATTAATGTTGCGGCTGTAACTCCCCATGATGTGATAATGATGGTAGAATATATTCCCGAATTTACTGTGGCAGTTTCTTGTATTGATTCCTGCAAAGCAACTCAAGGTCCTCTTCTTCTATATATTGGATCTTCCAGTTTTTGATGAAGCACCAGGAATCCGAATTGCATACCACATATTCTGATACACGGTTTCTGTGTGTGTGTGTGTGTGTGTGTGTGTGTGTGAGAGAGAGAGAGAGACTAGAAATCTCCAGTTTGTCGAGGCTGTCTTCGGAGGTGATCCGGAGGTAGTCGTCCAGCCTTTTATCCTGGAAAATAGACACCGGTTCATCGTACCACACCCTTGGTAAGTGGCACATCTGTTTTAACATTAACAAGACTCTAGTTTTCACAGAACTCAGTTGAATTTGTTATTCAGTTTGTATCTCACACTTTACATTCGATCTGTTCATGTAATTTCAGATTGTTTATATCAGTAGAATTATTCTCTGAAATTTGGTATTACCGTTGCATTTTTCCCAACAGATTATATGGTTAATTACTCCACGAGTTAATTTCTTCTGTTTGAGTATGGGTATAATTCTGTTGTGCAACTCAACACTCGCTAATCCTTTTACAAGATAGCTTAAGTGGAGAAAAGGAACACCGGTCCTGGTGGATGCTTTTGGATTTGCAAGCAGAACCAACTCTTTAGAGCTTTCATATCCTTCAACCCATCTCTCACAGCAAATCCCACATTTTTAGGAGCTTCTTTTACATCTTCCAAAGGTTTGCTTATGGCCAAAAACAATAACTTTATCATTACCATGTGAGAAAACTTTATATTTACCAGGTGAGAAACTTTTCTACTCTGATGAGAGATGAGTGTAAAGAAAAGACGTGTAATGATGCCCTTATTTCTTCTGGTTCTAGGGTCCAGTAATTCTAGCGACACATCTAACTTTACATCCATTCGTTCATCCTCTCTCGACTCTCATAAGTGAAGGTGAGACCCACAACGCTTGTGAGAGAGGAGGTAATAATGAATATACACTTGGATGTGTGCCTAACATTTTTTATCCACTAATATCAATTCCTTGGAAATCGATTGATTCTTTCTCACGCTTATGACACAATCCCGGGCATAGATTGTTCGTGGAACAAATTTGTTAAGTGCCCCTTGATATGCCCCAACAATCCTAACTACCACATATATGTGCGGGTCTCATGTACTTGTGATGAGTTATACACATGTTAGTGGAAAGGGAGTGTTGGCCATGCCCTAGAAGTCTTGCTTTTTTTCCCTTCATACTTCCAGGGATACTGCAAATAGATATTTCTCATTACCTTGTGATATGGTCATTAGTATGATATTATCCTATACCTATTTCGTTGCACACAAAACATGTTCACTTGCTTTTCTTGTCCTTTGGCTAATGTGTTTTTATTATTTTATGTATTTACAGGTTTATTTCGTTGAGTGTAGCATTGGCATGTCTACAAAAAGTATTTGCATAGATGCATGAGGTAGAAGCAAGGTTGTTGTTCATGACATATCATTTGGAGATAATGACTAGATCTTCTCAAGTAAGTTTTACTTGATTTAGCATACCACACAAATATAGCATATAATCCTTTTAATACGTTCATTCAAAATCTGATATAATATTTACGAATATTCTTTGAAAAAATAAATGAAGCAATAAATATAAAGGTCGTCATCCATGTAATCTTTTCCGGATTCACTTTGGGCCTATATAAGCAACTACTCAGTGAAAACAAGGCACGGGATTCCAAGCATAGCCCTAATCTCGACCACATTTTAATGGGGGCTTTAGAAAACGTCGTGAGTGCAATGGATCTTCAGGCTACTGAAAAGATTGGAGAGGCATTGATCTTCAGCCTGCTTGACATGATCAGGGCAGAAGAGATCGCCGGCGAAGCAGTCGTCCCACAAATCGATGTGCCCCCGGAAGTTCCTCAAATTCACGTGGTGCCTCCAGTCCTCAAGAATTTGAGGTGCCTCAGGTCCATCAAATTGAGCAGCCGTCGCCACCGACACCGCCGAATCAAGAATAACACAGCAGCAAGCAGGAAGAAGATTTACAACACAGGAAGGAAACATCATGTATATGGGGTTTTTCTCTCCAAACTGATTTCTGTCCCATTCAGTCTTCACCCCTGGCCTGTTTACTATTCCCTTGCTAAATACCCAGTTTGGGAATTTCATTTGGTGAAATATCAACTACCATCCTTTGAAAATAATGCAGTCATTTGTGTTGTTAGATCCAATCTGTATCAATCAATAACCCATTTGTGTGATATTTTTTTGCCAAAATGATTCACTTTTACCTTTGTAGTTCAGGATTGTAGTGCACAATCCGAGCCGTCTCCATCTTGACAGTTGATGGCTCATATCTGTACGAGCCGAGATGAAATATAGACCATTGATTTCCGAATGCACAGCTCGGATTGTGCACTACAAGTAGTGCACCCCTACACTAGTGGAACTACTATTCCGGGTTTTGAGAGTAGGCCTCTTCAGTGTCTAAATGCTTTATTCCCTTCTCTTGAATAAATGAATATATCTCAAATCAGTGTCCAAAACAGGAGAGTGCAGTTTCTTGACAAGTGAATTTCCAGGAGCTTGAAGGTAGCTATGAATAACTTGGCATTCTTTCCTTATAAAATCACAAGATAGTTCTATGAGCATTAATAAGCTCAGCAGTGCATTATAAATTTATGAACGTGTTTATGTACACTTATCAATATAAATTGTTCACGTCGTACCTTAGGAGTCACTAGAAACCAGGAACGTTGATTTAGCTGAAACGAAATACTATTCACAATGATTCATTATGGGACGACAGATGATGTATCGGTCCAATTCAGTTGCAACTCTTATTCGTTTTTGATCTGATATTGCAGCTCCTTTTCCACCAGTACTTATATTTAATCGAGGCTCGGACAATGATCAGCAATCTGCAATCTGAGGCATATCAAGGAACTACTTCTAGGGAAGCGAAGTGGTTATGCCTTCAGCATGGTTATAATTGGTGATCCAGATATAAAGCTATGTGAGATCAGTGTTTCACGTCGTATTGCTGAGAGTTTGCAAATCTCTGAGCATTTGAACTCATGGAACTGGGAGAAACTGAACACTTGCTCCAATTTACGGATTCTTGAAAGGGGGTAGAGTTTCAGTTCCAAGGAAAGATCCACTTGCTGCAGTAAACTCTTATGGAAAACCTTTTAATAAACAGGCCGTTCTCAATTAATCAGCAGTCCTACATCGCTCTATCTGTAAAGGGTGCTTCCCGTAAACTCATTTTTCTCAATTAACTCGCTTGTCTGTTCTCAGAAACCCCAAAATCCCCGAAGATGAACCTCTCAACTTGCAGCTATCCAACCCCTCAAAATCGTCGGCCAAAACCCAATAACCCCTAGAAAACGCAGCTCAACCTCAGGTGGTCTAGCAGTATCCCAAAGAAGCTATGTTACATGGACTCGGGTGCAGGTATTGGGTACCAGTGCGAGTTCAAGCATCGAACCTTCCTAAACTTAAATCTTAGGATATTGAGACATGTGTCCCCTAATTGAGTGTGGGTACGTGGACATGTTTGAACATTTGTTAGTAGAAATATTGCATACAAGTTTCGGGTTATGTATCGCAAATTATATTCAAAATTGTATTTAAACAAGACAATCGCTTTTTTGCAAATTTAATGTTCTTTTCCTGTAAATATCATGACAATTAGAGGATCTGAGTGTCCAAAATGGATACGCTTGTCGGACATCAACAGTGGTACTTCAACCAAAATAAAAGATCCATGTAACATAGCAAAGAAGCATAAGACGAGAAGATAGCTTAAGCTGACCTCCATCCCAACCAAACCCAGTGCAGTGGAGCATAACAGATTCAAAACCAGAAAGCACAAGTATGTTTAAGAGGTTATTTATACAAAGTCAGTCCTCTGGACGTCATGACAAGTTGAAATCAATCGTGTTAGTGCAAATTTCAGGTCCATTGAAGGACATGATCAGCTTAGTGAACCAAAGAATAACAATAACTCCTTTTTTTGCCAAGGTTCCAGAAAGAAGCTTTGGCCTTCTGAAGCAGAGTTGAGGGAAATAAAAAGGTTAAAATAAAAGCAAATCGATATATGCTTTCAAATTGGAAGTCTTCTTGATGTATGTCCTCTATCTGTCATACGTATTAGGACGACGAAGGAAGGAAAAATATATATCTTTGTCTTGAACTAGGTACACTGGTACTTTTTAAAGATTGAAGAGATATCTTTGTTTGCAAAACATTTGAAAGAATCTCCCAATACTAGGAAGGAATTCCAAACTTGTCTCCATCTATCATCAAGATGCTCTTCTTTAAGAGGCAATCTTGCATTGCTAGTATCCTCACAATCTACAATAACAGAAGTAACAAAGAAGGCCCAATTCCGCAATTATATAAAGTAGAATAACCAGAAATACAAAACATGTACATAATTAGAAAGGGATGACAAAGTGCAATTTCATAACATAGCCCAACTAAAATTGGATACAAGACTCCACCTCAAATGGTGGTTTATTTCAGGATGAGATTGGCACATCTAACTTTAGATTTACCAATGCAGAACAAGCAGATGCATAAGTGTTATGCGAATGGATGGAAAACTTTTTCAATCGCCGCTATGAAATTCTAAAAGATATAAAGATAAAACCACAATACAAGAGCCAATGCTTAAGTGAAGATGCCAGCTACATGTAAGACCAGCCGGTGCACAAAGAAATACCTGGAACTGGCTAGAGTAACCAATTTCCCCGACTCTAGCTATGACATGATCTTGCACGTCATCCATTCCACCAAGACCAGACCGATTTTCCCTTGCATCAGGACCTTCATGTGATCTGATAATTAACTGTGGAAACAACAATGTTGAAGGACTAGTCCAGATAGAGCATGGATTCCACTATCTAGTCCTGTACAACTTAATGAATACTATTAACAACGAAAGAAATCGGTATTTTTTGGTGTTATTTTTCTCTTGGGGCCGAATTAAGAAATATACAAGATTAACCGACGAAAACTTGAGTTTTAGTTTTAGTAGTGTTTTACTAGTAGATTTTTTATTTTTTTTTGGAAAGGAATGATATAGATTAAAGCTTGTAATTCCTTTCCATATATCCGTGCATAATAAGGAAATCAGCATTTGGTTAAGGAATTCAAATGCGGTCTTAAAAATGAAACCAACTCAAAAGGGGAAATAATTATAGAGGAAATCAATCTGTAATTTAAAAAGAGGAATGATTGGACAACTACGATTTTAACGTAAAAGGCGATTGGACGGCTATAGAGGGTATTGGGTTTGTATGCCTGTTGGAAATTTTCCAGAGAATTTGGATGAATAGGATGGCAATCGAATCGTCTCCCGAGGAAACCCAAGGTTCTCACCCTTTGCACATCAAATCTAGACGCATGGGATTGATGTTGTGGCTTTAACTGCCCCATGATGTGACAATGACGGCAAAATCATTCCCAAATTTATTGTGGCAGTTTGTTGTGGAAAATGATGTGCGTACACTACACTTGGGTTTCCCAAGTGTACACCAATCCAATGGCGGATCTATTAAGTGTACACCAATCCAAGTGTAATTTTTTTTTTTTTTTTTAAGTTTCAAAAGAAAAGCCCCATAACTTTTGTCTAAGTACTTTTTAAGATAAATGTTAATAACGATCCATTGAGTTGTGAATAAGGGAGGAAGAAGAAAAAAAAACACAGTTTCCGATGCACCTTTAACATCTTTCAGAGCATTTTAACACTTTAGAAACTGTGTTTTATTTTTTATTTTTTATTCATTCATCTCTTATTCACAATCCAATGGCTTGTTATTAGTATTTTCCTTCTAGTTGATAAACAGTTACTTTAAATTTTCTAATTCAAAACAAAAACACTTTTTGTAGTACTCCCTATGTTTCCTTACGCATCCCCTCTCTTAACTATGCAAAACCATTAAACGTTCGATCGGATGTCGTTTGACAAGCTTCTTTTCTTTCTTCTATTAGATGTTAGGTTTTCTTGATTTAGAACTCATGTATCATATAGTATTTAGTGTTCGCGGGCCTCTATAATTTTTTGATAAATTTTTTATTTTAGTTTAATAATAGGTTTTTTTTTTAATTATTTTGGTGGCGACCCCCCAATTGTCTTCACTAAGTGTCATTCTTGATTACCGCCACGACGATTGATTTAGGTTTTGTTATTATCGTTCTCCCTCCCACATTGGGATATCTTAATCCAAACGGTGACCGCCAATTTGTCAAAGTAGGCCCCCCCGAAATCTAAATCCTGGCTCTACCACTGCACCAATCCATTTCAACTGTCCAAAAGCCTTTTGGACGTTTCGGATTTTTTGCAAACTATTCGCGCAAAGAGTTTATAGACGGGTTGGTTTGTTGTACTGATTCATGCAAAGCAACTCAAGAGTCCTCTTCTTCTGTATATTGGATTATCCCATTTTTGGATGAAGTACCAGAAATCCGAATTCCATACCACATATTCCGACAAATTGTTTGTGTGTGTGTGTGTGTGTGAGAGAGAGAGAGAGAGAGGCCCACTTTTCCAAGTCTGTCGGAGCTGGGAAATAGATGCCGGTTCATCCAATAACACCCTCGGTAGGTGGCGAATCTGTTTTAAGAAGACTGTGGTTTTCATAGGACTCAGTTCAATTTCTTATTCAGTTTGTATCTCGTACTTTTTATTCTATCCACGAGCATATGTATAATTCTCTTGTGGAATTCAATACTTGCCCTTTTACAAGATAGCGTAAGTGGAGAAAAGGAACACTGGCCCTGGTGGATGCTTTTAGATTTGCTTGTAGATCCAACTCTTTAGAGCATTCATATCCCTCCATCCATTTCTCACATCAAATCCCACGTTTCTATAGCTTCTTTTACATCTTCCAAAGGTTGGCTTATAGCTTTTACTTCTTTAAAAAATGAAAAAACTTTATTCATTACCACATGCAGGCATCTAAAAATTGCTAGGCACTAGTGGAGCAGAAAAGGGCCGCCTAGCGCCTAGGTAGGAACCAATCGGCCTAGGCAGCCAACTTTTAGAACACTGACCACGTGAGAAAGAAACTTTACATGTACCACCTGAGAAACTTTTATACTCTAATGACAGATTAAGCATAAAGAAAAGACTTTCTTGAAGCCCTTATTGCTTCTAGTTATATTATCTAGCAGTTCTAGTAACACATTCAACTTTACATCCATTCTTACATCCTCTCTCATAAGTGAAGGTGAGACCCACAACATATTTAGAGGGTCCCTCCATAACTTGCGAGAGAAGATGTAAGAATGAATGTACACTTGATGCATGCCTAACATTTTTTATCCACTAATATCAATTCCTTGGAAATCAATTGATTCTTTCTCACTCTCATGACACAATCCCAGGCATAGATTGTTCGTGCAACAAATTTGCAAAGTGTCCCTTGATATGATCCAACAACCCTAACTACCACATATGTATGTGGGTCTCATGGTGGTACGGGGGTGTTAGTAGGGGTGCACATACACCGGGCCGGGCTTATACTAGATAATAACAAAATTTGTACATTTCCAAGCCCGGCCCATTTATAATCGGGCTTCATTTAATATGCCCAAGCCCAATCCAAATAAAATTTTTAATTTCCCAAGCCCGTCCAACAAACCCATCTATTTTTGTAAAGCATGGTATCACAAATATAAATTAATCAACCATAAAGATCACAATTACAATTCACAACCGTAATAATATACTTTAAGTTCAAGTTATATATATATAATATATATATATATGTATAGTTTTCGAAAAAACTATACATATACAGTTTTTATCGAAAACTGTTCGGATCAAGCCCTTCCGGGTTTTTTTTTTTTTTGGAGATTTCCCGCGTAGGGCCTTAAAAAAACTTTTTAAAAACATTGAGCGGTTCGGATCGTCGAAATTTGGTCCGAAAAGGCTAGGTCTGCATTTTAACTTAGATAAGGGTCCCTTATTAGAAGTTTTTCGTATATATATATATATATATATATATAGAGTCCGGATCTAATCCGGGACTCTACCATCCGGGACTCCACCTTCCCGATATTTTTTTGACGATCCGAACCGTCCAATGTGTTCAAAAGGTGTTTTCCAAGGCCCACGCGGGAAATCTTCAAAAAAAAATACCGGGAAGGGCTTGATCCAAGCGTTTTTCGCAAAACTGTAAATATGCATTTTTTTGCGAAAAACCGCTTGGATCAAGCCCTTCCCGGTATTGTTTTTTGAAGATTTCCCGCGTGGGCCTTGGAAAACACCTTTTGAACACATTGGACGGCTCGGATCGTCAAAAAAATATCGGGAAAAGCATCAAAATGCTTCAATCCGGGATTTCCGGGATCCCGGATTGGATACTAGCCGTATATATATATATATATATATACGGGGAGGATCCTGTCAAGGATCCCGGAAATCCCGGATTGAAGCGGTTTGAAGCCCTTCCCGATATTTTTTTGACGATCCGAGCCGTCCAATGTGTTCAAAAGGTGTTTTCCAAGGCCCACGCGGGAAATCTTCAAAAAAAAATACCGGGAAGGGCTTGATCCACGCAGTTTTTCGCAAAAACTGCATATTTACAAAATTGCGTGGATCAAGCCCTTCCCGGTATTTTTTTTTGAAGATTTCCCGCGTGGGCCTTGGAAAACACCTTTTGAACACATTGGACGGTTCGGATCGTCAAAAAAATATCGGGAAGGTGGAGTTCCGAACTCTCTAGTCCCGGACTAGAGAGTTCCTCTATATATATATATATACGCCAATGATCTAATAAGGGATCCCTTAACCAAATTCCGTGCGGACCTCACCTTTCCGAGCCAAATTTTGACGATCCGAACCGCTCAATGTTTTTTAAATGCATTTTTAAGGGCCTACGCGGAAAATCTTCAAAAAAAAATACCCGGAAGGGCTTGATCCACACAGTTTTTGGTAAAACTGTACATATGTATATATTAAAAACAGACCTAGAAATTAAAATGCAATTAAAGTACTAAAGAAGATAGGACCCTCCAACTCCATCAATCTCTATATAGAGTATTAAAATAAAATATTATTTAAATCGGGCCGGGCCAGGCTGGCCTTGGAAGAATTTCTCAAACCCAGCCCATTTAATAAATTGGCTTAAAATCTCAACCTAGCCCGGCCCATAGGGCCTAAATATTTATCCCAAGCCCTAAAAAAATCGGGCTAGGTTTGGCGGGCTACCGGGCCGGTATGCACCCCTAGGTGTTAGGGCATGCCCAAGAAGCCTTGTATTTTTTTCCCATCACACTTCCAGGGATACTTGCAAATTGATATTTCTCATTTCTCGTACCATGTGATATGGTCATGAGTACTATTTTGTCCAATACCTACTTCTTCGTTGCACACAAAACATGTTCATTTGTTTTTCTTGTCATTTGGCTAATATGATTTCAATATTTTGTGTATCTAGAGGTTTATTTGGTTGAGTGTAGCATTGGGATGTTTACAAAAGTATTGCATAGATGCATGAGATGGAAGTAAGGTTGTTGTTCATGACATATCATTCGGAGATGATGACTACATCTCCTCAAGTGAAGTAATAGCTCTTAATTTTTAAAATGAGGACAATTTTGAAAACGTGTGTTTTTGGAATGTAATAAATATGTTTCCTTATATACTTGGATTCTCCAAAATGGGACTTTAAATTATGGAGAAAGAAAATTTTGAAAACTTGTATTTTTGGGATGTAATAATAAATATGTTTCCTTATATACTTGGATTCTCCAAAATGGGACTTTAAATTATGGAGAAAGATAATTTTGAAAACTTGTATTTTTGGGATGTAATAATAAATATGTTTCCTTATATACTTGGATTCTCCAAAATGGGACTTTAAATTATGGAGAGAGATAATTTTGAAAACTTGTATTTTTGGGATGTAATAATAAATATGTTTCCTTATATACTTGGATTCTCCAAAATGGGACTTTAAATTATGGAGAAAGACAATTTTGAAAACTTGTATTTTTGGGATGTAATAATAAATATGTTTCCTTATATACTTGGATTCTCCAAAATGGGACTTTAAATTATGGAGAAAACTTTAAACGCCAGCTCGGATGGAGGGAATATTTAACTAGTGGGCCGTTGTGGGACCCACCCTTTTAAACGGCCTTCCACCTACTATATATAATCACCCTCAGAAACCTACAGTCATCATAATAAGGAAGATAAAGAGGAGTAAAGGATTGCCGCTGCCACATTTCTCACCGTCGTCGCAAGTTTTCAGGTGAGATTGGCTGGGATGCTCAGATTAATCGCTATCCAAAGGTAATTATAATCTTCTTACTTTTTCATCATACCATTGGTCTCAGATCCATTTCCATTGTCTTGTCAATCGATCCTTTTTGTTTATAAGCGCATCATGATTTCATGATATAGCGATGGAGACAAAGAAGAAAACGGAGACAAAGACGAAGACGATGACCATTCTATTCTCTACTATATATTGCTTCAGTGAATTACCAAAGGTTTGTGACTTCTTTCATTGTAGATTTAGATTTTTTTATCTCAGTGCTCAATGATGACCAATGGGTAGTCAGTAATTTTAAAAGTGGTGATGATAGAACTGTTTGAAGATAAGTTTTTTCTCATCTAAAAGAAAGACATATAGGTTTTTTCTTTTTCTTTTTCTTTCCTCAAATTGCCTGAAATTTACACTGGACCCAAATTGTATATTCCATTGCCAATTTGCCATGCTCCGAGTCACATGTGACCACTCGATACTTTGAGTGGTTGAAAAATCAGACAGAACTAGGGGTGTTGTAAAAGAGGAAAGAGCACTGACATATAGTATAGGCGATAACCCATTTTTACACAGTTTTATTTATTAGAAAATAGAGGTGACATGTAGCTTTATTTGCCAGAGTCTTAATTACATACTTGAATTACCGTATCTATATTGTTTGGTTGAAGTAGTTTTTATTAAGTGTGTGTTAAATTTAGAATTTAGAACTCACGCCTCAACGCATCAACGCATCACCTTGCACTTTCGCCTCTTAAAACATTGTGTACGGGGATTCCCTTTCTGGAAATACATTACCATTGTTTTCTGCTTAAGGGATTATATGGTTTTGTCTGTATTCGTTATGTTTTGTTGCCCATTCTTTCTTGTTATAGTTTCAAGTATTTGGTAAATTGAGAATTTAGAACTCACGCCTCAATGCCTCGCCTTGCACTTTCGCCTCTTAAAACATTGTGTATGGGAATTCCCTTTCTGGAAATACATTACCATTGTTTTCTGCTTAAGGGATTATATTGTTTTGTCTGTATTCGTTATGCTTTTTTGCCCATACTTTCTTGTTATAATTTTAAGTATTTGGTAAATTGAGATTTTAGAACTCACGTCTCAACGCGTCGCCTTGCACTTTCGCCTCTGAAAACTTTGTATATGGGGATTCCCTTTTTGGAAATACACTACCATTGTTTCCCTACACTTTATTTTGCTGCTTATGGGATTATATTGATTTGTCTGTATTAGTTATATTCCTTGCCCACACTTTTCTAAGGATTGTTTTGTTATGTTGGTCAATTAATCTTACCGTATTTTGTTAATTCTCAGGCAGTATGTTCAATTTTACAGGAGAGGTTAATATCATTGAGATTTCTCATTTGCCTCAACCTAATTGAGTTTGCTTCCATGGAACCCTGCCGTCATAGCGTTTCATCTCCAGATGAGATTGGTAGGCGGAATCTGCTCTCTCTTCTCTTTTTTCGCTTCTCCTTCTTTGTTTTCTCTATGTAACAATATCAGAGACTTCTTTATGTTATCTATCTCTCTAAAAGTAAATGTATAAGCCTTTGTTGTTTCCAGATTGTGAGTTGTTCATTGGATATGCTCATTCTTCCATTATTAGATTGATTGATTTTAATTAGCTGACCCCATATCGTCTCTTTGAAGTTACCGGCTGTAGCTGGCTTTCATTTCAATTACCTCTCTTTCTTGTTTTGTTACTGATTTGGGTAATGATTGCAGAAGAAAGGACCTCTAGGGTTGCTCCCAATGGTTTTCAACAAATCAGACTGTTGTCAGTAGTGGTCATTACATTAACCTGGAGGTTCCTGGCAGTTCTATGGTAATAATTGAGAATTACCATTTGGAGCAGGTCTGACTGAGGCACATGGGAAGCTTGTAGAGAGTTGTTTTCAGTTAGAAAAGTGGCAGTGGCACCGTGCTTTGCATCAACTCACCTGTTTCAATTGTACAAATAGGCATAGGCATTCCTATAGATGGCTGTAAAGACCCAACTGTGCCAAAGAGATGAGTTAGGCAATGTTGTTGAACCCACTCTTGCTAGAGGTATTGGAACTTGTGCCTTTCGTGCGGAGGGCATGAATAGGTGTACTTCCGAGTTTGATTACTCTTTCACCTAGGAAGCGAGGACAATCCTTCATAATAATATTGTTCGCGCTGTAGTTTGCAGATGTTCACAAAATTTGGATGTTTGTACGAGATAGAGACAAAATCGTTGCTCATTGCATTTCATTTACGTTGCTCATTGAATTTCATTGACGGGGTCAGTTTCCCTCGGTTTCTATCTTTTCTCATCCAGTGTAATGTGTTATGAATGTTGATTGGGTTGAACTATTATTTACACTTTGGTGCAAACTTAATTAATTTTATCACTTCATTGAGGTTTCCTTGTAGTTCAATTAGTGAAGGTCAAACTTTCTATTCTCGATTTCTATACCCTAAACAGGTGAAAGGAAACTTTATATAGCCATGAAATATTAATATTTGTAGTAACCACTCACCATATTTAATTGAATCTCAGGTTGGTTTTCATTTTATTTCTATATCCCACTTCAATTATGTGTCCTATTACATAGGCACCCACTAGGATACTTTAAAGATGGCTTAAGTGTTGTAGGGTGGTTATGGTTTATAGTGAGAGAACTTCAGTAAAATAATCGGCATCAATGGTGGTTGTTTCAGTAATGAACACTGCCACATGGAAAATGAATGGGATTGTAAATTGTGTATGGCAAAAATTAAGTAACAAATGTAATTTGAACTTTTGACCATTTGACAATTTGTCTAAAAAAAAAAAAACTATTTGAAAACTCCATGGCGAACGTATCATGTAGTTAAGTTGGTGCTTGTTTCTATTTTTTTGTTGTATACTATTCATTATTCATTTTGAACCTCCCATTTACTCCACTATAATTAAATCTGAAATCTTTTGGAATGGCGGGCTTGGATGATCTTTGCGGGCGGGCTTCGGCTATTACTATGGTGGTTGCTCTTTCTCTTTCTTGACGATTCACATCACTTAACCACCAAAACTTGTTGATAATTGGTTAATGCTTGCATGATTTGGTACCTTAACTGCGGCTAGATCTCGTGCTGTACTTGGTATCTTGATACATTGTTCTGATAGGAATGGCAACAGGGCGGGTCAAGAATGGATTTGACCATTCCCGCCTCCGATCCCCGAACCCCATATTTGCCTTCATCCCCGCTCCATTTCCCGAACTTCACTCTCCATCTCCACCCCGGATGGAGATCGGGGATCCTGCCCCAATCCAAAATTTATCTTTAAAAATTCAAAAAACAAACTTTAAAGAACCCAAATACTATGATTATCTACTTTACGGATTTGATCGAGAGACAACACAATCAGATTATGCTTGAGGTGGTGATGGAGTTGCTAATCGAGAGCGATGCTGAGTCATTCGGGAAACGACTTATATGGTTTATATATAGTTAGGAAACCCTAGTAATTCCTATTAATTATAAAGGTAGTAATTCCTATTAATTATAAAGGTTAAAATGTAATCATATATTCAATTGATAGTAATAAAGAACGGGGTGAGGAACGGGGTGGGATCGTGGCGAAGGTACGTGGAACCGCCACTTTATATTGCTGCTTAATGGATTATATTGATTTGACTGTATTCGTTATATTTCTTTCCCATACTTTTCTAAGGACTGATTTGTTTTGTTGATCAATTAATCTTACCGTATTTTGTTAATTCTCAGGCACTATGTTCAATTTTACGGGAGAGGTTAATATCATTGAGATTTCTCATTTGTATTAACCTAATTGAGTTTGCATCCATGGAACCCTACCGTCATAGTGTTTCATCTCCAAAAGAGATCGGTAGGCGGAATCTGCTCTCTCTTTTCTTTTTTCGCTTCTCCTTATTTGTCTTCTCTATGTAACAATATCAGATTTAGAGGTGATACCCACAACAGATTTAGAGGGTCCCAGTCCCACCATCACTTATGAGAGATGATGTAAGAATGGATGTACACTTGGATGTGTGCCTAACATTTTTTATCCACTAATATCAATTCCTTAGAAATCTAGCCTTGTTTTCCATTTGCTAAAATGGGAATATTATAAAATCGTATGGGTTAATTTTAGCAAATGAGAAAACCCTTTGCTACAATCAATCCACTTGATTTTATGGGATTCCCATTTTAGCAAATGGGAAACAAGGCCTCAGATTCTTTCTCACACTCATTACAAAATCCCGGGTATAGATTGTTCGTGCAACTATTTGTTAAGTGCCCCTTGACATGATCCAACAACCCTAACTACCACGTATCTATATGAGTCTCATGTACTTGTCACATGTTGGTGGAAAGGGGGTGTTAGGGGAAGCCTTGTATTTTTTCCCCTTCATACTTTTCAGGGATACTGCAAATTGATATTTCTCATTTCTCACTAACTTGTGATATGGTCATGATTACTATTATATCCAATACCTACTTCTTCGTTGCACACAAAATGTGTTCACTTGTTTTTCTTATCACTTGGCTAATATGTTTTATTGTTTTATGTAGTTACAGGTTTATTTGGTTGATTGTGGCATGTTTACAATAGAATTGCAAAGATGCATGAGGTAAAAGCAAAGTTGTTCATGACATATCATTTGGAGATAATGACTATATCCTCCCAGCCCCGCACGGGTAGGGAATTCGGGGACAAAAAAACAATACCCAAATGTGAGATAGAAGCAGGCCAATCTCTCCAATGGATAAAAAACACAAGAAATAGAGGAAAGGAGGCTGAGATACAGATAAAGAGGGTCCGTGCTTCTTCTGGTCCTTGGGATCCTACGGATGGGATTGCAACCGTAAAAATGTTATGGGACCCACAATGGCGCATCCTCACTGCAAAAATAAAGTAAGAATCCTTGAAATTTATTATGGCTAGTTGGCAAAGGAAGTTTTTGAAAGCGTTGCGAGTGCCTAAGAGCTGTTGAAAAGATTGGAGAGAGTCAATAGATCTTCAAGGTACTTTAAAGTTCAAACCCTTGATGAAGAGGCTAATCTCTATCCAAAGTCAAACATAATCTTCATTTTTCAATTGAATGTTTAACTTTTGGGTCTAGAACTAGTTAGATTAGAATTTTCCTTTTTTTGTTTAATTGAGCATTCACTGGCATATCTGATCGAGTTGAATTTTTGCATGGTCTACCAAGTGCTCTAATTGTCCGCCATTGTCTACTTTGTAAGTTAATAGCCCTTGATCAATGAAATGGATTCATTTTTGTAAATCTAGTGCCTTGTTGCTTATGTTGAGTTGTTGTGGTCGTTTACTTTACTTTTTGCTTATTTAAAACATAGTGACTTCTTACTTCCTTGATCTTGTTTGCTTGCATCAAGCATTGGTGGGCTTGAATTTGGCAAGCTAGCAAAGAAGTTCGAAACATATCTCACTAAAGTAGATAAAATTACCCTCACCAAAAGTGTTTAGTAAACGAAAACGCTCAATGTTGTGACTTTTCCACTCATTGCCAATTGATTTTAAGTTAGATATAAATTTTTCACGTGGTATTAAAACGGGGCACATTCCATCTCACATTTCAAAAAAATTACAATCCGCTCTTTATAATGACAAACTAACAAAAAGGCTACATGATGATAGACCCAAAAAAAGAGACTACACGTGATAAATCCAAATGCGAGTGCACGTGAGGGGGATATTATGTATTATAGTCCCACATTACTTGGAACAAAAATGATAGATACACTCCCTTCCCAACCACTCCCTACCACTCCCCCTCTCACATGTGGTGGGTTCCACCGTGGATCCCACATGTGGTGGGTCTCACTACATGTGAGAGGGGGAGTGGTGGGGAGTGGTTGGGAGGGAGTGTATGTATCATTGTTCTACTTGGAATATGTGATCACTTAATACAACGTTGGGGCCTCTCCACTCATTGCCAGTTAGATTTAAGTGGATATAAAATTTCACATCATTTATTCCACTGGTCTCTTTCCATTCCATTGTCATATCGACGAATGCTTGAGAGGAATAAGAAGTGTATAATTTTATTTTTATTTTTTTGGAAAAGTTGTTTTAACCATTTGATATATAGATCGGATGCTATTTACCACCTGACATTTTATCTTACACCTCCACCCCCTTCCCCCTTTCTTGTTCCTTTCATTTGATATATAGATCGGATGCTATTTACCATCAGTCTCTTACCACTCTCTCTCTCTCTCTCTCCCCATGGTTGTGAGATGATTGAGAATCTCTCTTTAAAAGATCTCTCCCCCCATCATTTTTGGGCTTTGAAGATCCATATCCATAGTTCCAGATCTGGATACTAGCTCTTGATGCAAGTCGATTCGAACGGCAATTTTCTAAGCTCTCCAATAGCGACAATGAAGGCGCCTGAAGGTAAATCCAGTGGCGGTACTACGGCGGGAGCAAGATCCAGTGGTAATCCTCCATCCACCCATGTCCACGAGCAGAGTCCTAGGTACACCAGAGTTGAGTGGCTTTTTTTTTTTTTTTGTCGATTTTTGTATTTTCACACCAATAGTGTCCTTGCAGGTGTGCTCTTGTACTTGGCCTTGTTTAATATATGAT
The DNA here is from genome assembly GCA_963854785.1 of Vaccinium vitis-idaea. Classification (NCBI taxonomy): domain Eukaryota; kingdom Viridiplantae; phylum Streptophyta; class Magnoliopsida; order Ericales; family Ericaceae; genus Vaccinium; species Vaccinium vitis-idaea. The sequence continues at coordinate 7,987,726 of OY978220.1, forward strand.
ATGTTTCACTTTCTTTAAGAAAAAGAAATCATGTGGTTTACTCCAGTTTGCAGATTAAAATACTCCAGTTTGCAGATTAAAATACACCGTTTGATTCCGTTAAGCCAATAACGGAAAAGTCTAAAACACTCGTAGACCCTTCTTCAAAAACAAAATAAAATGCATCTCCAACTAGTACATATTATGCCAATATTTACCTCTACATTACATTCTAATCTGGCTTGGATTGTTGCGGATCACTGCACAACTCAATAAATTGCAATAATAACTCAGCTCCCGTCGCCTGAAAGAAAAATAAATAAATTAATTAAGTCAAAGCAAATACAAAAGAATGAAATTAAATTTCTCATGCAAAGTTTAAAATATATATATATATATATATATATATATATATATATATATATTGAAATGACGCAGTTAAGCAATATTAATACCTGACCAGGATGGGTATTTTTGGAAATAACTTTTTTCCTCTTTCTCAATCTAAGCTTACATTTCCGTAAGTTGACACTTTTCTTCAAACCATTGACTTCTGGAAACTTAGTATCAACCACATCTAATTGTTCAATTCCCCCGTCAATGGAGTCTCCCACCATGAGCAACATTTTGTCCACTTCGGCACACATGTAGTCCACCGTGGTGTCCACAAACTCATATGCAGCTTTCAATTCACAAGATCGAGCGCACAATTTTACCATTTTGGGACAAAGTTTTCTGTAACGTGCTGCTTCTACCAATTTATGATCATCCTCCTCAACGCTAAATAGAAAGCAAAAATATTAGCAGTAGAAAAATGAATCAAGTTAGTCTAGACAAGAACAATATTAGTTTTCTTTATGTATTTCTTTAACTGCGCGAACGAAATAGCTTCAACATCTTTTTATTTCTGTTCTTTTGACAATAATGTGCAACCCCCATCTTAAAAAAAATAACGACGACATTACGTGCAGATGCAATCTTACAGTTTCGGTGAGGTCTGTGGTGTGCCATCTGAGGCTGTGGGAGACACCGGAGGTGACAAAGTGGTGATGGTTGGCGACGCCGGAGGTGACGATTTGGTGGTGGTTGGCGATGCCAATGGCGATGGAGCAACTGCGACCGGGGTGAGTGAGTTGTGCGGCAGTGGAGTTTCCATGATTTTCATGTTCTGAGAAGATAAAAACCTAACGTCAATTTTGGCGGGGATCTGGGTTTGCTGATTTGAGGGATATCTAAACGGTGTGGTTTTGTTTTCTAAATGGATTGCCTAACATGCCCCAAACCAACGTCCTTTAGGGTGCTGCAAATTACAGCCCATTTAAGGCGCTATAGGGACCCGGAGGCCTAAAAGAGTACCTGATAGCAATTCCATTCCACATTTGGCGGAGGAACCATGTGGGTTGGTGAAAACACCACTGGGACAAAAGGAACAGTCTCGTTCGCTGTTCTTGGCGGCGACCAGGAGAACACAGTTGGTTGGAATGCACCTTGTGATGGACCAGATCCACCATCCCCTGAAAGAGAAGGGGCATCACCTCCTTCCATAGTAGTAGGATCAGGGTGGTTAAACCAACAATTTGATTCATACTTGCAGGAGCCATTGCGCATGTAATAAGGGCAATCTTTTTCGCCCTGTAACGAATTTTAACCTTGTCAGGATATTTGCGGAAACTGCCTAAAGGCTCAGAAATGACTCAACATAAGCCTCATGCATTAGGGAAAGGTTGGAATGACAGAGAGAAGAAATACCGGCCGGATTGGCAATCCCAGAAAGTTGAAATCCGTTATCGGAGCTACTGGGATTTTCCCTCTACCGTGCTTGTATTTACAGGCCTTTCCAACTGTACAATCTCCCCAACTCAGGCAATACTGCAGCCAACTCAATAGAAGGATTATAAAACCTTGAAAACTGGTATTAGTGAACAAATTCACAAAAAAACTACAACGCAAAACAGGCAGTACAGAAAGTAATAAAATATTAGCGTCCTCTCCTCTGATTATATTGTAACGACCCGACCCGACCCGACCTGACCCGGCTGATCATGGACCCCTTTCGGCCTAAATACTTGGCCTTAAAAGGTATACCTAAGAAGATGACATGTAGTCCTAGGTAGGTGTTCAATGTACTAAGCGAAACTCTAGCTCCCAATCAATAGGGGACTAAGTACTCACTGTCCCTAAATCTGGGGTGTTACAAATATCTTAGAAACTGAAATGATCTGAAAGATAAATGCAAAACCTTTGAGATTACAATTAAGAAAATACTAACAAAAATAAGATGGTATTCTATTTGAATTACCTAGCGAGCAACGAAGAAGCACGGACACGGATACGAGAAATGGCAATTCTAAATAATTGGGGACATGGGCATGGCATTAATTATGTGTGTGTGTGTGTGTGTGGTAGGATAGATACTTAGTTGTTATTCATATGAACATTCCATCCGGAAATAACCAAAATAATAGAGTATCTTTACAATTCTTATTGTTTCCTGTTCAAATATTACAAATTGAATGGGGTTATATTTGATCATAATTTATTAGTTCATACTTCTTCCCTCATATTTTTGGAATATTTACCCCCGAATTTAGCTTTCTATTATTCTACATTGATCATCCACGTCATAATTAAGACACGAGCGTCCCGATATGTCCCCTGCTAAGAAATAATTATATATATAAGACACGCCACATGGCGAGCACAAATAATTATATTTATAAGACACGCCACATGGCGTGTCCATATGTGTCCCCGGAGTGTCCGGCATGGATACAGAAGGCAGTTAGGAGTGTCGGTGCTTCTTAGGCAAGCACAAAGAGCTGCACAGGACCTGAACATCGATTCATTCAATGATTTCAAACCCCTAAACCCACCCTGCTCATTTCCTGGTCCAGCACCTATATGGATAATACACACTTTCCACGGCCATTCCTTGATACTGATTACTCGGAAATCTTTTATCACATTGCAGTTTTTTTATTTCAAATATAAGATACCTCACGACATGAAAGTTGAAAACTACGCAGTTCTACTTAGTAATTGACAGTCCAAGCAACAGAAGAAGCATTTTTGCATGCTTCTAATGAACTGTCAAGGGAAGATAAACACGGGCCCAACAAAAGAACTTAACTATCTACGGATGGATGACAATATTTCTGGTTAAGGGACAATTTTGAAAGAAAAAAAGATTTACGGAGATTGAGGGCCTGTTCTACTAAGCTGCCTTTTGGGGCTTGTTTAGTTGATTAATGCAAGGAGAATGACAAGTCTTGCAAAACGTGAAAAACAAAAAAACAAATAATCCACTTAATGGAATGGGGCCTCAATCTGATTATACTAGCTTCAGCCATTACTTGCAAGAAAATAACATCAAACCAAACCACATAACATCCTATCAAAAACAATCCTCCCAAGAAAATAACATCCTATCAAACCAAAAAATAGAAGCACTATTGTGCCAAAAATTGTATAAGAAATTCAAATGAAAGCAAATCCTGGACAAGAAGCAAATAAGGTCAGAAATGTATCCTCATCAAAATAATGATAGATATCAACACAAGCATGGCCATAAGAGTTACAGTAATAACCTTGCATTGAACCAGTCCTGGCCTTTCTGTATTGTCTTCCTTCTCCCTCGTATTCGCCTTGGCCGGCTTCAGCAATGTGAGAAGCAGAAGATCATAAAACAATTGATTACAGGTCAGCATTCAACATGATGAAACAATATGAGTTTTCAAAAAATGGAAACACCCCAAGCTCAAATAAGGAACAGACAAAAACTAATACAAAGCATATCCAACAGAGACAACTAGACAAACTATATACATCGACAAGTGTATGGCCTCTAGGGGCCCGTTTGTTTGACCAGATAACCGGATATGAACGTCGAATTGGACTACTAGCCCAAACATTAAAGAAAAAAAAATTCCAGAAAATAGTAGTGTTCTCTCCTCTGATAACATCTCAGAAATTGAACTGATCTGAAATATAAAGACAATGTTTGAGATAAAAATTAAGAAAAGAATAAAAAAGTATTTAGAAGTGTGGAATTCCACATCGCTCGGAAGGGATATTTTGAGGCTATCGGAAAATTAAGATTTTATAAGAGTTTGCAGTGGAAGCTTAGTCATCATTCTAACGTTATTAGAAACTGGATACGTTGAGGTCATTAGGACAGTAAATTTCATCCCCGAAATTCCTTAAGGTGGGGAAATTGTAACACCCCTGAGAAAATATTCTATATTTACAGGAGTCAATGCTTTTAAATGAGATAAAAACACAGTTTAAAACTATCATATGTGTGCTGGTATGGTGAAACGTGTAGGCTAGGAATGGAGATGAGCAAAATTGTGAATCCAGTCATCAGAATGTTGGTACATGTGGTGGCAGGCAGTAGTTGGTACGGAGCATGACAAGTTCTTGGCTTGAGAATTCAACAGTGATACGGTATCTGATTTAGAAGAGATTTTAGTATGGGCTTAACGGCATTGAAGTCCACATGTCTAACAGTCGTGATCTTAATTTGAGGTACCAGAATTATACAATATGCATTCCAATTTCCGGAATATTTCCTTCAATCTCAACTCGTACTCTTTATTTGATATCTTGCTATCTTTGTATCTTGCTATCTTTGGATTCTATGGATTTTTATTGGAATCGTGAATCGTTGTTGTTTAATAACTGAGTATGTTATTGTGGCTAAATGCCACAGAGTTACTTCGTACATGACCAGGTGAGCTCGGCCAACAGTCACCCAAGATAAACCAAAAAGGCCCAAGGGTAAGGTTGACGTGGTGAGGTTTAGCCACTATATATGTACCAAGGAAAGCCTCGTGTATTCCCGTTGAAAGCCGGGTGTGTTCCCGAGAAGATCATGATCCACTTATGTTGTTGATTAAGCTAATTCCCTTGCTTTGAGCCAAGGTTGTCAAATCGCAAATCGAATCGAGATGGTCTTTTGGGGAATCGTGAATCGAATCGAATCGAATCGTGAATCACTCCTATTTGGTCATGATTTTTAAAGTACTTCAGAAAGTATATTTATCCATTTGGGCGACAACAATATAGTAGAACTGAAAATTTTAGGCCTACAACAACGAAAAGCTTGTTTCAAATGATGAATTCATAACCACATGTGTCAAGTAAGTAAGATTTTTTTTGTCGGTGTGTCTAATAAGTAAGATGATTCCATTGCAACTTGCAAAAAAGTGTGGATTTGTGAATCCTATTTTATGGCCTTCCATGGAAATGAGTTAAAACTACAATCAAACCCTTCGAAGGCCTTTGTGGCTATTGTATGTCATCTTAGACTTGGCTTTTTCCAATCTAGTCTCAAAATAAATTTTCCCTCTATGTTAACCAATACTGCTGTACAAGAAGTAATAACAGTACTAGAAAGTCGAAACCGTTAAAAATAGTTTGAATCCCTTTCCCAACAAGAAATATGCAAAAAAAAAAAGAGCCAAAATCAAATTTAACAAATCTAAGTGAATCGAACGATTCACCGATTCACTGATTCACTTCCGATTCGCTGCTATTATCGATTCATGCAACCTATTCGTATCGCTGACCCACTGAATCGTACGATCCGAATTGTGAATAGTGCAATTTTGACATTATTCGGCCGTAATGCATACTTTCCCGCTACACTTATTTTTTTCCAGGTTGGCATCGGAGGCAAGTTTGGATCGGTTTAGCAATTGGAGCTTGCGTAGACCTAGTTGTTCTATTTATTTTTGGAAGAGAGTTGTAATCATCATTATTATTTTGGAATAAATGACCGAAAATTCTATTATTGCATATCGAGATGCTTATTACATTGGGAGCACGAAGACTTGCAGAAGTCCTCAAAAACTATACATGCAATGAATTGGAACCCCTTAACCCACCCCGCTCATTTATCCTGGGCCAGCACCTATATGAATAATACAAAATATTGTCACGCTTCTGTAGCCATGCCTTGATGCTGAGTGCTGGGAAAATTGATCGTATTACAGTTTGTAATTTGATCCCGAAGAAAAAAATGTCTTTTCTGCATCAATATCTTTATACTATCAAACAGCCTTTTTAAGATAAGACCAGATTTGATGATTACCGTACAGAGAGTGTTCATGAAACAAAAGTCTTTTCCTCATCAATTTCTTGATGCATTTTACTACCTCCTCCCCAAGTGGTCCAACAAGATTGGTTGAACATATGGGGCACAAGATTGGTTGAACATATGGGGCATATTCATAAAAGAGAGTGTTCATGAAAGTAGGCCTGGAAACATAGTTGGCAGAAAACTCTGGTGGCACACCCTTTTGCTTGCCTAGGCGCTGGTGTAGGTAAACCAAGCTAGCAACAATACGCTAAAAGTGAGACTCACTAGAGATTAGAGAGTTTACATCATCTAGATAAACTTAATGAGTCATACATGTTTCGAGCAAAAAGAAAATTTGAATCTAGGATTTCAAGTAGATCCACCCAAAAGATCCAGAAGACGCGCAAGGGAATAGTTGGTTGCCACCAGGCCATCAAAGAGTTACTTTATGTCAAGAATAGACTCCATATCAGATGGTGAATGAAGACAAGAGAAGATGTTACCGATTCAAGATGTGCAGTATGCGTAAATGACCTGAATAACTGGATATGTAGATTGTTATCTATATGGTAATCTTTGATTATTACACCGGTTGACTCAAAAGAAATCCCCAAATGTTTAATACCTTGTCAAAATTGATTTGGCCCGATACTATGGAAGCTAAAATCAACTACAACACAAAAAGTACCGCATTGCACAACTAGATGGCTTTCCTATGTTCTTTTTCTTTTCCTTTATTGGTAGGTTGATTGTTCTCCTACCTCTGAAAGAAGGCCCCATGCAAGCAATTGGTGGACCAGCAGACATCAATGTTCTACTTCTTATAAATATGTAAGGAGTTTATGCATAAAAAAACATGATAATCCATAAAAATAGACTCCAGATTTCCTTCCCCACCCTACCACAAAAATTGGTTCCCACCTTCCATCGTCTAGGAGGTGAACATTACTACACTGCTATCATAAAATGATTTCATCAATCACATATTTCATGTTCTCATTAAATCCTCCCCCTCAGTGTAAGATTGTGACTCCATATTTTAGCATGCCCTTTGTATAGGCGGACTCTGAATAACTCGGCGATGACTATCACCTATCGTCATGTAGTAGGATAAGTTTTCTAAAGTGGCATCAGACTTGGTGGCCATCAAGAAACTAACTTTACCATGGTTTATTGCCAAGGTAGATCCTTTACAACACACGGGCGAGCAATAATTTAATTCCCTGGCACAGACATAGATAAACCAACAAAATATATCCCTCAACCATAGATTGAATCTGATAAGTTACCTGAATATCTCTTGACAGAGGATGTGAACGACGGACACCAGTACAAGTCTGATCCGGCATCTGAAGCCTGTAAACTCCATTTGCCATGTCAAATACGGTTGCAGTAGCCGCCACAGCCCTCCCTACTCTGTTTGCGGCTGCCGCCGCCGCCTTCTTCGCCACGGCATCTACAGTTGCTGCAGCCTGAAACGATGCTGCAGCTGCCACGGCCTTCCCAACTCTCTTCGAGGCTGCGGTCGCCGCCCTCTTCGCCATGGCATCTGCCTTCTTTAGGGCAGCCCTCTTCGCCATGGCATCTGCCTTCTTTTGGGCAGCCCTCTTCGCCATGGCATCTGCCTTCTTTTGGGCAGCCTTCTTCGCCAAGTCATCCGCGCTCTTTTGGACTGCCTTTTTCACCACGCCATCCCCCTTCTTTTGGGCCGCCTTCTTTGCAGTTGCCGTAGATGATGCTGCAGCTGTCACTGCCTTCTTCACAGTTGCCTTAGATGATGATGCAGCCGCCACCGCCTTCCCTCCATTCTTCACAGCAGGTGCCGCCTTCTTTTGGGGCCCCTTCTTCTTGCTCGAGTCTGACACCATCTGTTCCCCACAACACAAACACCAAAATCAATCTAATTCCAACAAATCGATCTGAAAATAGCAGACAATAGAATTACAGAAACAATATGGGTACAGTCTGTACCCACACGCACGGACCACCTTGGGACCCGTGTCAAGTTCCACAAAGATGATGCCACTCATTTTTTTCAAAACATTTTTTTAGGGTCCTGGAAAAAACCAGGGCAATCAGATACCGGTAAGCGTGTTTACAAAACATCAAACTTTGCTCCAGAATTCAATTCTTAATTCTGTGAATAAACGCCGACACCGATATTCAGCTAATTTTTTAGAAGGCCTTAAACAAATTATTTTGAAAAAAACGAACGGCTCCGATTCTTTGTGACATCCGAAATGGGACCCAAGGGGATTTGTACGTGCAGGTACGGATTTGGGAGTTGTACCCATAGCAGCCCAGATAGAATTAAGCCCCAATGCCCAATCCTTCCAGAAAAAACTTCATGTTTTTTGTCATTTCTGACTATGTTGTAGATTCGTGTTATTTTTCTTGTATTAATCATTCATATGAGGAGAGAAATTTTAAAAGTAAAATAATTATGACCAATAGCAAAAAGGAATTTACTAAAGACAAAAAAAGTCGAAACAACTGGTAGTTTTTACTTTAATGTCATCTAATCTAAACCATATTCAACTCCGGTCTATATTTTTATACTTTTCTTGTTAGGATTATTGGCGATTTCCGGGTTTGTCAAACCATTAGTGTCTGTATTTTGTTTTCGCTTGGGGAGTTAATTTTATAATTTTTTGAGTCTAGATGCTCCACTCAAATGATCATCTAAAGGAATTGAAGCTTTCTTGTCTTGGTATCCACTGGAATGATTTGGAAAGGTGTATAAACATGCATTGGCATTTTTGCATTTTGCATTTCATATTGTAAGATGCATAAGTGTGTTTTTCCTAGGGCATTAAGAGGCAAGGATGGAGCCAAGGGGGGACAAGTGGTGGCGGCGGCCACCACAAGGTTTTCAAAATATGCAATTATTATATAGAAAATAAATTTTTATCCCCAAATTATATAGACTCGCCACCACTAGATTTTTTTTAAATCTTTCATCCTCATAATGCAGTTTGTCTTTTATTTTTTAATTATATATGTTCGCCACCATAAAGGTAAAATCCTGGCTCCGTCCCTGTTAAGAGGTTAGATTTTTCCAGTAGGTTGGGTTTGTCTAGAGTTTGTTGGGTGCACATGCGCCTTGCATCTTTGAGAAGTTTGTTCCTAAAATTTTTATAAGGCATGAAAACCACTTTTAACAGTGAATTGCGTTTATTTAGAGCTTCTTGAGCGCTCGTGCGCCTCTCCTCTTACTAGCCTGTGCACTCTCAAAAGGAGAGGCGTCTCCTTGGCGTTTGTACACATTTGTTGGTCTAGGCCTTATTTGACTAGCGCTCCCTTGGCGTTTGTGTGCACTCCCTTAACGTTTGATATACCAGACTTTCTTAGGAGAGGCGCCTCCTTGGCGTTTGTGGAGCGCGTGCGCACGCCTCTCTCTTCCTTGTGCATGGCGCCTCCGTTGCGGGCGTACGCTTCGCGTTTTTAGGCCTAATTTTGACTACGTGTCACTCTCTTATTGGCCTATTGTAGGGTTTCGTCCCTAACACTATATAAGCTCGTTTTCCTTTCATTTAGGATACCACTTTTCTTTACCAGCCCACTTTAGAGAGAGAAAAACACCATCCCTCGTATCCTTGTGTGCTTGGTGCATTTTGTATGATCTAAACTTTGTGTTTGATATTTTTATTTTCAATCTAGTGCAATCTTCTCATACTCCATGGATTGACTCTAGATTGATTCTTTGTACTAAAAAAATCTTCATCAAATCATAATCATGCATTGTTGCCTACAAATCTACGTGGCCGGATGATTCGGAACCGTCTTTGACGGAGATCGCGGGGTGTTGGATTCATGGAGGCTATGGAATCAAGGAGGGTCTCAGGAAGCTAAATCAAGTGTAGAGTAAGGTGTACTATGTAGTTTGGGGCAAGTCGGTAATTTATAATCTTGTAACTCTTGATTTAACCTTTTGATTTATAGTAATTAGTAGATTAAGCCGTGGTTTTAGACCCTACGTAGTTTCCACATAAATCATTGTGTTCGAGTTCTATCGATTACTTGTCTATTGCCTTATTTGTTGAATTATTTGTTTTACCATGAAGAATGAGATTAATTGGTTACAATAGCATTAGTTGATTTTTAAAGTGATCGTCCTATTCACCCCCTCAACGACTTACTTGTAGTGCCATTATATTGTTTCCTTATAATTCGTCACGAATAATTAACCCGAAAAGTTATCACAAAAAACCTAAACAACAAATTATGAAGAATAAATAATACCGAACAACAAAATTCAAGATCAAATGCGCCTTAGTAAAAGCAATACGAAAAGTACAATGGGATGTAACGTACCTTAGAGAACTGAGTTGAGATCTGGGGAAGGTAGAGGAAAGGAGATGAGAGAGAGTGGAGAACTAGCGAAAGGCAACTGCAAGGGTCGAATTGCAGAAGAAAGTAAAGGCGGAGAGTGAGAATCTTTCTTCAGCGTGAATGGTCTTTTCCTCTCGACTCCTCTTTTCATTTTGTAGTAAAGAAACATTAATGGATAACTACTAGTCTCTCTCTCTCTCTCTCTCTCTCTCTCTTCGTACGTCTTACTTTCTCTCTACTTACCCGCGAAGGATTCCTCCTCCATTATTGCTCAGTTAAGGGGGTGTTCCACTAAGAGCATCCCCAACAATGGCTCTCCTCTCTAAAATGAGGAGTGGAAGTGACATATTGAGGGAGCCAAAATAAAATTTAGGGAGTGGATGTGACAAATAAGTGGATGTGTCCCTCCATACAGTACAATTTTTAGACATAAATTACAAAATTTTCCCTCAATATGTCACTTCCACTTCTCATTTTAGAGAGGAGAGACATTGTTGGGATGCTCTAAGGTGGTTTTTTTGAAAAAACTAACTTTTCACGGGTTTTTATGTGATGTATTGCGAAAGAATAACCTGTCTCGATTTTTGGAAAAAATAGTTTTTTTTTAGTGGAACACCCCCTAAATGTGACCCATTTTAGTGACCCACACTAAAATCGGAATTGTTCAATTTATTTAAAATATTTTTGATGGGTCTCTAGAAAAAATCAAGGCAGTCAAACATCGGGTAAAGGCTTTATCGAAATAGTCAATTTTTTTGGGGCAAATTCAGAAAACAAAAATCGATCGAGTTTTTACAGATATCTAAACGAGTTGATTTTTTACAAGAACGATTAAAAGTATGTTTGAAACAAATTAAACAGTTCCAATCATTTACGTGTGACTCTAAATTCATTACAGACGGATGGTTTACACCAAAGTATTGTACCCATAACATTAGCGCCCCCCAGATAATTTAACGGATTGGAACCTTTAAAAAAGATCAGTACTAAGATATTTTAATGATTGTGTTAGCCATTACATGATGTTTGATTGACCTGTTTTTTGCATTTTTATTTTCACTTTTTCATGTTTTGAGTGTTTGAAAAACATTTATTCATAAAACATTACGCTTGAAAATGGGTTTTGGTTTTTGAAATTTGAGAAGAGAAGTCAAAAGTAGGATGAGAGGAGATTTTTTATTTTTCATTTTTTGCTTTCATCATTATACACATATCTCTCAAATATTACTCATGTTGCAAAATTCATTTTGACTATAATTGAAACACTCTACACATTCAATAATACACTCTGGTCATAATTGAAAAGGGCAAAAAACAATTTGCGAAAAGTGAAAAAGACAGTCCCTAAAAAACGCCCTCAAAATATTATTGTTTTATGGGTCCCCCAAAAAGTTAAATCAATCAGATATTAGTAAGGTCTTTATCGATTAATTCAATTTTTATCCGATATATTTGGGGACAAAAATCGATCAAGTCTTTACGAATATCGGAATGGGTTTATTTTTTACAAAGACTCCTAAAAACATATTTAAAACAAATTAAACAGCTTCAATAATTTGCATGAGACCCCAAAATGAATCTCATCCAAACTGGTGTACATTTGGTGTTCCGGCAACCCAAAAAATAAAATAAAAGGGCGGCACACCCTATAGTATTTAACACTATTCTTAATTAATTATTCTGTACTACTTGTTCTGATCAGGAAGATTCAGCCTCGGGTGCTGGGCATTAGCTATCTAGCCAGGCTACAAGAATTAAAACAACTGTTAATTTTTTCTCTTCTTTTTTCTTTTTTAAACTAGGTTTATAACTTTACCAGCAAAAATGGGTATGCTTTATGAAAATCCTAACCATTGGTCGAGCACCAAATTGCGATCAGAAAGTAATATAGAATGTTCATTAGCAAATGGAATCATCTCAATGTGCTTTACAAGTGATCCCTTATGATACACCTTTATTTTCCTATTAGGCTTAGTTTGGATCACGACAATTTTGAAGGAGAATGGGAACGTGATACTTTTTTTCCCATTATTTCAACGTTTGGAAGAGACATGAAGGAGAATGTGATGTTAGACTTCTATGATTCCGATAGTTAAAAGAAACAGGAATAGGAATGTGATTCCTGATGATAGATTCAACCAGGAATCACATTCTCAAACTGATGAATCTGATCCCTCCAGTGGCGGGTCCAGAAAATTTTAACAAGGTGTTCAAGAATTACCTTGATTTTACTAACTCTATTAAATAGTCCTTTTTTATGCTAAGTTATACACAAATGTTCATATATTATTGTGAATAATGTGACCAAATAATACGAGAATACATAAGCTATTTTGGATAAAGAAAAATTAAACTGACCATAAATAGAATAGTATTACTGTAAAAAATTGTGTGGCGAATAGGTTCGCACAAATTTTTGTGTTTATGAGATATAATTTTGGTTGTAATCCTTAATTTTGGTGACTATTAACCTTGATGCAACTTCTTATTTAAAGTATATAGATGGACGGATTTGATCACGGGCTTTGCTTTTCCACCAAATAAAAGCCAACGTTGCATTTCTTTGAATCTAACATCCGATATAAGAGAAAATTATCATTTTTCCCAGCAATTTCAATATTCTCATGTGAATTATCAAAAAGATAATGATACTACTTAATTAAATAAAATCAAGAATTAAAAACATAAGATACTGGGATTTTCTAGTATCAATATTTGGTACTCATCATAAGACACTTGGAATTCTATTGCTCTTTTCTATGACCATATCTTTGGGTGCCTCAATCGAAACAACAAGATTATGATCAATTGCAATAGGTGTTACAAAAAATTTCATATTTTACACTAGTGACTGTTATTTATTTACAGGTCTGACTGAGGCACATGGGAAGCTTGTAGAGAGTTGTTTTCAGTTAGAAAAGTGGTCATGGCACCGTGCTTTTGCATCGATTCAACTGTGAAAGGTTGCCAAAGAGATGAGTTAGGCAATCCCGTTGAACCCACTCTTGCTAGAGGTGTTGGAACTTGTGCCTTTCGTGCGTAGGGCATGAATTATTGTGCTTCGGAGTTTGATTATTCTTTCACCTAGGAGGCGAGGACAATCCTTCATAATAATGTTGTTCGCGATGTAGTTTGCAGATGTTCACAAAATTTGGATGTTTGTATGAGATAGAGACAAGATCGTTGCTTATTGCATTTCATTTACATTGCTCGTTGCATTTCATTGACGGGGCTAGTTTCCCTCAGTTTCTAGCTTTTCTCATCCAGTGTAATGTGTTATGAATATTGATTGGGTTGAGCTATTATTTACACGGTACTTTGGTGCAAACTTAATGAATTTTATAACTTCAGTGAGGTTTCCTTATAGTTCAATTAGTGAAGGTCAAACTTTCCATCCTCGATTTCTCCATGGCATGTATCATGTAGTTAATGCTTGTTTCTATTTTTTGGTTGCATATGCTCATTTAGAACCTCCCATTTACTCCACTATCATTAAATATGAAATCTTTTGGAATGGCGGGCTTGGTTGATCTTTGCGGGTGGGCTTCGGCTACTACTATGGTGGTTGCTCTTTTCTTTCTTGACAATTCATATCACTTAACCAGTTAACCACCAAAACTTGTTGATAATTAGATTATGCTTGCATGATTTGGTACCTTAACTGCGGCCAGATCTGGTACCTATCCTAACTTGGTATCTTGATACATTGGTCTGCTAGGAATGACAACGGGGCGGATCAAGAATGGATTTGACCATTCCCGCCTCCTATCCCCGAACCCCATATCTGCCTCCATGGCTCCATTCCCGCCCCGTTCCCCGAACTCCACTCTCGATCTCTGCCCCGGATGGAGATCGGGGATCTCGTCCCATTCCAAAATTTACCTTTAAAAAATTAAAAAATCAAACTTTAAAGAACCTAAATACTTTGATTATTGACTTCACGGATTTGATAGAGAGACATCACAATCAGATTATGCTTGAGGTGGTGATGGAGTTGCTAATCGAGAGCGATGCTGAGTCATTTGGGAAACATCAGGAAACCTTGGTAAATATACATACGGGTAAAACACAAATATGGTAAACATGGTAAATTCATTTACTCAAATGCACATGCAATAGTCCACTCAAATATACCATGAATGTGTTGTTAAAAAAAAAATTACCATGAAGGAATCAACACAATAGTGAACATGGTATGCACAAACTATGTAAAATATTATTACAAGGTAAACACATGTGCAAAAAATAAACATGCTAAATGTGATCCACGCTCGTACTTTATGGTAAAACAAAAGTGTATACGAGTAAATATGGTAGATTCATGCATTTACCATGAAATTTATGCAGATACTGTAATTGCTGGTACGGTCCATGCATTTTTTAAAATTCTCTCTTCTTTTGGAAGTATCTCTTTTTGAAACCCTTAAATTGAAATCACCTATTAAGTATTATTAAAAATCAAATCCCACCAAGATAAGAAAATAAAATAAGTCAAGTTTATTTCCTATACCATCACTTTGTAACATGCTAAATGTGATCTACCCTCTTATTATGGGAAAAAAAATAAGTGTATACCAGAAAATGTGGTAGATTCATGCATTTACCATGAAATCTATAAAAATACCATAATTGTTGGTAGGGTCCATGTGTTTTTTTTTTTTTTAAATTATCTCTTTTTTGAAAGTTTATCTCTTTTTGAATTCCCTAATTTTGTGGATTCCTTCCATTTTGAAATCACTTCCTATTAAGTATTATTAATAATCAAATCCCACCAAGATAGGAAATAAAATAAGTCCCATTTATTTCCTAATCCATCACTTTGTAACTTGCTAAATGTGATCTACCCTCTTATTATGGTAAAAAAAAAAAAAGTGTATACTTGGTAGATTCATGCATTTACCATGAAATCTATAAAAAAAAATACCATAATTGCTGGTAGGTTCCATGCGTTTTTTAAAATTTTATCTCTTTTTTGAAAATTTATCTCTTTTTGAATTCCCTAATTTTGTGGATTCCTTCCATTTTGAAATCACCTATTAAATATTATCAAAAATCAAATCCCATCAAGATAGGAAAAACAATATAAGTCCCATTTATTTCTTAATCCATCCCTTTTTTTAATTTCTAACCGATTTTCAATTCCTTCTTTTGATAGGAGTAATTATAGGGAATACATCCTCTAATTAACTCCACCAAGATAGGAAAGAGAAGCAAGTGGAGTGGAGTGCAATTGGTGCCTCCCTTATACTCCCATGCACATGGGCAGGGTTCGATTCCCGTAAGCACACATCCCCCTCCCCAAGTCCCCTAGGATAGAGTAGATTAGGATTAACGAATGGCAAAAGAAAAAGATAGGAAAGAGAATATGGACATGCATATGTATATATATGTGAGTAAGAAAAGGGTAGTAATGGTAAATCACATCTAAAGAGGATGAAAACATAATCCCGCAAAGTGGGAGGGATGAAAACTTACATGGTACCCAAAAAAAGAATGATTATTAAATTAACTAAAACAAAGTTAGAAGTGAAAATAGTTTTTTTTTTTTTTAAGTCTGAAAAATGCACATCTTTTCATATTGGACTAATTTTGGGTCGAAAAGAGTAATTTTTGGTCAATTTCAATTTTCATGTCTATCCAAATCCAGAAATGATTCACAAAATATGTATGACTTCCTTTGTATTTTATTGTTCCATTGATTTCTTTCATACTGAATCCAAAAAAGATTACATCTAGAGAACAAAAACCAAACAAGGTAAGTCAGGGCAGAATTAGAGGGGTGTTCCACTAAGCCAGTTTTTAGAATGAATTGGTTTTTCACGGTTTTTTATGTGATGTATTGTAAGAGAATGACTTGTCTTGACTTTTGAAAAAAAATTGTTTTTTGTTAGTGGAACACCGACGTTTGAATTAATCCCAATTGCAAGTGGTGGCTAGCTCATGCAGTAAAACTCTTAGATACCACATACTGCATTCTGGGATCGAGTTTTAATCCTCATCCCACGTATAATAGATTAGGAAGGACGAATGACAGGAAAAAAAAATCCCAATTAGGTGTCTCATCTAGACTTAGGGGGTATTCCACTAACAAAAAATTATTTTTTTCAAAAATCAAGACAAATCATTCTCTACAATATATCACATAAAAAACTATGAAAAATCAGTTTATTCTACAACACTAATGCTTCTTGTACAACCGTTTCAGCTCCAACCATTTACAACCCCCTCACATATACGTAGGGCCTACACCCATAAATGTGTGTGGCCCCACATGTATGTGAAGGGGTTGTAAATGGTTTGAGCCAAAATGATTGTACATGTAACATTATTGATTCTAAAAACACTCTTAGCGAACTCTCTTACTTATTTTAACTAGTGGGCCCTGCAAATGTTACCCATCCTTTTGAACGGTTTTCACCTTTATAATCACCCCTTACTAGCGGCCAGCCAGACTTGTTTGGGTTTTTACTTGATTTGCAGTCGATCTTGAGGGTGCTTCAAACCCTTGATGGAGAGTCTAATCGCTATCGAAAGGTAATCATAATCTTCTTACTTGTTTCTTCATACCATTGGTCTCAGATCCATTTCCATTGTCCTGTCAATCGATCCTTTTTGTTTAT
The DNA here is from genome assembly GCA_963854785.1 of Vaccinium vitis-idaea. Classification (NCBI taxonomy): domain Eukaryota; kingdom Viridiplantae; phylum Streptophyta; class Magnoliopsida; order Ericales; family Ericaceae; genus Vaccinium; species Vaccinium vitis-idaea. The sequence continues at coordinate 8,004,739 of OY978220.1, forward strand.
AAGCGCATCATGATTTCATGAGACAGCAACGACGACGGAGACGACGAAGAAGACGGCAACGAAATCAAAGACCGTGATCATTCTGTTCATTACTATTGCTTCAGTGAATTACCAAAGGTTTGTGACCTCTTTCATCATAGATTTAGATTCTTTTATCTCAGTGCTCAATGATGACCGATGGAATTTTAACATGGTGATGATAGAATTGTTTGAAGATAAGTTTTTCCTCATCTAAAAGTAAGACATAAAGGTTTTTTCTTTTTCTTTCTCTGTCCTGAAATTGTCTGGGAAAATTACACAGGGCCCAAATTGTATATTTCATTGCGATGCTCCGAGTCACATGTCACCACTTGATACTTTTGAGTGGTTGATAAATCAGAGAGAACTAGGGGTGTTGTGAAAGAGGAAAATGATTATGATGCCAATTTTCCTCCCGGATTTCCTCCTAATTGTGTTGTTGAAAATGGCAAATATGTTTCCTTCCATTCCTACCGGCTTTTCTTCCAACTGACTAACAAAACAGAAGATGAGGTTCCTTCAATCAGGGTTGTAGAAATAAAATACGAGAGAGAGGACTGACATTTAGTATAGAAAGAGCACTGACATTTAGTATAGGTAAGCCATTTTTACATAGAAGTTGTTGTAATAATTAGAAAATAGAGGTGGCATGTAGCTTTAGATTGTAGTGAATTTTAATTACATACGTGTATTAACATATGTAGATTGTTTTGTTTAAAGTAGTTTTTATAATTTTTTCTTAGAATTTTTATTTATTATTATTATTCTATTTGTTGTACTTTCTTGTTATGATTTTGAGTATTTATTAAACTGGGAATTTAGAAATCAAAAGGCTTATGCCTCAACGCCTCACCTTGCATTTTTGCCTCTGAAAACTTTGTATATGGCGATTCCCTTTTTGGAAATACACTACCATTGTTTTCTTACACTTTATATTGCTGCTTAAGGGGATATATTGATTTGCCTATATTCGTTATGTTTTCTTGCCCGTACTTTTCTAAGGACTGATTTGTTTTTTTAATCAATTAATGCTACTGTATTTTGTTAATTCTCAGTCATTATATTGAATAGTAGTTCTAAATTGAATGAGGTTGAAAAATGAAAATAATTAAGAGATAATCTTTGGGCTTTTGTAGAATTGTTGAAAAGAGAGGGGACCATTTGTGAAGTTACAAAATAGAGACTCTAAAGCCTTGTGATCATTGAAATTTCTCATTTGTCTCAACCTAATTGAGTTTGCATCCATGGAGTCATAGCGTTTCATCTCCAGATGAGATCGGTAGGCGGAATCTTCTCTCTCTTCTTTTTTCGCTTCTCCTTCTTTGTCTCTCTATGTAACAATATCAGATACTTCTTTAGGTATCTATCTCTCTAAAAGTAAATGTATAAGAGTTTTGTTGTTTCCAGATTGTGTGCAGTTCATTGGATATTGCTCATTCTTTCATTATCAGATTTTGATTGATTTTAATTAGCTGACCCCATATCGTATCTTTGAAGTTACCGGTTGCACCTGGCTTTCATTTTAATTACCTCTCTTTCTTGTTTTGTTACTAATTTGGGTATTGATTGCAGAAGAAAGGACCTCTAGGGTTGCTCCCGGTGGTCAGAGCAAGAGGAGGAGGGTTTCAACAAACAAGACTGTTGGTGATCTTTGCATTAACTTGGAGGTTTCTAGCAGTTCTTTGGTAATAATTGAGATCCGCTCCCGTTCATGTGCCAAACCGAACATTGTTAGGTCCTGAATTCTGCGAACGACCGGATCTAGATCAAGATTTCCATTACGTCATGAGATATATCGATTGTGGTTTGCATTCTACCTTTTATGTCCTAGGTTAGGCTATCAACTTGTTGTGCATGTATTTATTATTCGTCTTATTTGCTGTTTTGTGGCAATTGTTGACCACCTTCTTTGTGCTTATGTTTATTATGTATGCAACCAATCACAATAAGCTTTCAAGTCGAACATTCTTTATATTTTGATGATTAAAGAAATTAGGAAGGGAATATTATTTTGTATATTTTGCATATTTGTTGTCATTAGAGGTGTCAAACGTGCGTGCCGTGCCGTGCCGTGCCATTCAACTTCCGTGCCAACCGTGCTTCGTGCCGTGCCGTGCTGTGCCGTGCCCATTTTGCTTCATCGTGCCATGGCGTGCCGTGCCAACCGTGCTACGTGCCGTGCCGTGCCCATTTACTTCATCGTGCCATGGCGTGCCGTGCCATGGCGTGCTACGTGTCGTGCCGTGCCGTGCCCGATTAGTTAATCGTGTCGTGTCGTGCCGTGCCGTTGACTTACTCGTGTTGTGCCGTGCCGTTCTTTTTTTTTTTCGTGTCGTGCCGTGCCTTTTTGTCGTGGCGTGCCGTGCCTTTTTTGTCGCGTTGTGCCGTGCCGTGCCGTGCGTTTTTTTAGTCGTGTTGTGCCGTGCGTTTTTTTAGTCTTGTCGTGCCGACGCCGTGCCTTCTTATCGTGTTATAGTTTGGATGACTGACCACTTGTAAATTCGGAATTTTTTTTTAAATAGTTGAAGTACTTTTTTTATTTATTAACTACATGCATTAGTGCACTACTACATTGTGGTCTACCTTTAACAAATTCCAGTTTGTTAGCTCCCAGATTAGTTGCTCGAAGCTGTGCAATTGGGTTACAATAAGTCTCCCATTTTTCCTTTCTACAAAAGTAAAGAAAATAGAAGGCCATAATCTTAAAATTGCAATCACAGTATCAGTATAAAAAATAAAAAATAAAATAAAAAAACACTAAAGTTAAAATGCAAACTTAAGGCATGAGATTAGACTACAAAAAATTGCTATTGAATCACATATACAAGTTGAATCATGTTCTGCCTACATCCAGCCCAAGGTATCTCAAGTGAGAGATCAAGAGAGAAACCATACCTATGGTGGCTTTTTAATACATCATTGAAATGACAAAAATCAGCATCAACAACTGTGTTTTGTGCTCATACAAGGCAAAGCAAATTCAAGAGGATTTGAGTAAAATAGATCCTTAAATTCCACAACACCCCCGAGAACCCTCAGAGAAACAAAATTAGCAAAAGAGAAAGCAATAAAAATGTAGAGAATCGGAATACCTTTACATTTCCTCTGTGCACTAATTTATGCATGCCTTGTGTACCTGGAATAAGGGGAGAAATCACAGTAATCAACATCTATACTTCAATACACATAGATTAAAAATGGCAAAAGATTAAAAATATTTCCAACAGAAGCATGTAGTCTAAAATAGGTTCTGAAAAGCAACACAAGCTTAAGTCAAGCTCACACAGTTTTCCACAACAGCAACAAATCAAATTTCCAAACCAATGGCAAAGGCTTCAACAGGTTGATCGTGTTCATTTCTGCGACCTTGATGGGAGCATAAAAATGTACACAAAAAAATACAACATTGTTGTGTCCATGAACTTATCTGTAACAAAAACTATAGAGTACCTGGACAGTGATTCTATAAGTGTAAGGGCTGATCCATTATACTGTTACCAATCCATTAAAGTTGAATAGTGAAAATGATATTTGTGATGGATGGTTACCTTCAAATTTCCAAGCTCGACAAGGGAGTCAGTGTGTGTTCTGGTGAGAGGCTTTAGTTCATCGTGCTACAAACATGGTAAAACCTGAAAAGGGTGGAAGCACTATACTGTTAGTTTGCCACATTGATCAGTTAAGAGATATCTTAAACAACCAGATGCTTCATTAGTTTTCCATTTTGTTATTTGGCTTTTGCTCTTGTTTTTCTCATTTACTTCGATAAATCCATACTAAGGGCATCTCAAATGCTTTGCTAACGTCTTCACTCAATCTGAGTAAAAACCACCCAAAGCCATATCCACTCCTCCACTCAACCTCATAGCAAAATAAGTTTCTCATTTTTATTTTTTTTTTGTCTCAAATCAAGAGGGATGCTTCTTCTACCCAAGTTTTTAGAGGCTAGTTTGTGGCTTCCAAATTTACTGAGTAATGAAGCTTCTCAAATTTATGCTTATATCCGTCCACCAGAGTACTTCAAATCAAATGAAGTTTCTACTCATCTTTGTACTCAATTAGACTAAAAGTATAACAAAGAGGCCAGAGTGGGACCAATGGCCTAATAAAAAAAGAAAATGACTACCAGTATGACCCCAAAGCTCAATTTAGTTATCAAGTCCAGTTTGGTTCTTGAAAAAATAAAAACCTAACTATACTGCCTACCACGAGTGAAATGATAATTAAGTCAAGGTTCGATGCCTATAATACCCAGCAATTGAGTAGGGGTTGAAAATAACGAAACCCAAAATTCTTGGCTGAAAAAGTTTGTATTTAGAAGAAGCCCATTACATGAAACAAAACTGATGCGTCCAACAGAGGAAGGGGAGAATTGACTCACATATTGCGAACTTTCTCACTCGGTGAGGGAGAGAGAGAGAGAGAGAGACTAAGAGTTGGGGTTTGTTTCAAAAGAAGATGAAGAATGAAGATGAGATGGTGGTGATGAATCGTGTGAATTGGAGTCGGTGACTGTGAGTCTGTGAGGGAGAAGGAGGGGAAGAGAGAGTGTGTGTTAGGGTTTCATGTGATTTGGGGATTTTGGGGGGAAAATTGGAGGGATTTTTTTTACTTTTAGGGTGAAAAAATTGGTGGGATTTTTCAATTTTGCCGTGGGAAATTTGGGATTTTTCAATAGCCTATTTATACCAAGTAAGAAATTTAGTGCATGTGTCACACCATATGCCTATGCACCCAACGGTACAAATTGCCTTAAAATTGTACTACTCGACAGTCGTCAGAGTATTTTTCTTCAAATCGGAACCTTCTACGTTTTACGTGGTAGTGATTATACCCTCCACGCAAAAAATGAAGTAAATTAATTATCATTAGGTACTTGATCGAATGAGACAAATTTTTAGTTTATAATGAATCAACGTCCCGATAAAAAGGCTTTAAATGTCCGATAGACTTCAAATTTGTCGAGAGTAATTAAAACAGCAATACAAACAAAATGAACGGTTTGGATCGTCAATAATTGTGTTGCGGCCATGTGGCTAATGTACATTATCCTACAGCATAATAGATTGGTTCATAACCAAGTATGTTCAATGTATAGGATTACAAAGCAGGTGCATATTCGATTTCTTGAATGTTCGATCTAAACCGTTACGATTTCATATCTTATCAAATCTATAATTCTCCCCGAAAACGGTGACGATCAAATGTCTGCAACCACCTGATCGGATCACATTCGGTGCATCTATGAGCAATAATGTCCTATAATGCATGACTCGGCATCCATTAGAGTAGTTTTTTTCGAATCGGAACCGTCTAGATTTTAAGTGGGAGTGATTATATCCTCCATGCAAAAGATGAAGTGATTTAATTATAGTTACGTACTTGATCGAAGGGGACAAATTGTCGATTGATAATGAATCAGCGTACCGATGAAAGGGCTTTCAATACCCGATAGACTTCAAATTTGGCGAGAGTGATTATAACAGCAAGACAAACATAGTGAACGGTGTAGATCATCATAATTGTGTTGCGATCATGTGGCTAGCACATAATATAATCAAAATTTTATATATATTACGTAATTAAAGTAATTCAATTTTCACCTATCAATTCAAAAATCAAATTGTCATTACTTTTTAAAAGTTGATAATTACAACAAAAATTAACACATAATTTGTAAATTTATTTTTATTTTCCGCAAAAAAATTTTAATTATTTTTTTAATTTGTAATTTTTTTATTTTTTATTTTTTTGTTCATGACTTAGTGACTTACTTACAAGTTGCAAAACACTATTTTTTTAAAATTTTTTATTTTTTACAAAAAGAAAAAAAAATAGCTTTTTTTCAAAATCTTTATTAGATAAAAGGCAATGTATCAATTATCAAACATGTAAAAAAATATTTTACAAGCTTATTTTATTTTTTTTGTCCAAACTCTCTCTCTAAAAAAAACTATTATTAATTTTTAAATTTTTTGTTCATGACTTAGCGACTTACTTAACAAGTTGCAAAACACTATTTTTAATTTATTTTTTATTTTTTTCACAAACAAAAAAAATGTTCTTTTTTTTTTCAAAATCTTTATTAGATAAAAGGCAATGTATCAATTATCAAACACGTAAAAAAATATTTTAAAAGCTTATTTGATATTTTTGTCCAAACTCTCTCTCTCTCAAAATTAAAATATAAAATATAATAAAATAAAATAAATCAATAAATTTTTTGTAACTTCTTTTTCCCTCTTCTTTATTTTTTTGTTCATGACTTAATTTTTTTTAAACTTCATGTAAATATATAATTCACTAACACAAGTTACACAACCAAAAAACAATTCTTTTTTATTTTTGTGATTATCAAAAAATACATACAAATAAATTATTTAACATTTTTTTTTCACTTGTGCCGTGCCCGTGCCGAGCCGCCGTGTCGTGCCGTGCCAGGCCAACTTCCGTGCTCGTGCCGTGCCGTGTCAGGCCAACTTCCGTGCTCGTGCCGTGCCATGTCCGTCCTACTTCCGTGTCGTGCCGTGCCGTGCCAACTTCCGTGCTCGTGCCCGTTCTCGTGCCCGTGCCGTGCCGTGCCTCGTGCCACGTTGACTTCTTACCGTGCCGGTGCCGTGCCCATAGAAGACCGTGTCGTGCCGTGCCACGTGCCACCTTAGCCCGTGCCGTGCCCGCTCATTTCCGTGCCCGTGCCGCACCGCGTGCCAACTTATACCGTGCCGTGCCAAGATTTTACCGTGCCTCTGGCGTGCCGTGCCGCCTCCCGACGTGCCGTGCCCGTGCCGGCACGGCCCGTTTGACACCTCTAGTTGTCATTGCTTGTTGGCCTCAATAATCAAAGGGTTAATTAAATTTATTGCAATGCAAAGATAGTTACTTGTATTTAACTGTCGTTTAGCCATCCACGAAGAATTTAGGAATATATTGTTTGTTAAACCCCATTCTCCCATTTTCATGAATGATATTCCGTAGGTTGCCAAGTATTAACTTCAATGACAGGGGACATTTGGATCAGCTTGCTTCCTTTACTTTATTCGGCTTTGCTATGTTTGCTCACATCATGTTTTGTGCATTGTTTGTAGCAAAATTGAATTACCATGTAGGTAGAAAAGTTAATCTTTAAGGGAAACACGTTGTCAGCACGTGCATTTCTCTTGCTAATCTCAGTACTCCAAGAACTACAAGAATTTTAAGTTGTTCCTTTTTTGGTCCAACCATTTTAAAGATGGTTAGTGTTGGTTGACAACAGACAACGGGTATGCTTATAATTATGTCGTAAAATGAAGTTGTCAAGAAATTGCAATAGGTAAATTGAGGGATAAAAGATAATGTCGTAGACTTTCTATATGGTAGAATGAGAAAGAGGGATAAAAGAAGATGTCATTTAATAGATTGACACATCCAACTGTTAAACACTAGAGGCTTATGTTTACATGTGATGGAACAATTTGGCTAACATACTAACTTGGTTTGTAATAATGTAGTATTTGTGTCAACATAAGTTTACACTCCTTGAGTAAATACTATCTGATTCCATTCTGACATCCGCACACTCAATATTTAGCTTGAAAAATAACAAGTCTAAGATTAATAATAAATATGCATTAGGCTAATTGGACGGCATCCTGGATATGATTAGGACCCGGCTACTCTTCGAGTGTGATGAAACCAAATGTTCCATTGAGAAAACTAGAGTGAGAAACTCACAAAATGGGATATAAAGAGATAAACTCTTTGATAATTCTATTCTCAAAATGATAAATGCACTAAGGAAAGGAAGCCTAGGCCTATATATAAGGCTTACTAGGTACAAGCACTCAAAGCACAAAAAAATACATAAAAGACAAAAGTACCCTACTAAAAAGAAACCTCTCCTCAAGTTACGGTAGTGTCCTCCGGCATATAGGGCATCAAGTGTTGCACATTGAAGTGTTAGAGATACCCAGAGGGGGGGTAATTGAACTTGGTAAGCATTATCATTGATCTTGCGCAAGACTTCACAAGGACCCACTTTCCAATCATTCACTTCATATTAGCTCCATGAGGATGCTTTTCCTTGCACAAGATAATCCATAGAAGATCCCCTTCCTTGAATTGAACTTGTTAAGTATTATTGTGAGCATCAAAGAAGCCTTTGCAGTTGGATCTCGGTCGTTCATCTTGGCTATCAATTGTCTAGTTTAAAAAAGACTCTTTAATCTTTCAACAACCTTGAACCGTTAAAAATTATCTTGGACAGCCGAGATTACATGGACTGCTGTAGTACAAAGCCAAGCTACAGTGAACATTATTTGAACACTCCTAGATTACACTAACTTTTTAGTACAAACCCAAGCTACAATGAGACACTACTTGAATACTAATTTAAGGCTAATCACCTTACTTGGAGAATTGTATAGTTTGAAACATGACTATGATATAATGAATGGCACATACAATCATATCCATTTTCAGTTTTCAAGAAGTTACTTTTCTTGAGTATGTTGAGAAGATCAGAAGACAAAAATAGATGGATATCACACCTAGTCTTCTGATATGGATGCAAAATAGGACTTCACTCTAAAGCAAAGATGTAGGTGATCACAACAACTAGCTTGTTTATTTAATCTAAATGGGACTCCACATATCAAAGCCCTAATGAAGGTTAGATCCCAAAATTTCAAACTGTGCACTATTGGTACTGATATGTTAGATTCTTCAGACCAACACTTTGAGATCACCACTAATAAGCCTGGTTTTATTAGGCAACAAACAATATGGGAAACTTGGTCCAAAATTTCTACAACCTCTCTGCTTACTCAAATAATATGGCCTAGATCCTTTAAAGTTTGTTGTCTATGTCCGTGAGCTTTGTGTCATTGTCCGTGAGCTTTGTGTCATTGATTACTTTGGTTGCTTGCTCTTTTAACCGAAAAGGCTATAACAAACGGTGAACTTTAAGATTTCATATATTTACAAGGTTACAAATAAAGCCAATGGGTGCGTTAGTTAACATATGCGCTACTCGAGTACTCAAACTTCGAGATTTAGTAGTTACAATCTAGAAAGAAGCTAGTTTGTTCGAAAGTTTTTAGGCACAAAAGCACAAGGGGAGGGAGTCGACCTCTGATGAGGCGAGGTGTATGCCTCAAGGCGTTGAGGCTTTGGAGTTTTTATTTTCAATTTGTAAACCATAAAATAATTTTAAAATGCCATAGAAAGGGGGATTATGTTTGAGCCATAAAAGGGCCCGGTACTAAATTAAGAAAATTGTAAATATAAGTCACACAAATCATATTAAGACATAAAAACGTAGTGCATTAATAGATCCAGACTTTAAAAGTAATATAAGTCGTCTTGCAAATACACAAAAGCTTTCATCTTTGCTCTAACTGTTTGTAAGGAACCCCCTCTGTGCTTACCGAAAAGGCCCTACTCTTTTGTTGCATATAGCCTCTGTCATTTGGTGAAAAAGGTATCAAAAGCGTACGTCTCCAACTTCTTGGCGCACCACTTTGTAGTTATCCGCTCACAAATCAACACCCAAACGCTTTTTTGGGGTGCCTTACCTCAAGGGAAGCCCTAGAATTGCTTCTACTCAAAGGTTTAACTACCTCTTCTAACTTTAATTGTGAATCGTTTCTTCTTTGATCTTTTTCCTTTTTAGAAAAAAATACTACCGGCTTTCTATTAATATTGATATGGATATACGTGCAATGTTTAAAAAGGCTAAGTTGATGCTTGCCTCGAGGCAAGGCTACTACAAATGCCTTGTCCAAAATGCGTTCGCACAAGGTGCCCCTTTACCCATTTCATGTGAGGCTTATGCTTTTTCAAAATGGCTTATAGATCTTCACTCTCTCTCAGCCGGTTGATCCTTTACTCGAAATGAGAGAGTACCTATTTGATACCTTATAGAAGAGAGAGAGAGAGAGAGAGAGAGAGAGAGAGAGAGCATTGACATATGGTATAGGTAAGCCATTTTTACATAGAAGTTGTAATTATTAGAAAATAAAGGTGGCGTGTAGCTTTAGCTTGTAGTGAATTTTAATTACGTAGGTGTATTAACATATCTATATTGTTTGGTTTAAAGTAGTTTTTATAATTTTTACTTGGATTGTTGTTGTTGTTGATGTTGTTATTATTATTATTATTATTAATCTATTTTTTTTGTAATTTGTTGTTAGGATTTTAAGTATTTATTAAACTGAGAATTTAGAACTCAAAAGGCTTATGCCTCAACGCCTTGCCTTGCACTTTTGCCTATGAAAACTTTGTATATAGGATTCCCTTTTCTGGAAATACATTACCATTGTTTTCCTACACTTTATATTGGTGCTTAAGGGATTATATTGATTTGTCTGTATTCGTTATGTTTTCTTGCCCATACTTGTGTAAGGACTAATTTGTTTTGTTAACCAATCAATCTTACTGTATTTTGTTAATTCTCAGGCATTATAGTCATCGTGTGTGCCCAACCTTCTATACTCATCAAAAGCGCAGAATTGTTGAAAAGAGAGGGGACCATTTGTAAAGTTACAAAGTAGAGACTCTAAAGCCTTGTTATCATTTAGATTTCTCATTTGTGTTAACCTAATTGAGTTTGTAGTCATGGAACCCTGCCGTCATAGTGTTTCTCATCTCCAGATGAGATCGGTAGGCGGAATCTACTCTCTTTTCTTTTTTTCGCTTCTTCTTCTTTGTCTTCTCTATGTAACAAGATCAGCTGCTTCTTAATGTATCCTCTCTAAAAGTAAATGTATAAGCCTTTTGTTGTTTCTAGATTGTGTGTTGTTCATTGGATATTGCTCATTCTTCCATTATCAGATTGATTGATTTTAATTAGCTAACCCCATATCGTGTCTTTAAAGTTACCAGCTGCACCTGTCTTTCATTTTAATTACCTCTGTTTCTTGTTTTGTTACTGATTTGGGTAATGATTGAGAAAAAAGGACCTCTAGGGTTGCTCCCAATGGTTACAGCAAGCGGCGGAGGTTTCAACAAATCAGACTGTTGTCAATAGTGGTCTTTACATTAACCTTGAGGTTTCCGGCTATTCTATGTTAATAATTGTTTTCTTTGGAGGCTATCAACTTGTTGTACATGTATTTATTATTGGTCTTATACTTTTATTTGCTGCTATTTTGTGGCAACTGGCTTACTACCTTCTTTGTGCTTATGTTTTTTATGTACGTAACCAATCGCGATAACCTTTCAAGTCAAACAATCTTTATATGTATCAGTGAAGATTTTTCGCCGTAGCCTACTTATCACGCATAACTGAACATATGAGGAAAATCAAAATAGATAGGAGTATTCAAAGAAGTGATAACCAATCTAGAGCATAAAACTGAGAGAAAATACAAGCCATTCCACTTGTGGCATGACATCAAGGCATTCAAGTGGTAGTTCCATATAGCTTGCATTTATTGACCTAGGATATTTTTAGTGCATATCTTTCCTAGGAGAGATGAATAGAGGGAGTTTAATAGGAGAAGGAAAAGAAAAGGATGGTTGTGTTCCATCTTTTGGCAGGAAGCAATTGTGCACATAATATTTTCCTCACTTCTTTTCAATATTTTCTCTAGAATGTAGATTTTCCTTGTCGTAATCTGTCAAGTGTGGATTATTGTAGTCAGGAGTTATATCCATGTGGATAGTAGTACTCTTCGGATACTCCCAGATACGTATCCGATAATGCTTACTCATATCTGTTACCTTGTATGCAGACTTTGATGTAATTGGGATTGTGTAATTGTAGGAACAAGTACATGGATAGTTTTCCAATTCTTTAAATATTAGAGGAAGAAAACATGAGACTAAAGCCCTACAATTATGTCTGGAGTTTTTTAAAGTAACCCTGATTGTGTCAGACACGTGTTGTATATTCCATGCTTGATATTTTGCTATAATTAGGGTGGACTTGATATTGAAATGAAAGTATGAAACTTTTATTCGACCATCAATAATTTATGTAGATAAGATTTCTAAACTGACTAATTCCTGAAAACTGAAAGAACTAATATGAATTTGAAGATAACAAACTCAAACAACAGTTCAAGTTGGCTCAATTACAAGATGAAATACAGTTTTGATGAAGACAAAAAGTGTCGCATAATGAGCCATTCTTGCTGGAGAATGTGTCCTCCTTGTGTCCTCGTGTGTGTCACGCCTAGCCTATGTCACCTGGCATTCGCACTCCTTTGAACAAGTATCGACTTACTTTTCATCCATCACTCATTGCAATTGTAACGCCCCCAAAATTTGGGCACGTTAATTATTATTACAAACCATAATAAAGTCTAATCCCAAACTTTAATACAAATAATAATGTCCTCAAACACTAAATAAATAATAACCGGGGTGATTCTAGGTCTTCGTCTATCCCTGCGCCGAGTCATTCCCCACTCTGGCAGCATTTCCTGCTCCGCAGGACTGGTTCCCATAGTATTGTTCCTGTCCATCTGAATAATCTGACATAATACGTCCGAGTCGCGCAGGCAACATCATGGTATTATGCCAGGGTTACACGAATGCAACACCGTGAGCAAAGCCCAGTAGTTCACTACGCTAAACGTCTAAGTAGCAATTCTAGAACAATAAGTTCATGAACAACATATAATACTTGTGAACAGTAAACCATGCAATACATCATGCGTCTATACGGATCAGAGTAAACATGCGCAGATAACAATATCTCATAACAACAATATCTCATAACAGTGTCTCGATCTGTGTCACGTGTCATTTCATCGAAATAGTTTCTCGTTCAGTTTCTCGAACTTAACTCGTTTATCAACCGTTTTCCCAAAAATCAATCATTTTTCTCAAATCGGTGCCTCTCTCGGCAATCTTCTTCAAATTTCATTATCTCCCATCACTCCGAAAGTTATTGGTCCGTTTCCGCCTCCTCTCAGCTGACGGTACCAATCTTTCCGCTCGAGGTTCCGGTTATCGTGCATCACTGAACCTAACCAGTCTCTTTGCACGGTCCGTCTACCCCGCGACTCACACGACACAGTCCCGGCCGCTTGCATCACCGAACTTAACAGCCTGTTTGCAAGTCCGTTCACCGTGTGTTGTACACGCTTAGCCCAACATCCTAGTTCTCTCCGCGAACTGGAAGTGGCGCTTTCGCTGCACTACCGCAATCAAAACCATTCCTCCAAATTCTCTCCGCGAATTTGAGGTGGCAACCAAACATCTCATCATATCTCATTTCATTTCATTTCCCAAAAATCTCATTTCATTTCTCAAAAATTTCATTTCGCATTTCAAAACTCATTTTCATTCTCATCTCTATTATCTCATTAACAGTTATTCCATTTCGCGTCTGGTGACATACGTATCGCGTACGTGCTCGGTGTCACATGCTCAAAATCATGCCCATGCAATATTTCATAATTTCTCTCTAAATTCACATTTCACCAAATAAACATTTCTCTCATAAAATCATACATAAAAATATACCATCTCTCTAAAATATATATTGTTTCCTCTAGAAACTCTTCCACATAAAATCATACAATTTAATGCACCAATTCCCTTCAAAATAATATTTCTTCCAAAAATCCTCTCAAATAAAATCATACACTTTAAAACTCTCCAAAAATAATATTACAAATTTTCTCAAATAAATCCTCATTAAAAATCTCATTTCTTCCTTGTCCTCTTTCAAAACCATTTTATTTCTTTCCACAAGAAATAAAACTAAACAACTTGCTCTTTCTAAAATAATTTCAACACAACTCTTTTCTAAAAATTTCTTCCCAAAAATCCATCACCACAATTTATGAACTTTCTAAAAATATTTAAATCTCTCCAAAAATATACTCTTTATATTTTTCTAGAAACTCTTTTCCATCAACCTCAATTAAAACATCTTTTTCATATCTAGTAAAAATCACAATTTTCTTTCTAGAAAATTTGATCAAATAAACTCACAAATATTTTGGTAAAACCTTTCTAGAAATCAATGATGAAAAATTCCTCTCTTCATATTTATAAAATCAAACTCCATACTTTCTTGCCAAAATAAACAATAGCATTTCTTTCTAACAAATTTCTCATAAAACAAGTTATTCCACTTACTTAAGAAATAATATTTCAAACAACAACCAATTAATTAATCAACCAAGATCAACTAATTCTTCCAAGAAATATTAACAAAATAATACTAGAACCTTGTCTAGTGAAAAACAAAATACATCTTCTAATTACCTTCTAATCATTTCTAATCACTTTCTAATCACCTTCTAATTACATCCAATCTTACTAATCCACTTCTAATTTCATGAAGAACTACTCTAATTAGAAA